>CM076581.1:622030925-622371766 GCA_034641835.2 Pinus albicaulis
GTAAAAGTGATGATGTGTTTTCCATCACTTTGAAATGCGACAATGATGTTTTTGGCCTTGTATTGATAGTTGGGGTATTATTGATTCCATTTTGTTGTAAGCTTGACCACCGAGTATGTGTTATAAACTCATGGTGGGTATGGAATGCTTGGGTCATAGTTGGTCATATTTGAGCATGTAATTTGCAAGAAATTGTACTACAGGTTTGCAGAGGATGTAGGTGTCAGTTCATTGCTTATGGCTCCGAAGGACAAAGGTGAAGGAGAAGGAAGGGTGACCTTTCAGTACACTTATGGTGCAGACATAGTACACATCAATTGCAGATTCTTGTTGATGCTTTTGGAGGACCAAAAGCTCTTCAGTGGGTAGGATTGATCTAGGTGGCTCCAGAGACACATGTAGGAGAAAGAGGGCTTATGAAAGATCAAAACTCAAAGTGACAAAAACATGGAAAAATTAGTTTCAAGTTGAATATCTCGTCGTCCTAATCACATTGGTGTGAATGGTTCATTAAATCGAGTTCATATGCGAAAGTTAGAGGTGGTCAAAGTTCTAAGGTTGACTAGATGACTTGACACGTTAAGGAGGACGCAATTTTGCAGAAATATGGCAACTGGATTTTGGCCAGCCCCGGCTAGATTTTGGGTGAATTTGTGGGATGGTTAATTTGACTCCTTCGGTCAAAAAACAAATAATCTTAAAAGGTGTGGTTGTTTTATTTTATATAAAGAAATATAAAAAAATTGGAGGGGCGGGCCATGTTCCCTACCCCCCCCCTCCCAACCAACATAACCACCATATATTAAATATGTTCTGATAGGTCGTGACCCCTGCAAACCCCATACACATGTGACACCATTATATGGACCGGTGGTAATCGAACCCGCCCGGCCTCAAAGGCTAGCCCGCTCCACAGGAAGCCCAACTTAAAACACAATCCACCCACCCAAACCATTACCCCAACAGTGAATACATAAGCGTGGATAAGGATGGGTGGGCTGCCCGATGTGGGTCCAACCCCCCAAAAGATACCATATGGTGAGATTTAAAACAAAAAGCCGCCAATTTCAGGAGGAGGTGGGGTTTGACTGCCCGACCTCCTCCCAACCAAACCGAACCATAACTGTTGCACCAAGCGACTTTCTTTGGGAAGTCCGCCCCAAATTTTTTATATAAACTCATCTTTGCTTAGTGTTCCAGGGCAGACTTGGGCACACAATTCAAGGTAGAGGAGTTATAATGGTGGCACAAATTTCGAGACAAAGAAAATTCTTTTGATGCCCAGAGATTCACTAGGGGAGGTGAAATTTATTTTTATCAGAATATGCTGAAGTTTATAGTCATTTTTCTCATATTTTCACAGGGAACGCAATGGCGATATCAGATTCTCCTTTTCAGTAGTGGCTTTGTAGATTCCCTATGGAGGAGAATATTCAAGAATCTTGAGGGAATCTTTCAATTCCTTGGAGGCCAAAATTCGCCGATGTCATAATGAGGTCAACTTTATACTCATTCTTCTCAGAATTTTGCAAGGATCCTAATGGTGAGATCAGATTCCTGTTTTGAGTTGCAGATTTACAAATTCCTTATGGAGCAACATCTTTGAGGAATCTAAGGGGAATCTAAAATATTCTTTACGACCTAGATTTTGACAGTGTCAGAATTCAGAATATTGATAGACAATTGTACACCTCTTGATGACATGAATCTGAGTGTTCAGTCAGATTTTCCATCTAAGCCTTATATTTTTCAGCTATTTTCAGCATGGGATAACAGTGTCATATTTTAGCATGTGGACAGTCGATTTATTTCCATTCGATGTAATGTTTGAGATGGTGCATTCAAATCCAGTGATTGAACAACCTATTCTTCAGCCAGTGTTGGAGTTGAAGTATATGAAGTGTTGTTTCCATGCACTTCATTGATTATTGCTGTAGGATGCTTTATGTCATGTTGATTCCTGTCGATGTAAGATGAAAAGTATTTATATGTATTTGATGTGGTATGTATTTATCATAGATGGTGATTTATGTTGTGAGATCCCTTTATGGTGGGATACTCTTTGTCACCATGTGTAAATTTGTCATGCTGATAAGATGTTTGTGATGAGTGAGAGTTCCTTGTAATGAAACATATCGTGGAGAGACTTTGCGACTCAGGTTGAGGGCATTTCCTTGTATGAAAATTCAACAACATCCATGTAAATCATCACAGTTACAACACTAAATGAAGTGGCCAACACCATCGAGACACTGAGGCCCGGAGACGTAGTCCACACTAGACAAACTTCATTATTAAACCTCTTGCGATTTTATTGTAATATTGTTGACATGTGTTCCTCTTGATTATATCTGCATTTTTTCATTAATGATTTTGAGAAAATGCAATTCTAACACATCAGATGAAGTACAAGGTCTTGGTTAAAAGGGTAGAAAAAAATTACCTGGATCATTGATGGCAATAAGATTCTTGATGATGATGAATGATGATGGAGGACTACATGAAGTATCATATCACTATGGCATGGTAACCTTATGATAAATAAGGATATGATGGAGAATTAAAATCATAAAGAACCCCTAGACATTCTGCCTTACCTCTATTTCTACACCTGTAAATGACCAGTCACATTAAAAATTATTTTTCACTACCTTGGAGGAAAATTTTTTCTATGAAACCTTCACCATCATTTGGAGCATAATTTTAGCTCTCAAATGAGCTCTTACTTGGCCAGAAATTCCAAATAGTTTGGGAGAAATATATTTTTCAAGTCAAGGGTATTTATCTGGTCCTTGAGCTGACTTGTGCTAGGTATCACATGTTGGATTTAGTATAATTGACGTTTCCCTTCAGCTCATAGAAAAAACAAACCCTATAAATACATGTTCAGACCTCCATTTTGAAAAGGCAGCTCAGTGAAGAAGTTATAGCACAGAGAAAGGAAAAAGGTTCACATCTTGTGAATACTTAAGGAGAAGAACAACCCAATATTTAAGCACTGAAAGTACATTAATGTTTCAAAAAACGTCATCTATTTAGATAGGGAATCTTTTGTAGAAGACATATAATTTAGATACCACTATAATCATAAACATTCAGACTGCAGCTCCTGTGTAACTCTGTTTTAGGTTGCTGAACTCAGATCTTTGACTGGCTCCAATATTTCTTAGACTATCCCTTATTACATCTACCTCCTACAATAACTCGAGCTGTTGAAAAAAATTTATAGTGCAGCATTTTTAGTGGTGATATAACATTCTTAGACTAGTGAAAACTATATACTCGGACTATGGGTTCTCGGATTCTTCTCCGTGGAGTAATATAAATTGGACTGTAACCTCTATACAAACCTTGAATATGCAGTATTCTAGACTCAGTGATTGGTGAAAGAGAAACTTAGATCAACCTTCATTTGTCTTGGACTGTGATCCTACTTCTTGGATTTCTCTCTGGATTGTTGTAACTATGAACATTTGATTTATTGAATAATGGTAAGATCTCTAGCTCAGACAATGATAACTCATCCTAACAAGGTTGACCACAGTGGCTCGGAATATTTTGAAGAAACTTTAGATATGATTACATTATTTGGATAGTGAATGTGGCATTGATGGAATCTCCTCTTCGAAAATGAAGACAACAACACTGATGTTTAATTTAATAAATTCCAATAATTAAATCTCTTACCTGACACGAAAAGAGATCTTATACAAAAAATTTAATAAACTTCATCCCTTTGAAAAAAAATCTCCCAACTGACACAATGTCCTTGTTTGCACCATTGGATTGAATGTTAGACCATCAAAATATTAATCCATACAAAAGTGATTTTAAACCCTATTAAAAAAATAATGCTAATTAATCCACACATATTTATAAAATATAGATAATGGAAAAATGCAAATTACTTCATACCTCTCTATTACAGAAATAATTAGAGTTATTCATCCATATTTTCCATTGAAATCCAACATAACTCACATGTCGAATCTTATTGCTTCATTTGATTCCACATGTCGTGACGACACTCGTTGTTGCAACTGTCGTCATAACTAATTTCGCTAGGTTTATGCAATTGTATTCCTTTCATGCACCTTTATTTTTGATGAGTTATGATTACTCAGAATTCCATATTGGAAGTGTATTTTCATTATTCAAATTTAATTGTAGTTGGAGTGTAGCTTGAAAGTGCTTCGAGCAATATTTTCCTCGACTCTCTCTCAATAAATACCAAAGGTTTAGTTCTACTATAGAATTGTTCGCAGAAGGCTCAGTTCCATTGTGGCACCCTCTTCTAATTCATTTGAAAGGTGTAAAATTTAGACTTACTTACTTTGGTTTATAACTCATAACTTATAACTAAGCCAATGTAAAATTCTTAGTTGTTCTTAAAGACTCAATCATATGATATGGAAAAAACTGGTAAGACACTTATTTTATGACTCATTTACAGTAAAATTCCTGTACCATAATTATATTCTCCAAAAGATCCATTCAATCATGTGATATGAGACAAAACGTAGAGTAAAGAATGATCATGGCTTACAAAGAAAATAAAAATTTGAAAATTGATATTATCTGTATGTAACCATTAGTTCAAAGGTTCCATTGATGATACAACGTGGAAGAAGGAAAGCTTAGGAAAAGGGAATAGGAATTTTTCTTCTCATCTTCAACATTCAAGGAAACACAAGCCTAGGCCTTTTTCTTCTCGTCTTCAACATTCAAGGAAACACAAGCGTGTGTAATGCCCATTTTACATGTAAAGGAACATGGATAGTACAAATTTATTAATTTTTTATCAATATTTAAATTATTCTTTGACAAAGTTGGTATTAATATTTCTTGTTTTTCTTATTCTAATCCACAACTTCGCCCTATTAATTTGTTCCTTTTCAACCCTCCTCAATGACTTGTTATATTTTCCGCCCTTATTTTGTTCCGGAGGATTTTTCAAAATAAAAGTAGTCAGCTTATCCCTCATATCTACATCAGTAATGTACTGACATGCAACACATCGCAGGGATATCATCTGTGTCCTTGATATCAAAATATTTGTCTATGGATTTTCATATCCATAGCATTGGAAATATCTCTTTATAAATTCTTTGAGTAAATGCCACGTTCCTGCTATCTATGTAATTCGACGAACATCTGCCACTGGTTTTTTTATGTCAATGTTTGTACCTAAGTATATTTTGCAAGGTACAAATGAAACCAACATCATCCTTCAAATTATGTAAATGCGTAAATGATGTCTTTCTGAATACTACCCTAGTCGTCATCTATATTTTAGATGGATACAATGTTTTTATATTTACATATTTTCTAGAAAGAAGCCTGGAGCACAAGGTAAGGGTATGTCTGGAAGGTAAGGTTTTCCTAACTTTTGGATATGTGTTGATCAAGATTACATCTGGAACCCTTTAGACCACTCCTAACCCCCAATTTCCTATTTCAATATTTGTAACAAAACATTTATATATGTGAAAATATTATGTTGGGTTACATATATGTCTATTGATGACAGTTTGGTGATACAAGAGGGTTAATCCCTTGGAATTTCCTCTTCTGTGCATCTTCCCAACATTTTTGGAGTGTCTACCTATTGATCACTCTTATCATCAATGTCTTTGAAACTTCCACAATCTGGTTCCATGGAAGAATATTTCTCCTTTTGTTCCTTCATGATGGCTCATTCTTGCAACATTTTCTTTCTTCTACACAACGTTTCCATTGCTAGTTCCTTACGACGTTTCTTTTGCAACATGTGGTGAAATTGCTAGTTATAATGTTTATAATTTTGTAGTAATATCTTAAGTAATATTATATCTAAATTTTATCGACTAATAATATGTTTATCTGTCTTAAATTATAGTGAAATTAAATAAGTAAATATAATAATTTTTTATTAATTAATTATTGTAAATGCTACGAGTTTTTTTATTTCCTAAAACACATAATTTATTATTTTTATATAATCTACTATATTTAGGTGTATTTATATATATGTTATTGTAATTCAAAATTACATTCTCTTTTATTTAATATTAAATATAAATATTATTTAAATATATTTTTTGTGTGTGACATGTGTTTCAATTTTTATGCTTGGTGTTTGTGATATATTTTTTAACACATTGAGTGCATAAAATTTAGAGATACACTTAGAAAGAGGAAGAGGGGGAATCTAGTGGATTATTTAATCTGGATGTTACCAATGTTGTTGGACAATTGGATAGCTTTGTACTAGTAGATATGTAATTCAAATTCTCTTAGATGTCAATAGGTTTCCTCAACATGCTATCCAAGAATATGGTGAAGCATTTTTTTGGGTTTTTCTATGAATTTTTTTTCTTTAAAGAACTCAAGAAATTAACTTAATTAGTTGTTGCCAATGTCTGTATTTGTATAACTTTTGTAGAAATATATATATATATATATATATATATATATATATATTATCAATATTAAAGCTAATCTCCGGATTATCCACAGTATCGTAAAACAATGGTCGACGTTTCGAATCCCAACGAGGATCCATCTTCACGACAAGATGAGAATGGAGAATGAAATAAGGTCGCACAGGTCAAGGTTTTAAATAGTGAAAGAGAAATGAAAAATGACAACAACCAACAAGAACTGATTTTATTAATTTATTTAATCTAATAAATTTTAATAAATTTAATAAATTAATTTTAATTTTAATTTTAATATTAATTTTAATTTTAATAAATTATGATACGTTTTAATAGTTTATAATATCACTTATTATTAATATTAATTCATTTTTTAAAAATTCATATATATAATATCACCTATTAATTTCATAATACTACTTAATTCATTTTAATAATTTTTTAAAAAAAATATTTATTAAAAATAGTTTAAATAATTATATTAATAACTTTAGTTTTTAATTGATAAACTTAAATGTTACTAATTTTTTAAAAATATTTTTCTATACAAATTAACCTAAAACAATCTAAGTAAATTAATAAACCCTAGATGGTACTAATAAAGGTTATTTAATTATTCTTAATTAATAAAATTAATAATTAATAAAATTAATAATTAATAAAAATATAAAATATACATAATAGTTTACTTATTTAATATAACATTATTTAAATGTTAATAAATAGTAGTTATTATTTATAATAATTATTTAATACTTTTAATAATCAATTGAATTTTATCATTATTAAATATAATTTTTTTTTTTTAATTTGAAGTTTTAATTCTATTTTTATTTTTATTTTTATTTACTAATAATAATTATTAATTAATTAATTTTTATTAATAGAGAATCATACAAATTATTTAATAAGGATAATTATTACGAGTGAATGATTTAGTTAGGTTTCGCAATGACCAAAATATAATATTTTTTACTATATTGGAGAAGAAGCAAACCTGCGATACTATACCTAGAACGAGGACGAACCTAAGGAGCATATATATCGAATTAGAGGCTGCCAATTGTTACTAATCTCATATCCTCCATCCCTGTTAATGTTATGTGGGTATTTTAAGATCTCAAGCGCTTCTCTAATATTTCATCTTTGATAGTGTTCTTTTCTCGCAATGATTTTAGCATCCTCAGGACGCAAGTGAGGTTTAGTTTTTGAGGAGTGATCAACAAGAGCCGAGGTGCGAGATCGCTCATGTTTAATGTCGGCACCATGCTATTTAAGACGTTTTTGATGAGAGCGCCCGATTTCACCAATATAACTCTTCCCACAAGAGCAGTCAATCTTGTAAGCACCTTTAAGTTGCTCATGACTAATACTATCTTTAACTGACTGCATTTTTTGTCTTATGGTTCCTGCTGCTGCAAATTGCACGAAAAATGTCATTCCTTCCCAAAACCTTTGTGATATTATCAATAACACCCTTAATGTGTGGTAGAAAAACCCTACCACAGCTTTCTTGAGGACCCTGGAGATTCTTGGATATGATCACACCTTCACCTCTTTTTATGGATTTTCTGATTTCTCTCTCTTTATATCATATACCCAAGAAAACAAATGTCAAGTGTCTAATCTCCTCTTTCAGGTGCTCCTCATCGATTATCCTCAGGGCTCTTACAGCAAGAGTATTAAGGACACCAAATTTCTGAGCAGGATGATGGTAAGACTCAGCATGAAGGTAGTTGTCAGTATGGGTTTTCTTCCTAAACACCTGATGCCCCAATGTTCCATCCTCTTTTCTGGTAAATAGAAAATCCAAGAAAGGAATGCTCTTGTTTTCTTCCATCTCCATGGTAAACTTAATTTCAAAGGAAATTGAGTTGAGGTGATTAAATAATCTCTCGAGATTCTCCCTACCATGCATCCACTTTATGTTAGTGTCATCTATGAATATTTTCCACCATGTTGGACTTAAGGGAAAGGAGGCAAGGGATTTCTTTTAGAAGTGCTCCATACATAAGTTGGTGACAATAGGGGAGAGCATCGATCCCATTGCGACACCAGGTAGCTGCTCATATAATTCCCCTTGGAAGATGAAAAAGGTGGATCGTAAACAAATATTAGCAAGATTAGTTGTTTCAGGATCCATAACTTCATTAAAAAAGAAAAGAAAAAAAGAAAGAAAAAAGAAAAAAGAAAAAAAATTAATATTAATAATAGTGATATTATATACTATTAAAAATTATTATAATTTATTAAAATTAAAATTAATTTATTAATATTAATATTAAAATTAAAATTAATTTATTAATATTAATATTAATATTAAAATTAATTTATTAAATTTCTTAAATTTTTTTAGATTAAATAAATTAATAAAATAAGTTCTTGTTAGTTGTTGTCATTTTTCATTTCTATTTCACTATTTAAAACCTTGAACTGTGCGACCTTCTTTCATTCTTCATTCTCATCTTGTCCTGAAGATGGATCCCCCTTGGGGTTCAAAACATCGACCATTGTTTTACGATACTGTGGATAATCCAGAGATTTCTGCAACTAAAGACAACCACAGAAGCTTGAAAACCTTAATTAAAGCTAATAAAGCTAATATTAAATCTACAAAAATATGAATGAAATGAAAAAAAGAACACTTATCAAAATGACATAGGAGAATCCATGGAATAGAAAGCTATCTTGCATGTCTCATTTTCTTTTTATGATTTAGCTATTGTTTCCGTAAGATAATCATATATTTTATGTTTCTATAGAAGTTGCTATAGTAGCTACCGTGGATGAAGACATAGGTACTACAAACGCTATTGTGGAAATTATAACAAAAGAAGAGATAAGTACAATAGAATTGGTTGTGGAAGAAATATGTGTCCATATAAAGGGAACAACACATTGGAATTGTTAGGATCATGAAACTGAGAGAAGGTGGTGTCTATAGAAAATATTGGTTGGGATTACAATGGCCACGAGGACCAAATTACCTAGAGTATTTTTTCCTTTAAATAGGCTATGTTTCACATGAATACCATGGGTTCTCATAAACTTGGAGCTCGAAAACCATTAGTAACTTGACCGAGATAACTTCACTTGAACTACCCTAACAATCATCCCCTTAAACTTGACTCTAGGAGATTAATATAGTCTCAAAAACTCTCTCAAATTCCATATACAATGGTTACCATATACTAGAGTACATGGGTAAGTAGTCATTTTATCCAGCAGTTAACTAGGTCACCTTTTCATGTACATGGTTCATCAACCATCTCATATTCTCACATTCACCACCTCAAGCTAGGATACTAGTACACTTGCCACCCTAGTACCTATCCAATGTTGAAAATTATGTAGCTCGAAAGATATTTCCGAGAGGATAAAACCCAAAAAACTAAGTTGGTTAGGAAAAGTACCCACATGATAGGTTTTAGACACAAATTTGTGCGTTTGAACCTATGATTACTAATTTTTTATTCCAATTAATTATTAAAAAGTTGAGTGAGTAAAACCATAAAGGACCAAGGGTTCCTTAAATAACCTAAAGGAAAAGTATAAGTAGAGAGCCTATGGAGAGGCACATACACACTTGTGAAGGACTACCTGTGTGCTTGAAATATTCCCTAGAAGAAGAGAGCTGCAGTCAACAAGAGAGACACGTTTTTGTGGAGGAGAGGGGTTGAGTTTGTGAGATTTTTCAAAGAGATGGAGGCCAAGTTTAGTGAATTCCTAATTGTGGGAAGGGTTACTTAACCTAGCCTAAATATAACAAGGAAGGAAGTTAAGGGTCTCTAGCTAGATTAGGTAGGTTGAGCCCTAAATTGAGGGACAATTCAAAAGATCTTAAGTGGGCAGTGGAATGATTAAGGGACTAAGTGTTAGATAACAAAAGAAGGTTACAGATTTGTTCCAATGGTAGAATATCTGTTCAGAAGAAGACTGAGGATTGTCTTTCATAGTCAAATGAGATAGGTGTTGACCGTAATTAAGGAGAGACTTGGAAATGGGTTTGTTCATCTAAAAGAGGGCTAACAACAAGGATTTAATGAGGTCAAGACTTCCTGGTATAGGTCGATACTAGGCCGTAGTTAGGGCCTAAGTAATAGTGGTATAAAGTTGTAGATTGACTAGGCTGGGGGAATTAGGAATAAAAGTAAGATAACCCAAGATTATATATAGTAGGATGAGTTGTAGAAGAGGCCGCCATGAGTAAATAATTGAGGTTAATGTGTAGGTATAGGTGTTGAGTTGATAACAAGATATAAGGGTTGATATGAGATTATAAAATAAGTCTGTTAGACATAAAGGAAAGGGATAGCAACAGGGGTTTACATTTTTTGTATATATACAATGGAAAAACAGAAGTGTCCTCCTATGAGAAGCATGTAGAAAATTATCAAAAGGAGCATATCATTGTGTGAATATTAGAGGAAAAGGAAAAATGGAAGCAATGGATAAGAGGACTGAAAGGGATGAATGCAAAGGATTTCCATCAACAAGTATGCCAAGTGATTTTTCTATATAATTATTGGGCAGATTGAAGGTGTAACAGAATAGACCTCAAGCCCTTGTTGATGTATACTATGTATACTAGTTTGTATCAGGGTTTATGATGGGATATGATCCCTGGTATGGAAACCCTAAGATTTTCTTATTGATGGAATGATGAGAAAGGAGATTTTCGGCTCATAAAAGTTTTGTACTTTTTTTATTTCATTGTTGTGTATATTCAACCGTGAAAAGTGATTTAATGTTGGGCTTCTCTAGTGTGTTGTGTTCCTAGCTAGGGAACATACCAGAACTAGAGGGAATCAAAATTTCAACATGGTATCAGAGCTACTTTGAAGGGAAAAATGAGTCAAAGTAAGCACAAGAATAAAATTGAAGGGAATTATGAAACTGCTAGACATGGAGTAGAAGGTTCAACAAAGAAGGTGCTTTGACACATATGAGGTAGCTTCAAATGGATGGAAAGTTGACCGTGATATAGTATATTCATTATTTTGTTAGATTTTCACATCTGAAAGTGGATCCATGTGCACATGAAGCATTTGACCTAGGAGGATGAGCACTCATGCAGAGTTGAGTTGCGGTGGTCTAACGTGTATTAGACCCAGTGTTCGACTACAACTTGGGATTGACTTTGGAAGGACACAAGTTCAATAGAAACACTTTCTGGGAGGGAAATTAGTGTGATACAGTGGAGATTTTGTAGGATTAGAGGGAGTCTAGCTTCAGAGGAGACTGCAAAATAAGTTCAACTACCCAATGGAAGTATTAATCTTCAGGTTCAAGTGAGAGAGTGGATTTTTTAGCCCATGCAAAGACTATCAAGAAAAATGTGAGTACACTCATGGTAGTGCAAGGAAATTTTTAGCCCATATGAGGAAAAATATTTCCACACAAGGAAAATCATTGGAATGAAAATAAATGCATGGAGCTTGAGATTTCAAGGAATTATGGAAATACCTTTCTCACTAAGAGGGAGTGTTGAAAATTGGGTAGCTAAGATACAAGTACACCTGCCACTCTTGTACCTATCCAAGTGTTTTGTTCCACAACTTGAGTCATCATGTTTTACAACTTCCTTGGGGAATACACCTGCCTATGGTAGGATTTTATAAATTGAACGAAAAATCCCTTAGGGTGTTCACACAATAATGATCTTATCACAACATTGTGGCTTTCATCACATGTTAGATTCTACTCCAAATTTAAACACTATTGATTCCATCTTCATTTTTTCATCCATGCCATCTCTCTCTCTCTCGCTATATATTTCTGGATGATCCATACCTTGATATAACTTTTAAACACTATTTACACTTTCTAGCTCCACGCAATTAATCCAACTCTTCTTCATAACCATGCATCACTTTCAATCTTTCATGATAAACCATCATTTTTTTATCCCAGTTCTTAATTATATCAATTATTTTCTCATGAATATTTACATTATCATCTTTATTTCAACCTATAGTCAACTCAACAATATATAGGAGAGAGGAAAATCAAAACTACTCATGATCAACCCCATTCCCACTATGAGGGCTACAATAACAACCAAAAAAATATACATGCAGTGCTTCTATCATTTCCTTGTTTTCCATTGATAAAACTCTCTCTAAGAAATCTAACAACCGAATTTCCATGCCATCTCCTACTCATCCCCATCACCATGGTCTCTTACCCTCCTCTTCAATATATATATATATATATATATATATATATATTTCAGTTGGCTTCTCCTCTTGATCAACACTCTCAACCAATGTAGTTTTTGGTTCTAAATTTTCAAAATATGCTTCTTCCTTGACTTATGATTCTTTAGTTTTTATTCAACAATAGCCGCTTTTGCCAGAGTTTGAGATATAGATTCATATTCAATGGGCTTGGCTTCTTCATATTCCACTAGTACTTTTTATGCTCCAGGATCCTATATGGGAAACATTACAGTCAATACATATATAAATTTCTCAATGAAGGAACAATTTTCATTGATTTCTTTTTTTGTCATGAGAACCTCAACAACATGACATTATTATTCAGTAGGATTATTCAATTCCCCAATCTTCGATGCTAACTTACTCACTACCTTCATTACCAGTTGTTACCCATCAATTTGCAATTTTTCTGCTTTGTTCTCACCCTCTTACTTTAATATTCCTCTTCTTAGATTTATATCCCTCAATGAAAAAACACTTAATTGATTTTTTTTTTTTAAACCTCAATATCATGGTTCATATCCATAATTTGGGAAATTTGCAATAATTATAAGATCAAACAATTCATTGTTCAATCTATCACTAATCAAACCTTCACCTAGGATGGAGAGTTCTAATCTTAATTGGAGGGCCCAGAGACAAATCGTAGGCAAGCCAACCACTGTGACCTTGCTCCATTCTTCATAATAAAGGAAAGTAAGATATCCTAGTCTAGGAGGGAAATCTCTATGGTAAAACAAGGTAATTAGTTAAATATCTATGGTCAAACAAGCTAATTAGTTGAAAAATAGTATCTTGTTAGCTTGAATTTGACTTATAAATCTTATCACAAATAATCAATTTTTTTTGTATGAATAGTAATTGATTATCCATGCACATTGATTAACAAAAGTACCCTAGATGAGCTATGGAATGAGTGCTTATCCAATCAACTCAATTGTATTGAAGTGTTGAAAAAGGCTCATAAAAAGGGTCATGATTATTTTAAAACAAATAGACTCATTACCATAGTAAATTATTAAGTGGTACCAAAAAAAACTATTCAAGGGTGCCCAAATAGGAAATGTATCTCTCAATGAAAGAATTATGATTGGAAATAACAAGAAAATTGTTTCTTGAAACTAACAAGCTTTAGCATTAAAATGATAAATGTTACCATTGTCATGTATTGGAACAACACAAAATTAATGACAAGATAAAATGGTGCATCAATTTTAGTTATATCAAATGCAAGAAATTTCCGGTATCCAAAGATTCAAATATGTTGGAAAATTTATGTCACAAAATCATACCAAGTAATATACCTACAACTGAGAACATATATGGGTGATAATAATCAACATTCATATGACTTGGATTTAATATGTCTCACAATCCCTTAGTTGATCCATAAGTTTATATCAATGGTAAACTCATTCAAACTTTACAAATTCCGAGAGTTAATATTTGTTTATCATAATCTTATGTTACTGTACAGTTCTACGCCAGAGAGAAATAGGAAATTCCCAACGCACATTATAGATGTAAGAATATATTTTTGTAGGTTATAGCAGATTGATCCAGTGATTTTTAAGTCATTTTACCTTGTGTGATTCAATGGTACCATAAGAAAACAAAATATCTAAAACCAACAAGAGTGAATTTGATGCATAAAATTTTCCCTAACAATTCATTCCAGGAGTATTGGCATCTATTCCATACTTAAGGCGAATTTCATGAATTTTGTGTCAAATTGACTAGCTAATTCAACCCCAAAATAACACAAAATGATTAAACCCTTGAAACATTTATCCAACACACAGTAAGAGATGTTAACCACAATATTTTTCAAAGTTAAAATCATGTTCAATTTGATTTTGTACATCAATCTATAGTGATAGTACTTCAGAAATAAAATTGCAACACCAATAATTATAGCTTACATGATAGCCAATGAATTGACTTGGATTAGTTGATATGGCAGAGGATTAAGTGGCTTCCAGGTCAAAACTTCCTTATTCTAACTTCTAGGCAAAAAAAATGCATTTTTCAGGTGGTTGGCCTAAAATCATACATAAGAATCTCTTATCATAATCTGTGGCTTTCATTGGGCCTATAAAATTAAGGTTGTGTCAATAATGAAAAATGAGATTTCGAGAAGATAGGTAACTTAGATATGGTTGAAAAACCCTGGCCATTTAGACACTCAATAGTGGAATCAAACTCGCAAATCACCTCCAAACCACTAACACACTACCAGTAGTTATTATTTGCTGGCAATGGTCACACCCTAGCATGTAAATCCTATCCCACAAAGTGCACTAGAGAATCCATAGTTTTTCCACACCTCCACCCTTCAAATCAGTTGTAGGCTTAGTCATAGGTCTGAGAGGGAATATTCCTCCACCCAAAAACCCTGTCTGGTTCAAGAGACTGCTCTCCACACTCATTTTTGAAAGGATTCCAGAGAGGTTCCTCCACCCACAACCATGAGTGATTCTAGAGAGAAACACTCCACCCTCACTTATCTAGGGATTCTAGAGACAAAATCTCTACCGATAGATACAAATTGCACTTAGAATTGGAAGTCGAGAGTGTACTAAGTGAAAGTAATTTTAGGTAGTCTAAGGCTCCCACTATGTCATTGGGTGGTCCATAGATAGCATACTCCACCCTCAGTTAATCCATAACTTCATAGGGCCACAAAGTCACTTGTTTCTCATTTCAAGACAAGGGCGACTCAGTTTATGCTACATGGAATTTTTCCATGTGTCCATACTACACCTACTGGGAGATGATTGGGCCATAGAAATAATTGCAAGGTCTTTATATTTTGGAAGATAACACCAACAAGAAGACATGATCATAAGGTATTTGACCAGGTTAATTTCCATAATTTTCTCGTCTCTTTGAAAGATAATGGGCTTGGAGCAACCTTGCTCATTTCAAGCACACCTACTTGTAGTAGACGAGTCCTGGTTGAGGGGGCATAATGGAATAACGATGCATGACTAGGCTAGTCAGCGTAGAACTCAAAATTTTACCATGCAAGGGCACGTGACAATATGTGGAAGAGGATCTGATATTGCAGAATCGATAGAAAATTTCCTATAGTTTATGGGTGTTGGGACAAACAGCGATTTTTATTCCTGACCTAGGTTTGAGACCAAAATGTTTATTACTTCCTCTTATCTTAGCTTTTGTGTGGTATGAGGTGAAATGAGTGAATCCAAACCTATCATTCCCCATAGATAATTACATAGGTTGGAGTGGAACAACCTATAGGACATATGTATTACAGGGAAAAAATTTCATATACTCCCTTGTAATTATAAGAATTGATTTTAGATTATGATTTTAATATCATATTATCTCCTTTAGGAACATGGAAGGTATAATTTCTAATGCATCTTTAGCATGACGGGGACTCACCTCTAAGATTGAAAATTAAATTGTTTTCCTTTTGGTGTGGATCCTATTTCTCTCAAGTGTGACTCTTACTTGCAACGATGCCCTGCAAACTGATTGAACAACCTTCATGATTATTCCTTAACTTTCTTCCCATCATACCCTTCATCCTCCATTATTTGTTGTAAATTCCTTTTCTACTAGTCATTCGTTCCTCCCATTAGTTATGGCCTGGCTAACTGATTTTTCCATCTCCTGCCATTTTTCCTCCCATTAGTTATGGCCTGGCTAACTGATTTTTCCATCTCCTGCCATTTTTCCTCCAACATTCTCCTCGCTTTCCATTTTCCCTTTTCCCCTGCTTCTTTTAAAATCAACCAGACGTGGAAGAAAAAATATCCCCCTCACCATGTGTGAATATCTTGAAAAATATCTCCATTTTTCCTTGTATCATAGGTCTTTGTTGGACCATGTCCAACCTCTGAAATCAAATTCCCATCTTCCCCAAAATATTTCCTATTGAACCCTTTGTTATTCCTTCATGTGTCTCGTCCACCAGGACTTATGTTTATATAATGTTTAAAGTCCCCTATCCAAATTAAAAAACTTCATGAGTTAGTCAGATTAATAATAAGTGGCCTCCTTAAGGGGAGACCATCATGTTGGTAATTGTGGCCTTATTAATGAGAATACCCTTAATGAAATAAAAAAGTAAATCACACTATTAATTAAATAACTCATGACAATAATACATAATGGACAAACTTAGAAAACAATCATCTCGTCATTGTGGTGATGATAAACCCTTTTCATATTAGGGTAGTTGATATATATAACTAGAAGGATTGGAATGACAAGTGCAACATTATGAAACTTGTTTCATAGTGAGGAAAAAAATAAATATCATTCCATTTGTCACATCAAAACATCCATGTTGTGTGTCACTTTGTTGCTTTATATAATTTCATGTTACCCAATATCAGTCATTCCCTCATACTTAAGTTAGGGTAAGGAGATTTAATTTGGACGAGTGAAGGGTGTTACAAACCCCTCCCCCATGGGAGAAAACCATCCTCAGTGTTCAATACCCATATAAAATATAGTAATAAATGCTTAAAAGACACAACAAAAATGATATGGATCGCTATTTAGATTGCTCGTATCAACTTTCACATCACATATTATAGGCATCATGGTTTACTCAACCACTCTATAATTAGCGGTTGCTTTTCAATGGACCCATTTTGCAGTATTTTGGTGATTTAGATGTGCTCTATTTGATATATTCAAGTTGTTACTTGTTATCTTCTGGCCAATTCCGTGCACCCGCACTGGGAAAATATCATGTTTTTGTATGGTATGACATACATTCTCTTATAAGATTAATTAGTAGTAGATTGTAATGATTCTAATATTTTCCATAATTCTATCAAGAGAGTCCAGGGGTGTCCCACCTGCACCCTCTTTCCAAAAAAGTGAATCCAAAGGCTTTCACCTTCACCCTAGATCAATCATCTGAATAAACCATAAGGGAATCCAGAGGTTGACACCTCCACTTCAAATAAAAAATGAGGAAATCCAGAGGTTAACACCTCCATCCTCAAGGGAATCAAGAGATTTATGTCTCTACCCTAATATCATCAATAAGGGAATCTAGAGGTTGGCACCTCCAACCTCAAGGGAATCTAGAGACTTCTATCTCCACCCTGAAATCAACAATAAGAAAATCTAGAGGTTGGCACCTCGACCCTCAAGGGAATCTAGAGACTTATATATCCACCATTAAATAAAAAATAATGGAATCGAGAGGTTGGCACCTTCAACCTCAAGGGAATCCAAAGAATTATGTCTCCACCCTCAAAGCCCATCCATGACTATGGGAAATACCCAACTAGGTGGTCACTACCAAACTAGGTAGTTTTCTATCGATAGAAGTGTTAGGGATCCAGAGGCTATCCTCCCTCCACCTAGAAACAATATACGTGTGACACCAAGCCACGTACACATACATGATGCCACATTCACATAACACAAAGTTTAAAAACACCATATGACATAGTTCAACATATACACATTTACACATGTATGAGACATGTACGTACATACAAAGAATAAGAGCACCCAAAGGTTGATACCTCAATACATGACTTCGAAACTTTGTTCGAAATTCACTGTATCTAAAGGAACAAGGTATTTTTCAGGCATTAGATCCATGCAGAAAAGTTTTAACTCATGCATAACTGCCACAGGTCATTGGGAAATAGGAATCAAACCTAATCAACTTGGGGCACAAACTTATCATGCCTTTCATTATTTTTTTTTTATAAAATATTTTATATCTTAAAATTCATTACAAGAAAATATTTTAGTGTTTTTTTTCCAAATTTGCATGCAAATAGCACAAGTGATTAGCTCAACTTGTTGTTGCGAATGTTATCAGGAACATTACCTCTCAAAATTACCATGCATTTTGAGTTTCTAGATGGAAAAAATGTTTCCATCATGCAAGGGAAATAAGAATCCAGGTGAGCATTCTCCTTCGGGTCATTGTGGAGGGGCATGGTCAATAAGCTAGACTAAAAAAAATTAATGGTATTCTTCGCCTCTTGATCAAATTGACAAATTGAAATATCTTCAATATCTGGAATCTAAAAGAAAATCACATGAACTTCCATCTAATCAAGTGGAAGAATAGAGGAATATTTTCATGAATACCAGTTGATGTTCAACATGTACTAACTAATTTATGTGAAAAAAATTCCTAGAAGCATGTTAACCAATGGAAGAAACATCTAAGGTCACAATTAAGATCGTGGATCAAAAGGGAGATAATTGGAGCATGTCTCTTTCAGAAGAGCCTTTAATGGAATTTAGGGTTTAAGGCGCCACTTGAAAAACTAAAATTGACAAGGTTACTCTACCTAAGCTTTTAAAGCATTTTATTTACAAAATGAGATGTAGAAAACTATGGATAATGAAAGTGTTACAACCAAAGGTTTTTGAGAAAGACTAAGTGAGAGCCCCCATGTGAACAATCTTATCTTGGGAGTGCATGTGACACAACCATGGTGAGTACAAAAAGAAATTTTGTTGAAAAAATAGGTCTTTGTTCGCAATGTAGTTACTTCCATGTTGAAGGGTTCTAATTCTTATTGAAAATGTGGGTCTACTTTATCGGTGTTTCAAGAAATATACCTACTGTAAATTACAAAACTTTAGTGTAAATCAATGAAATGCTGGTAGGGTGGAGCTCCTCTAATTGGACCACGAAGACAAAAAAAAGTGCAAAGTAGTGAGTTATATTTTATATGTATTTCGAAATATATGACTTTTCGGCCTGGAGGATAAGTATGATATGAGACTTCCCTTCTTTTACCTTGTTTATTTGGAGGAGTGATTTCTAGACTTGGCGTCAAAGCTTTCGTTTCAGGAAGAGAAGATGAGAGGCGGTAGAGTGATTGTGGATTCAACTGGTCACTTTTACGAGCCGTCCTTGGAGAGCTTGAGCTTGGAATTTCGCGCGATTGCGCTATAAGTCGCCCTACTCCTACTAGACAATATAGTGGAAATGGGAAAAATTTTCTTTAGGAGGCGGGGAGCAACTGTTAGAGTGAATGGATATGGGCGATCGTGAGGACTGAACCCTTCCTCTACCACGACGACAATCCATTTGATGCCTTTGCAGCATGCTAGAGCTAGAAGGAGCATGAGGGAGGCTAGCAAGTGGAGGCGATGAGGCTGAGTGAGCGATGGGGTCGACGAGCTGAAGTTGCGAGACGAAATGAAAATAGGTGCGAATGGCTATCAGAGCAAACATAAAATGGAGGTTGCAATGCATCTCTAAGGGCGAGCGAGAGCATGGAGCCAAGACAATAGAAAGACGAATTTGGCAAGAGGAGAATGATAGCGATGGAGGACGTGGTGCCATTAAGAAAAATGCAGGGCGACATACCAGACGAGCATTAAGGCTGAGAGAAGAGACAATTAAGGCGATCTGAAGCGAGCAGCTGGAGTAGTTAAAGGTTTTCGGACAGGCCCCATGCGTGGCCATGTGGCTAGGCCATGTGTCACACGATGGGCCTACCACCTCCCGCCTTATTTCAAACACCTGCATCCGGGGGCGTAGCTTCATTTTGCACCATTTTTGTGCATTCTTGAATGAGAGAATCATCATTGGTATTGGCGAGAGGGCTCGAAAAGAGGGTGAGATCATGCTCGGCTCCTTTTTTTGTTAGGAGATCCGCTACCTTATTAGCAGAGCATCTTACATGCTTGAAGGAGATATCCCAATGAGTCTTAAGCCATTGTTCAATTTGCTCAAACCTTGCTATAAGATGCCAACTCTTGAATACCTTGGAGGTAGAGGCTCCCAAGAGGAGATGAGTGGTGGAATTAATGAGGATTTGAGAGTTTCCTTCCACTTCATGTTACTCTGATATTGCAATGAATGTAATGAGCACATTTGGGTGATTTACCTTTCACTACATCTATTATTTTACCTTTTCCTTATTTTTGATATTTTATTTATTTAATATTCTCCTATGGAATTTTCATGAAATTTAACTATTTCCATTTATAACACAATGAATACAATGAGTATTAGGTCCCTCTCCTTGACTGTGTCTATCTCCATTACCTCTAGAATTTTTTTTTCCATGTCCTCTTTGACTACTATTTCTCCTACAAGGATCATATGATTGTTTCTTCCCGTTATGAGAAATACACAAGGTTTTTCTAATGGGCTTTAGTGTCTTTATCTTTCCAAATGATTTCTCATGTTCTACAAATTTTCCATCATAAAGTGAAATGTATCTTCTGTTGGTCAATTTATTGGAAGGATTCAAGAGCATGAGAGTATATAGGGCAAAGGGAATTAATGAAGGATATGAAGGGAAAGCATATATTTAATATAATTCCATATATGTCATGTATGATGGCTTTGATCTCAAAATCTAAGGCCACATGCCCATATATCATCCTTCAAATGTAGGTGTTTCACTAATAGTTGAATAAATTCTAGCCTCGAGTATGCGTCATACAACTAGGAATTTAACTTTTTCAGAGCACCATAAGAAATAGTAATGGAAACAATATGAGGGCTCACTTACTTTCTTAATTATGCAACAATTAGGGCATATTATTTTTTTTTCTTCCATATGGTTATCTCTTTATTTTATGATTTATTTTTAGGTCCTCTATCCTCCTCTGTTTAGACAAATACAACTTCTGCTTCACATACGTGGTTCCATAAAATCACTGAATATGAGAGTTTGTTTGATATTTATTGACAACTCTTCGTAGTTATCCTTTCCAATCAACACTAGTCCAATAACGGAGGTAAGGGAATGCATTTTCAACAAAGATTTGGGCTAAAGAAAGGCCTATCAACAATATCCAATTTTTCGTCCTAGGACACACACGCCAAATTTCAAGATGCAATGAAGGATGAGTGTTCAACAAGTTAGGTCTAGGTTGAATATTAACTATGAAACTAGGTTGAAGGACTACATGGGATTGGCTATAGTTTTCTTATCAGATCAAAAAACCAAAAAAAACAATTGGGGACCAATTTGGCATGAATATATTGACTCATTTTCATATTCTAACATATTAAGGATTGTTTTAAGGTAATACCATTCAATGAATGAATACAATAATAGAGAAAAACCTCATATTTCAATTTATATTTATGAGGATGTGATTGAAAACAATGGAAATGTCATCTTAGAAGCATGGTTACTACATCACTACCATGAAATGTAGTGGCTAACCTATTTTTTCTCTGTGCGCTTTGCTTGCTAATAAACTATATTCACTTCCTTAGATGGTGAGGATCCTCTCAATCACAATTTTTGTAACCCATCACAAGCTATGAATCTAATTTTAACTAAAAACTAGAGGTTTCTTCAAGGCTCAATGTAGGATATAGAGTCAAGAGCATAATGGATGACTGAAAGACTCAAATGGTTGAGGATATGACCTACATTAGAAAATAATATCCACGTAGATGCATGCAAAAATGTGTTGGAGAAGTAACGTGACTACGACAAAGAGATATAATACCTCAAGAATGAGAATATTAAGAATTGTTAAAAGTTGGAGAAACATCAAGGGCTCAACATATATTCCCAGAAATAGGAAAAGAAGGGTATATAGATGGAGCTAACTAGGAAGGGTCATTTTATCATAGAATAGGTATAATAATGGAGTTAAATAAGCCATTTATAACAACACTATCCGACTAAATGAGTAACTCCATGCTAGGTGATTGGTATTATTAACTCAAATTTAGTGGTTATTTGATTCACTTTCTATAAGTTACTCTTGTTATTCCTCATGACTCCAAATTTCATTACCTACTTATTAAGTAAAATAATATACAATAAACTTGAACTACTATGTATCTAACATTGAAAGTTATTATTTATATTTGAGGAAATTATGAATATAGATATGTAGATGAATATTTAATTAAAAAGTTACAATTTATTATTAAAAGATATAAAATTTGATAATTATTGTCAATCTATACAAAATTTATATGAAAGGAAATATGCCAAATCCCACTATCATGGTTGGTTTTGAAGAACCTTATTCTATTTGAAAACCCAAGTTGAAACTTCAACATCTAAAATCCACTACTGTCAAGGAATGATCTGACCCAACATGAGTGTGATCCTAAGGTGATTTTGTTGCCTTAGATTCTCCTATATTGTAGTTTCCTAGACCATAGACTAGTATTGCAAGTCAAAAACACTTGAAAATAAAAGTGGAGGAAATTATATAGAGAATGGTCAACTAAAGAATTAAAAGTAATAAATATCCTTCTTAACGTGTGATAACCTAGTTTTAATCTCAATGGAAATTCATGATCATGATCATCATTATATTACCATTATATATTATCATCTTTATATCTTCCATTATGCCCTATAACATTCCATTAAATTTTTTAAACCAAAATCCATCTTAATTCTAGATCTATCATACCCCAACAATGATTAAATCGTTGTACTTACAAACATTTAATACATCACAACACATTATTGAATTTTTTTAACCATAACTATCTTTTACTTTTAATTATTCTATATGGAGGGATAGATAGATATATTTGATATCAAATCACCTATCATTGATAATGAAATATTTTTTGTAATTATTATTATTTTTAAATGGTTTGGGGTGGTAGGGGTGGGAGGGGTTATTTTTAACCCTGGAGGGAAAAAAAAATATACTTCATGGAGCCTTGGTTTCTCTTAAAATATCACGTTTGAAGCTCATAAGCTCATGAAAGGGTTAAATGTTGGAAAAATATCCCAATACATCAAGCCTCACAATAACATGGTTGAAGCTCATAAGCTCATTCGAGGGTTAAATATTTCCAAAACTCTCAAAACATCAAGATTCACATAAAATATTTAATTTCATATTTTTCTCCACTTGATTTCTGGATAACATCTCAAGAGGATCTATACATTGAAGAATCATTTGCAAAGGCCTATTGTTATCATACTCTCCACAACTATAATTTAGTGGAAAATCACTAAGCAAATATAGTCACTAGGAAAAAATTGGTGGTTATAATTATCAAGGATAAAACTTACATACAACTAGTCCCCTAGTTATGTAATAAAAGGTCCTTGAATATACACATTAATATGGCACATGGAGAGATAGATGACACTCTCCCCCCTTGTTGCAAGGTGTATGGCCCTTTTAGTAACACAGATTACTTAATTAAAAATTAATATGGAACATGGAGAGATAGATGGCACTCTCCTCCATTGATGCAAGAAGTATGGCTCTTTTAGTAACATCCCTTACTTAAAAAAACTAGCAAGTAAGACACACCAAACATAGAGAGTGAGGAATACAATCACTTAGCTCAAGTGAATAGTAAGGAACTATTAATGGAAACAAATGAAGACATGGTAGCATATGAATCTCCCTTCAATCCATGAACATATTTGTACTTTAAGGTTTATAAGATATTAGGTCACTTTTTTCGAGCATATACCTAAAATATTTTAGAATAAATTTTTACTTGAAATTGGTATTCTTAAACACAAACCAACCTTTTTTTATAAGAAAAATGTAGGCAAGAGGACATTTTTCATGTAACTTTGTTTTAGGCTTGTGTTGTAGGATTTTTTTTATACAACTTTTCCAATATATATATATATATATATATATATATATATATATATATATATATATATATATATATATATAATCTTCCTTTACTATAATACTAACCTCCAAATATTATATTTAATGTGGATATTAAAATATATTTTATAATAGATGTTGAATTTTTTTGGTTATTAATATCATATGAGATGTTACATATCAATACAAAAGAATTACATACATCCCTCATACTAAACAAAATTGTACAAAATTATGTTCCAAGCAAATAGAGTTACAAAATAGTTTTTTTTTTTAATTTTTTACAATTTACTTATATATTTTTTCTAAGTCGAAATTTTTTAATTATAAAGAAAAATTATATCATTGTCCATTGACTAGCAGTATTCTATAGACCTCACTCTTACTATATTTGTTGGCCGCTAGAAAATTTCCAAAAATGATTTCTCTAAGGGAAAATAATTTTGTTGTCCAAAACTAGAGAAGGACATAAATCCAGGAAAACATTAAGATTAAGATGAAAATGATCACCATCAGGACTGTGAACTATGGGGAGTGCACGTCTAGAAGTCACAATGAACATTTTTTCCATATGTCTCAATTAGCCATTTAGATAATCCAATCTTTCCTATAGGTGCCATTGACTTCATTGAAAATGGGCCAAACTATCTTTCACATGCCATTAATTCCATTAGAGGTACTTAATGAAGGAGATGAGTGAATTTTAGTCGCCATGCTTTGCTTTTAGGATTTTCTCCATTAACACCTATTGCTTTCTATGCACAACAAAAATTTCAGTTAATAAGCTAGAATCATATACAAAATGCATATCTCAGTGTTCCAAGACCTCAAAGTAGCAATGCTCCTCTCACGTACATTGTGGAATTGGTGGTTAGTCAGTTGCATGGTCTGTTGGAGCCAGAGTCTTAGGAAGAGGCCAGCTAGACTAGCCCCTTTCTCTAGCACCCCTACATGTGTGTCCACATTGCCATGCCATCTTGATACCGACCTAAACCCAATGACAGTTAAAGCTATAGAATTTACTGTCGAGTTTCAAGAAGGGGGATTTCCACACCTTCAGAGAAGAATAATGATCTTAGTCCTAAGGAATTAATCAGTGATGTAGACCCCCAATCCACTAGAAAAAAATAAAATGAGAATAGAAGTCAAGAGAAATAAGAGCCAGGGAAGGGATACCAAGAAAAATAAAAGCAAGGGACTATTGAAATGAGATCCTGACCCTTACCACTGGTCGAGAGCCACAAAGAAACCCATGAAATAGAATGTAGGAAACCAAAATAACCACCAAAATAAACAACCAAAGTAGTGCACAAAACCTAGGGAATTAACTAGTGTTATAGGCCCCCAATCCCCCGGTGTGACCAGAACAAGACTAACATCCATCCTCTTATCAAATGTACTATAGACCTTTTTAAAAGATACCAAGACTAGGACAGAATAGGAGCTAGTGGACTGAGGTCTTAGTTGTAAACCATGAGCTTGAACCGAAAAATAACCCCCAAAATAGATAGAAATAAGCTCAAATACTAGAAATACTAATAGGAAAAGAAAATCCCTAGAGGGGCCCTTGTTCGAGACGTGAACCAACAAAATAAAATAACAAAGCTTAAAACCTAGGATAACCATGGAGGCCAACATACCTCTTGGAAAGAATAAATTCGAAGGGAAAATCTTCACTGTGGGTCCGCCATTGGGTGGATAAGATTTGGTCCCTTTGCTCCATAACTCCTAAGACGTAGAGAGTTGACTAGTACCAGGGTCTCAAAATTTACTTATAAGCCCTCACCCTCTAGTAATTCAAATGAAGACTAGGCAATATTGTAGGAAATTTCCATCCCAAAGATTCAAGACCATGCTTGTAGGGCCTCCATGTGGCTGACCCTTCCACCCCTCATAACACCAGACCACTAGCAATGACGAGCAATAACAATGGAACATCATGAAAAAATTAGATGCTCTCCTCCATAAATAAAAGAATGAATGTCACACATTTGATGCATGGGGGAGAATGCCTTGTTCCCCCCTCCCTTTATGGTCCTTGGGATTTTGTGGGCTGGCTAGCAGCCCTCCCAACCCCACTACTGCTTTCATCTTCTACCCTAGTCAGAGTTGCAATTTACATATTTAAAATAAATTAAAATAACATTTAATTATAATAAACTGAAAAATTATTTTAATCTTTTATTCTAATTACAGTTGATTTAATTATTAGCAAAAATAAGAATTGTTAATATAAAAAAAATATAGTATAAATATTCTGGCACAACTCATTTTATTTTTTTTACATGCGAAATATCTATATATTCTATATCAAGGATAAATATGTTTCAGTCTTCTAGAAACTATACAAACAATATGTAGAAATCGAGTCTAGTTGGAAAGGATAAGAACATTTTTCCCAACCATTTAAATTAAACCCAATTGACTTAAATCACTATTATATCTATATATATATATATGTGTGGTCTTTCAACTTAATTTCATTGTGGTTAATTATTATAATAAATTGATGAAAATATTTAGTATTTTTTTTATTTAACATTTTTTTAAAATATAAATTAATATTAAAAAATAAAAAATAAAAATCATTTAATAATATTAAAATATTTTTTATTTTATTTTCAATTTAACTAGCATAGTCCTATTAGATAAAACTCAATTCTATTAAAATTAAAATGTTGTATCCTCTTACAATTAAGCAATTTTTTTTTTAAGTTCTACTTTATTTATAGCTATAAAGTCTATATATAATAATTAAAATAAAATAATAATAAGAAATTAGATTAATTACTAAAATTAATATTATAATTTAATTTGATATTTTTGATATGTAAAGATAAAAATAAATCTTGTTTAATAAAACTCATCCATCCACGTATCATAATTTTTTTTAATTTAAAAATTAATAATTATAAAAATCTTTATAACATAATTATAATTATTATTCATTCATATTAATTTTAAATTTATAAAACTATTTGATATCTTCTCTTTTATTTAGAATTTTTAATTTTATGCTTAACAATAAATTTAATCTCAGTTGAAATTATAAAATATTAAAACATGAATCCAAAGAAACCTAGAATATATAGTAATATATGTTCCTTCTAAGGGTAGTTCATACTTGGGTTAGTGGGTATCACAAGATTTATCAATATGTGTCTCACCATCTATAAGGGCTCATTCAACCTCGACTAAATCTCTTGATGTCCCTCCCAATTGGCCTCTTGTTTGCTCCTAGCCGACGAGGGACATCACATTAGTGGTGGGCACAGGGAGAAGGTGGAAGTGTTAGAATACAAAGTGTGGGCCAATTCCCTATGGTTGAAAAAAGCATGCATTTCATATTGTGACCCGTCGTTGTTCGTGGTTTTGTTGTTTTTTCATGGTGTCGTTGTTGTTCGTGGTTCGTTGGCGTTGCTCGTGGACAAGTAAGTGACTAGTATAGAGAATTATCATTTATATTGTTTTTTTAATAATAAAAAGCTGAACTTTACACAAAACAAATTATCAAATCATCTATCATCTATTGCAATATATTTTTGTTATTAATATTTTTTAAAAATGGTTTTGATTAATAAGTATAGAAGTGGTTATTTAAATAGTGGAAGGACACTAGCTTATACTTCATGGAGTCTTGGTTTCTCTTCCAAGAATAAGGTTGAAGCTCATAAGCTCATGGAAAAGTTAAATCTAGCCAAAATTATCGATACATTAACCCTCAAAATAATATCGTTGATTCTCATGAGTTCATGTAAAGATTAAATCTTGTTAAAACTCTCAATACATCAAGCCTTATCAAATCTCACTTAAATTATTTAATTTTGTATTGGTCTCCAATTGATTTCTAAATAGCACCTCTAGATGATCATGCACACTAAAGAATCATTTGTAGTGATATATTGTTATCATACTCTATAAAGGTATAATTTAGTGGCAAATCTTGAAGAAAATATAGTCATAGGGAAAAATGAGGATTATTATTGTTAATGGTAAGGCTTCTAGTTATGTAATGAAAGGTCCTTGATTATCCACATTAATCTGACACATGGAGAGATAAATGACACTCTCCTCCCTTGATGCATGGTGTATGTCTAATTTAGTAACATTCCTTGCTTAGCTGAACATAAATATGAAAAATGGAGAGATAGATAACACTCTTCAGCCTTGATGCAAAGAGTATGGAGAAGATATAGTCACTAGGAAAAAATGGGGATTATAATTTTTAATGGTAAGTATTACATACAATTGGTTTCCTTGGATATCCACATTAATTTTACACATGAAGAGGTAAATGACACTCTCCTCCCTTGATGCAAGGTGTATGTTTGTTTTAGTAACACACTTTGTGTTTGAAAAATGGAGCGATAGATGGCACTCTCCTCCCTTGATGCAAGGAGTATGGTTCTTTTAGTGACACCTCTTACTCAACCAAATATAGCAAGTAAGGCACACAATGATTTAACTCAAGTCGATGGGAAGGAACCATTGATGGAAGAAAATGAAGACATGGTAGGACATGACTCTCCCTTTATTCCATAAACATATTTCACTTTAAGGTTCATAAGATATTATGTAATTTTTTTCAAATATTTCACAATAAATTTGAATTTGAAGTTGGTATTCTTAGACACAAGCAGAGTTATTTTGTTATAAACAATATATCGACAAGAAGTCATTTTTTATGTAACATTATTGTAAGGTTGAGAAGCTCTAAAGCCCAATTTGGGGCTATGGGAAATGTTGTAGTATGACTAAAATGAAGCATTAGATTAAATAAATAATTATAAAAAATAATGTTGCCTCATTTAAAACAATAATGAAATGTAAAAAAAATAAATCTATTGAATTCAAATTTTTATATAGTAATTTTGTTTTCATTGGTAAATTTACAAATAATTGTTTATAAGAGAAAAATATAATATGTATACCACATTAAAATAAATTTAAATAATAATGATTCATATTCATAACCATTATATTTTAGAACTTTATATTTAAATTTAATTAATTGTAACAAGAGGTACTCTCTAGCCCAATATGATAAGATATTGGAATAATTAACATTTTGATTGGCTCAAATTACATTAAACGTGAAAATAATATATATATATATATATATATATATATAGAACCAACCTAGATCCATTTTAACCATCGATCTCCCAATTGCACAAAGGAATGAAATCTTTTTTCACTATAAAAGAGGTTTGCATCTCAAGAGATCTATAGTTAAGATGGATCTAGGATGGTAAATATATAAAATTGCAATAGTTGCAAAAACATTCTTTGCTAAATTGTATATATATATATATATATATATATATATATATATCATGAATATTATGCATATCACATTAAAAAAATAAATTATAAAAAATATAAAACATGTCGAAGAAAAATGCTAGTATATATGTGTGTGTGTGTATGAAATTCCTCGAATGGGTGACCTCTAAGGTTATTCATGGGATTTTGGATGATCTTGCCACCTATTGTGGATATCTCATTAATTGTCGAGGGTAGGTGTGGCCATTGTCATGCCTGCATAAGCATGTGACCAATAAATATGAATGAGAGTATGACATACAAGAATCCATAGATTTTGGGTTGGTGTGTTCGGTTGTAGTGCCAATGTGGGGGGGGGGGGGGTATAGGACCTTCACTACAAGATTATTGGCCTCAGGAAAGCTGGAGTATTGCAATTTTTGTTAACACCCTTTCTTTTTCAAGTTTAGGCATCTTTGTTATATTTACTTCAGTAAATTTTGGGGGAAAATCCATCACCTTAGATCTGTTCTTTATTTGGTGTGTTGAGGGCTCTACACTGAAGTGAAGGGGTCCTAGTCACTGTTAGGAAGTAGGGAGGGGAGGTATCATTAATGCAATGAGCCAAAAATTCTCGGGTGATCATAATTCATTTGGCACACCAAATTCTACTCCAATCCTCTAGTCTCTACGAACTCTTTACTCCATGAAAATATCTCTCAATCATTATGTTAGATTTCTATATGGATTTTGGTGTTGGTCTGGGGGGGGTTATAGGATCATTACTATTTTATTATTCTTAGTATTGTTTCTTTGTTCCTTCATTGTGGCAAGAATATTGTTCTGATAACCTTATACTACCAGATTTAGTGTCGATTTGATGGATGTGGGTTAATCCACTTGGTATTATGTTTAGCTTTGGTCCACATGTTTTCTCAACTCCCTGTCCTATAGTTTTCTAGGGCATGGTGTCACACCTACTCTATTTTTTTTCCACAAATTATCCTTGTACAAACCCCTCAAAAAATATATTTCTTTTTGACATGCAATGACAAAGAATGCATAATAGGTGTGGAGGGGAAGGTCGTGACCCCTAAGGCCATAACTATGCCCAACAAAAGGGCAAGAGGTTCTTGAAACCTATCATTCAATCATTCCCCCTAAAACCAAAAATTAGATTCATCAATTGGAATCCATTAATAATAGAGACACACAAGATTTATCTGACTCTAAAATCCTAGAGGATGTTTCTACCTAGATTCCTAGCCCTACACATACTAGGAGAAGAAGGAAGAAGTATCTTAATGCCATATCTCTTTAATAGTAGGTGAAGACCCTATTGGGTCAGGTATTGAAGGATAAAAAAGAAGAAATATATAATAAATTTGTAGGTTTGTAAGAAATTAAACGTGTCCAGAGAAACAAATGAGTATGCTTAGAAAGAATGGATGGGAGCTTGACCCATATAACGTACCACCTCTAGTGTGATTCCGCTCATCCAACTCCTCTTGGCTTTGATGCTAATGATATAGCTCATTTCACCTCTTCAGACTCTTGATTTTTTTAATGTTAGTTATCAATTTCTTATTCTTCATTACCATAGTTCTATTTTAATCATATTAGAACAATTAAAAATATTATATTTTTGGACAAATTACTCAACTGGTAGGTGGTAAAAAAATATGGTTTCCCCTAGGTAGATTGACACCACCTACTCAATACCATGTTTGTTAAAACTATTGGTGTTTTGAACAAATTACTCAATTGGTAGGTGGCAAAAAATATTTGATATATATATATATATATATATATATATATATATATATATATATATATATATATATATATATATATATATATATATATATATATATATATATATATATATATATATATATATATATATTGTAACACCCCTCTGAATACTTTGGTAATTTATTATTGTTACTATTAGTTATTTTTATTTCTTATTTTATAAACTCAATGACTTATGGGTTAAAAAAAGGCCTGATGAAGTTTTGTGGTGAAAGATAATTAATGGAATAAAATTAATTTCAAGAAATATTTTTGTAACCTCCCTTGTGAAAATTCCATGTAATAAAAGTTAATAAATGATAAATAATAACCACGGAATATGGGACACTTATTCCAAGCTGAATGTTGGGAAAAACATCATAGAGGGTGTTCATTTAGGTTATTATGGCTAAAGGAAATTGGCAAAGGCAATAGCTAAGGCTTTAGAGAGGCAAATGCATTTTTTTCACATTTATTAATGAAAATAATGGAAATTAGGAGAAAAGGGAGGTGAAAGGTCACTAGTTTCATGCAAGGAGGAAAATGAAGAAAATAGAGGCCTCAATTATAGAAAGGATTTTGAGGATTAGTTGGTAAGATTTTGCTAAAAGCTTTTGTTCAATGCATTTTTGGATCTCTATCATTATTCTCTCCTTATCTCTCACTCTTGGACACTCAACATTTCTTGGAGCACTTGGGCATTGGAAGAAGAAGGGAAAGAAAGCAGGAAGGAGGAGCAAGAATCAAGTAGCTACAACAATATTCTTTGAAGGTATTGATTTGCATGTGTGTTTTCCTTGCTAGATATGGTATGCATGGTATTGCATGCAATTATTTTATGTCTTAGCATTGGTTTTTGTTAGGTGCGACAACTTTTTTCAACCTTGCCTTTCCATATCCGTATAGCTTTGATGAGATGGGTTTCTCATACTCTGGTTGAGCTAGATTTCCGGATGGATTCAAAGCTCAGTGGGGTGGATCTTTGAAATGAAAAACACATGGCCTAATGGTCCCTGAACCAGACTGTGGATCACGGTAAAGCTACTGGCCTAGTAACCCCTGAACCAGACTATGGGTTGTGGTAAAGCCAAATTGTGTACCTTGGTGGGCCTAGGAATCCTTGTCAGTGAATGACGGTATATATATTAAAGCTAAGAGGTGGATTTCTCTCCATTGGGCCTTGTAGTTCCAGGATGAGATGTACGGTAAATCCTGGAGAGTGGGTCTTAGTGTAGGGCTAGTGATCCCTGGATCAGACTGTGGATTACGATAAAGCCTGAGAAACTAGGAGGCACTCAAATTCATCAATGTGTAAGCAGAGAACTACAATATCATTCATGCTTGTTTGGTTCTTTTTGGTTGGTTATGAATCCCACATTCATTATTGGAATATGGCATGGGTTCGATTGGGTGAAGAGAGATTTGGCTCAACCAATCTATGGCTGGGTGGAATGTGGAAGTCCCATCTCCGGTTGGTTTTTACATTCATTAATGAAGAGATAATTCCTTTGGTATTTTATGTATAAATGCGTTGTTTTTATACGTAGATTCTATTTTTTTGTGTCCATTGTATTTCTATTGTTATTATGCTCATTATAAGAATGTATTTTATCAGTGATGATGCATGGCTCTATCCATGTTTTTACCTGTAAATGAATGCCCAATGTATCTATGGTAAAATAGATTGTATTGCATCTAATGATGTAAGGGAGCAATGCTTCTTAGTGATTCTCAGATAAGTAAGAGACCCCTATCCTCAAATCTATTTTTTATTCCTATAGCTTTCATGTTTGTGACATATTTGACAAAATGTTTGTCATGGCTAGGAGGGGTATAGATTAGTTTTTAGTGATGTGATTGCTTCTATATCATTGTATTATTGTTATTTATCATCTCTAAATTTTTCGTGAAGTTCTAGGCAGATCAATGGGATATGGGACTGAAAAGGTGGCTCAAATCTGGGGGTTGTTGGAACATAACTGAGTATTTGGGGCCTTAGCCACTGGCATGCAGTGCTATTCCTGTGGCTATAGCCTCCTGGCTATTGACATACATTTTTATTCCTACGGCTATAGCCTCTTGGCCGTTGGCATGTAGTGTTATGTGTGTGGTTATGTCTCAAAAAGGCAAAAATATCAGTGTGACCCAGGGGTAAGAGCCCCAAAAGGTTGGGTTACTTGCTGGGGGTATTGTTGTTGCTGTACAAGGTCTATATGTTGTGTTTCCGTTGTTTCCACTTCCTTAAGGTCACCTAGGAATTTGAATCTCATTAGATTAGCCTCTCATCACATGTTTACCCTGGTTGGCCAATTACTTGGGTCGATGTGGGGAGAGGGTGTTACAAAGTGGTATCAGAGAATGGTTCAACCCTTGGAATGGATGGGTGGTGTGTTGGTCATGTTTTCTGTTGGTTGCATATGTATTTATCATACCTATGGTGTATGTGTTTATTTCATCTGTGTTGTGTTGGCCATGGTGAAAATGGTGTCACCATGGAAGTGTTGATGGTGTTGTTGTTAACATGTTGTCATGAATCCATGACTAGTTATGTGTTCCTCATGCCTGTGTATTGTTCGTGTATTCTTTCTTACAGATTGTTACATATTTTACATGCATTTCTTGCTTATGCTATGGTTACATATTGGTCATGCTTTGGTATTATCTATGTATGTTTTCTTGTGTGATGCCATATGTTCATGATTGATTATACATGTCAAGTGGGTGAATATGGTCAAGTTTCCATTCGTTTGATTGAGGTTGTTGTGCATAAGATCATTGTACGCAATTAGGTCATCATGATGATATTGGTATGTTATGATGCTAGTGTGTTGGTTGAGATGGAGTAGGAGATGCAGATCATTAAAGTGAAGTTGCAACAATGGATTGTGGTGTAAGAGAAGATTGTCATACAAGTGTGCATGTTTGGCATGCAGGTATGTGATTCATGGTTTTTGTAAGCATTAGGGTTACTTATATGTTTATAAGTTTATTATTATTATGGTTACATATGTGATAGATGCTAGTTGATCAGTGTATTCATATGCATTATGGTTATGTGTATGCCTTTCATTCTATTGGTTTTATGGTTACATACATGATAGATGTTATTTAATTAGTGTGATCATATGTACAGGAGTTGGTTATTCAAGCACGGTATTAATTTGATGATTATATTATATGTTGTTGATTAGCATGTTATATGTTGACTTATTATTGTTATATGTTACTTAACTTGATGATTAGGGTTATAACATTAATATCTTGTTGTTATATATATCATTCTAAATTGGATTGGCCTATTCAGATGGTTAGGGTTATGACATTCATGTATGAGTTGAATTAATTGTGGCATCGTGTCGTAATAATCTAGGTGGACTATGCATCTGTGATTGTTATGCATGAATGGAATTTGTTTATGATTTTATGATGTGAACATGTTAGCTAGTTACTATTATGGATATCATGAACTTATTTAGGTTTTATTTGATGTGTTGTGAAGTTATATCATGTTAATATATATTTATTGTGCAGATAATGTAGCCTCCCCTGAGATGCATTAAGGTATGAGCTTGATTATGTCGTCTAATTTGTACTTGAATGTTTGATTATGTAGTCTATTTGGTGTTTGAGTGTTTGATGTTTATTATGTCATCTATGTGTTTTTTGAATGTTTGATTACTTCCATGATATGAGTATGTGCATATAAGATTGCATGAAGAAATGATATTTTTTTGAGATGGTCTTACTAACACACATGTGTTGAGATAGTTGATATGTACTTGAGTGCAAGTAGGTGATAGTTCAAAGCATTATGCATTATGAACGATGAATGTGAGTTGATTTTTTATTATGACAAGGTTGTTAGTATTGGTAAAAGTTGATTTTGAATTGATAGATATGTTTTCTTGATGTTTGGTACATATGGATGACACGTGTGTTCAGTTACAAGTAAACGTGTTTGGCACAACAAGGTAAGGTAACTAGAATGTTGTTATGTTTATTTATGCACTGAAAAATTATGTTTTTATGGAGAGATGATGCAGGGGATTGCATGGCAGAGAGACTGCCATGAAATATTTGAGAAGGCTTAGGTTGAGCTTTATTTGGAATTGTTTGGAAGCCATGGGGATTGAGTCATGGTGTTTATTGCTAATATTATGCTTTCGGTCTTTTATGATTTGTTTGTGCTTGATTTGCAACCTTTTTTTATGTTCGGCACAAGGCCTTGCCACTTTGTTGCGGTGTCGTATTGATTTTGGTTTCTCATGGCCTTCTTCTTGTTTGTTCTTGTTATTTCCTTTTATGTTTTGAGAGTCTTGGGTATTGGTTAGGAAAGAGGAAAGTTAATGGAGCTTAGGGAAAGCTGTGTGGCACCCAACAGGTAATAAAATTCATGGATGAAGCTTAGTGCATGAGTAAGCACAAAAAAAGGTAAGAATATGAAAATTAGTTGGACTGGTTAGGTCCATTGAGGTAAATGGATGGTGGCAGAATAGTCACGAGAAAAGAAACACAAAAGGAAAAGTGAATTCTTCTAAGGTGTTAGATTCCTTCGCTATGTTAAGAACTATTGTTCTCATTGTTATGCATACTATGCACACATAAAGGGAGTTCTCTTAACCTTGATCTTATGATATCTAGTAATTGTGCTTTGATCGTGATTATGTTGATGTTTATATATGTATACATGTATGTCGTGTATGATAGGGTCATCATGGATCATGATGCTAATGTTTATATGTGTGTATGTATGTCATTGTCTGACAAGATCATGATTATTTTATGCTAATGATTATATATATATATATATATGTCACTATATTATAGGGTTTTCAAGGATCATACTTGTGGAGGAATGATTACTTATGCAAGTGAATGGCATGAAGAGGTTCCTAGCTATGGGGAATCAAGTGGCAGAGTAACTTTGATAGATCTATGAGGTAAGTATCACATGGACATGAAGTGATATTATATGCTTGTATGATGGATATGTTTATGTTATGGACATGTAATGTTGATGGGTACATCACCGAAGTGAAGGTAGTGTGATCTGTGACATGCTAGGATGGGAATGGATAGTGGAAAGACACTAGAAGTAAGGTAGCTTGTGGGGTCAGTGTGTACTTTATGGATGTGCAGCACTACTGTTGTATATATGTTGATCATGTTGTATATTTAGGGATTGTACCTATGGTGATGTGTACATGTAACATATGTAGTGTTGTGTACATATGTTGTTGTATGCGTGTTGTATATATGGTGTTGTGTGTATATTTCATATGCAATGCTAGGTATATATGATGCTATGTACATGTTGGATATGCAGTTGCAGTGTTGTGTACATACCGTATTATGCACATGTTGGATACGCAATGTTGTGTGCATATGGTGCTATGAGCATGTTGGATATGTGGTGTTGTGTAAGTACGATGCTATGTACATGTTGTATATAGTGCTATGTATATATGGTGTTGTGTGCATGTTGTACATACGGTGCTATGTATATATGGTGTTATGTGCATGATTGTACATGTGGTGCCGTGTACACCTTGTACATGTGGAGTTGTGTGTAGGTGGTGTCGTGTACATGTCATGCATGTAGCACGATGTACATGTGGTGTCATGTACATGTCGTGTAGGTGGTGTTGTGTATATGTGGTATTCTGTACACATTGTACATGTGGTGCAGTGTGAATTTGGTGTTGTGTACATATTGTGCAAGTGGCGTCGTGTACATGAGATGTTGTGCATGCATTTTGATGGTAGTGTTGTGTACAAGTGGTGTTGTGTACATGTTGTGCATATAATACTGGTATACATGTGGTATTGTTTTCATGTCGTACATGTTTTGTTGTGGGCATGTGGTACTATGTATGTGCATGGTGTAGTCGTGGTATCGTGACATGTGTATTCATTGTTTTATAATCTATATATGTGTATGTATGCTACACCCGGTGTAGGTGTCTATGTTGTATGTTGGTGTAGGTGTATGTATTTTTTTCTGTTGTACACCAGGTTTAGGTGTATGTGTTGTATGGTAGGTTCAAGTGCATGTATTGTATGGTGTTGTATGTCATGTGTGGTTGTACATGTTGTGATGTACAGTGTGTGTATGTGTACATGATTGAAGAAAATAAAAGTCGTTGGGTGCTTTTCGGGTGTGGAAATCGATCTAGTATGATTACAAAAGAACAAAGGCAAAAGTAAGGACTGGTGAAGGATAAGTATCAATATTTTATTTCAGTTTTATTATGCACGTTATCTATAATTATGACTTATGATGGTTACATATGATCTATGATTATGGCTTATGATGATTTCATGCGATTCATGATTTTTACCTATGATGTTTGTGCTTTGAGCTATTTAGGTGTGATATTTTATACATGATGATTAATCAAACAACCAGTTTGACTTATTGTGATAGGAAGTAAACAAGATTGCGAGTGTACCTTGTTGACGGGCCACCAATGAGGTATGATGTGAATTTATTTCAATTTATTTTGAATCTAATGGAAGTTATGTGCTTGGTACAAGAAGCATAAAAGTTCCCAGTTAGGTGGTTGAAACCGATTGCAAGCATTAGCAACAACAACAAAAGGAATTGGAACATGAAACAGTATGTTTGTAAAGCACTTCAGGAGGAGGGCCATTTTGGGACACTGGTACCCAATAGTGTCCATTGATTTCCATGAGAATGCTATGACTGGTATGACGTTTTTGAGGCATGTATATGCATTGGTTGTTTGTACCTTTCGATGCAAGGAATCCTTTCCAAGGGATGGATTTCCTAGGATGGGGGTGACAATGGAACTTGGAAGGTGTGTGACTACATGGAAGGGGGTAACCAAATTTCCCAAGGGTGTGTAGAAGAGAAGGGAAATTTGGGGATGGATTTGTTTTGGTCATTAGCATTTCTAGATGGAATCAGATGCACTTTAGGAGTGTACCCTCGAACAATGATCCAGTAACTATTCATTGAGGGTAAAATAGGGCATGATTATAGCATTGGACATTGGATGCTAACTTTGACTATGACAGTGGATTCTAGACTTCCTGGGAAGGAAGTGAATCTTGGTACTACTTGAGGGTGGAGTTGCGAGCCTCTAGATTCCCTTGTTGCTGATGTCGGTATTGTATCCTTTTATTTGTTGGTTGAGAAAATGTGCATACGTGTATATTATTGTAAATAATATATCGAGATGGATTTATAAAGCTCCATAGACAATATGGTTATATATATTAATTTCATTGTAAATATTGCAACGAGTTGTGTTATAAAGCTCCATGGGCAGTATGTTTTATTTTTAGTGGTTTGTTGGTTTGTAGGTGTCACTGAACACCAAGGACAGTGTTCCCCCAAGGGGGAGGGTTTTGTAACAACCCTAGTGAATATTCCATGTAATAAAAATTAATAAAGGAAAAATAGTAACCATGGTTGATGGGACACTTATTCCAAGCTTAATGTTGGGAATAACATCCTAGAGGGTGTTCATTTCAGTTATTATGGCTAAAGGAAATTGGAAAAGGCAATGGCTAAGGCTTTGGAAAGGCAAGAGTATTTTTGACACATTTATTTATGAAAATAATGGAATTAGGAGAAAAGGGAGGTGAAAGATCACAGGTTTCATGTGAGCAGGAAAATGAAGGAAAATAATGGAAATTGAAGAAAATATAGGCCTCATTGATAAAAAGGCTTATGAGGATCAATTGGAAATATTTTTCTCAAAGCTTTTGGTCAGTGCATTTTTGGAGCTCTCTCATTATTATCTCTCTCTCTCTCTCACTCACTCTTAGACACTTAGAGTTGCTTGGAGCAATTAGGCATTGGAACAAGAAGGGAAAGAAATTAGGAAGAATGAGGAAGCAACCAAGGAGGATCAGGAATCAAGAATCTACAAAAAGATTCTTGTCAGGTATCTAGTTGCATGTGTGTTTCCCTTGCCAGATCTAGCATACATGGTATTGCATGTGGTTCATTTCTATCTTGGCATGGGTTTTTTCCAGGTTTGATAGTGTTTTCATCCTAGCCTTCAATTTCATTATATCTTTAATGAGATGGGTTTCTCATACTTCAATTGAGCTAGATTTATGGATGGATTCAAAGTTGAATGGGGTGGATCTATGAAATAAAAAATACATGGAATAGTGGTCCCTAGACTAGACTGTGGATCGTAGTAAAGCTACTGGCCTAGTAACCCCTGAACCAAATTGTAGGTTGTGTTCAAGCTAGATTGCATACCTCGGTGGGCCTAGGAATACTTTCTGGTGAATGGTGGGGTATATGCTAAAACCAAGGGGTGGATTTTTCTCTGTTGGGTCTAGTACCTCTGTGATGTATGTATGGTAAATCCTGGAGAGTGGGCCTTTGTGTACCCATAGCAGCTTACCCCTGGGTCACACTGATATTTTGACCTCTATGAGCCATATTTGCGGGAAAAACACTACATTCCAATGACCATGAGGCTATATGAGAATAAAACTACATGTCAGCGGCCAGGGTCCTAGATACTTATTTATGTGCTAGTGTCCCCAGGATTTGAGCCACCTTTTCAAGCCCAAAACCCAGTGCTCTACAAAGAACTTCATGAAAATTTCAGAGATGATAGATAAAAATTGGAGAATGATATAAAACCAATCACATCATTAAAAAATCATTTGGGCCACATCATTAAACAATTCAATTCTTTGGCTACCTTATAATGAATAAAATTATGGGTAATACCCGAATCAATCAATACTATTACCTTTTTCTTCTTGATATGTCCTTCTATCTTGAGAGTTTTAGGAGTGGTAATTCCTACCAATGCATTACATGATATGGCCAGACTCATTTCTTCTTCTTCTAGGGTTGGTTCCTGGTGTATATCCTCTTCTTTTGAAATTTCTTTTTCATTTTCTTCCTCCTCTTCACAATCTATGTAAATAATTTCTTCTTAGCACACTTATGACCTTTAGTGTATTCGCTATCACAATTGTAGCAAAGCCCTTTTGCTCTTTTTTCTTCCAATTGTTGTGGTGTCAACCTTGTATATTGTGGAAGTCTAGGAGTAGAAACACTTCCATATTTATAGATGTGAGTGTTAGGCTTCCTTGTTGCCATAATTTTATATTCAATTTTTCTTGCCAACCTGAATGCTTTCTCCAATGAATCAGGTTCCCAAACGCGAAATTCATGTTGGATGTTATCCCTTAAAGTACCTATGAAGACATCAATCCTGTGCTCCTCTGGAATATCAGTTACCCTTATATTCAATTTTTGGAAGTCCTCAATGTGCTCCACCACTGAATCCTTTTGTTTGAGATTTATCAATTGGCTAAAGAAGGTGTTTCTCTTTCTATCCTCATAATGTGCTATCATTTCCTCCGTAAAAATTGACCAAGTGACAATTTTTTTACAGGATCAAAGCCATTGATACCATACAAATGTATTTTGTTCTAAATGTAAATTTGCAATGCGTACCTTTTGTGTGTTTTTCATATTATTAAGATCAAAATATTTCTCCATCTATAGTATCCATGCTATGGGATCCTTGCCATCAAACTTCCTCATATCCATATTTGGAATATGGTGGTTCTTCAATCCAACATTAGAGTTTATGAAATCACGATTAACATTTATTTTGTTCTCATCGTGAGTTTCCTCTACTATCTTTCTGTCATTAGGAATCATTTCTTGTGTTAACCTTGTCATAAAACCTTCCATGTCTGCTATTAGATCATTCTTCATGTCTTCCATGCGATTCTTCAAACCATCCATGCCTTTCTCCAAAACTTCCATTTCATTTTTTGTTACTCTTTGGGAGAGCAAAATTTGGTGAAATTTCTCTTGTAATTTTGATATGTCATGTTATGCTTCTTCCTGTTCATGAGTCATAATAGAGCCTTATGAAGGCTTAATTTGTGTTGAACTCTTTTTAGGTGGAATTTTAGAATCCAGTACTGAAATCTATGCTTCAATGTGCCCTTGGAATCACTTCAAACTGATTTTTCACACAAGACTTATGTAAAAACAAATACACACCCTTTTCTTGCTTTTGAGGAGCTCAATATTGAAGCTAAATTATCTCTGTGATTTTAGATCTTCAATATTTGAAATTTGGTCCTGTAGTATCCCTATGAATCTTCTTTCGAATGCCACAGGTCTGACCTGATTTGGATTCTTCAAGGCAGATTTATTTCCAATCTCCCACAGTGACCTTATTATGGACTGGTTTAGTAGAGCGAAATTGTACGACGTGCCATGTGTCACTGTTTCCTCATTTAGATATAAAATTGATATAAAGGAAACTACAGTCCATTTACTTATGGCCACTTTTTATAGAATTCCATTCCGACACCTAGAGAGAGAGTTATGATGATTTTCCCATGGTCACCTCTTTGAGATGAAATTCGGGAGCCTGAAAAACCCTAACTTCCACAGATCATATCTCCTAAAATATTGTGAACAAGATCTGAAATTTTTACAGTATGTTTCTCCAGATTTTGGCTTCTCTTTGTAAAAATTTCAGCTTCTGAACCTTTGTAGACAAAAATTAATAGTGAAAATTCCACGATGACCTATTTTAGGCGAAATTCAGGAGCCTGAAAAAAGTATAACTTCCACGAATCATATCTCCGACAATATTGCGAACCAAGATCTAAAATTTTTACACGACGTTCCTTAGGATTTTGTCTTTGCTTTGTAAAAATTTCAGCTTCTGATCCTTCATAGATAAAATTTATAGCGAAAATTCCACTATGACCTATTTGGAGTAGAAAAACCCTAGAATCCAAAGCTCTGATACCAAATGTTATGAAACCAACTCCAAAAATAGAAGGAAAGAGAGATCAATGCCTTAGAAATAGCCACTTCGAGGGGGAAACCTCCAATACATTACATAAATGAAAAATTCTTGGATGATACAAATGACCAAAACCTCCTTCTATATATAGCAGTCCATGGGGTCACAATATAATCCTAGCCGACCTAACAATAATAATGTATGGGCACAATAATAACAATATTGGGGTTATAGGTGTACAACAATAACAATAAGGGGGTTACACTAATAACAATAAGGGACTATACTAGTAACATAGGGACCTAACATAAGCGACATGAAAGGTTAGGTTACCTCCTCGGGGTATTGTTGTTTATGTACAAGGTTTTTATTTGATGCTTACGTCAGTCCCACTTCCTTAACGTCACCTAGGATGTTGAATCTCATTATAGTAGCCTCTCATCACATGTTTACCCCAGTTGGCTAGTTAGTTGGGTAGATGTGGGAAGAGGGTGTTACAATTTTATTTTCAAAAATAAGAAAAGAAACCACCAGATAATTGGGATAGTTATCAATTTCATCTCTTTTCCTTAGAAAGGAGGGGAATAAAAACCTCCATCTGAGTTGGAATAGGATCGAGAGGAAAAAAAAGGAGCTAGAAGATCAAGAGAGAGATAATGGACTAAAACCTTGTACAATATTGTCAAGGTTGTTAGGACACTGCCAAACTAGGTGCTCTTGAGCTAGGCTCAGAACTAGTGGAACCCTTGGAAGAACCATGGAGGGGTGAATTCAGGGTTGGACCTAGGTGGTTTTGATGTTCAATTTTTTTTTAAGTTAAGGCTTGGATCCTACACTTTCTAGTTGGGAAGAAGCTCAGGGAGAGGCTATACATCATTGCCAGTATCACGGTTGGGTGGTGAGATCTTCCAAGTAGATTTCGTATATCAACAAAGTTTCATACATATGAGTGCTTTTAGAACTTATTTATATTATTGATCATTATTTAATGGTAGAAACTATGTTTTTATGTGGAATTAGAACTCTTTATAAAATTTGAAAAAAAATTATGTTATTAATATCTGAATTTTCTCTGATTCTAGAAAATCAATACTCTATAATTAAGTAGGTGTCAATTCATAAAAAAGAAAAACCAATCTATAATTTGGTTTGGAATATTTGTTAATAGTTAAAGGTTTTAAGGCATTAATGCATGAATTTTGGGAAAAACATAAGTGTAGACAATTACTGGGTATTGATAAAAAATTGACAACTCCTAACTAGATGCAGAGAAGCAAACTTAGATGTTTTGTAGGGTATCATTCGAACTGAGATTTTAAGAGAGGAATTTTTTTGGTTAACCCTGACTTTGAATTTGTCTCTATGCGGATGAAGAGCCTTTGCAACCAAGCCAGGGAAAAACATCTGAGGTTTGACATTGCGAGCCAGGAGACACTAGTGTCCAACTCGTTGCCAATTAAAGTAACACCCGAGAAAATTCATGAAAGATAAAACTAGAGTTGTACAAAATTAAGAGGGTTTACATGAGAAAGAGTCATGTTCAATTCAGAGAGAGAAAATCATTCTAGCCATGCATAACATGTAGTATAGGAAATACATTTTATTATTAACACAATTTAGAACCAAAAGAGAACAAATATAAACATGTACAAAGATTTAATCATCTAAAACATGAAAAGGAAAATATGATGGTGGAAGAAATATTGTCAGTTATACAAAAAGTACATAAATTAAAGCCATTCATTTCCTTTATATACTGGAAAATAATATAAATCGTACATATTATTAAGATAAAGTGTACGAAATGAAAACCAAGCAGTACCCAGAAGAAAATTCGTTCATTACTCAAGAAAGTGTGAAATGTTCATAAATAACAAATTGAAATTACATAAAAAAGGTTATCCGTTCCATTGAACACGTTGTGTCTTAATTACATTACATCAATATTAAAAAAGAAACCCAAAATTAAATTATCGGCCTCTTTTTCTAAAATAAAAGAAGAAGAGGCTAAAACTACAATTATGTAAAATTAAATTTAGAGACCAGAATGGATATAGGGTCTTAACAAAATATTGAAGCACCATGACGGTAAAGTAGTGTTTCATATGCTGTAAAATTAAGCATTATAGCCTTCTGTAAGAGAGTAAAACTAAAAACCTTTAATATTTTGGAGTGAATGGGAAACCTGGAATGAAAGGTAGGAAACTCATTTGTTCATCACTTGCGGCCATATATAAACCCTCCGAAAAATGGACGAATGATGTAGTTAAAACATAATCTATCACATATGAGGAGTGTGTTTAAATAAAAGGCTTTTAAAAATTTCAACGAAAAATAAATAAATTTAACAATGCAAAAAAATTTCTTACTTGTAATATTATCTGTTGAGCCATGCCATGCTTTTGAACTTGTTCAAAAGAAGCAATTATCTTGAGATTAGTTAGCATACTCATATTTTCTAACAACAAAAGAAATTAGGGTGAGACCTATGTAAGACAAGTTTTCAGAGGTTAATACCAGGCGAGATACCTCAGGACTCATGCTCTTCCTCTTGGCATACCAATGTTGAAGACAGCGAGACTGAAATTGTAAGGGAAACATGTCAGAGAACAAGTCAAGGTTTGTAAAAATATGAGGAATGAATTCAAAGCTCGGTATGTTTAATATAATTGGAGCAAAAGGGTAATCACCTGAGGGATAAAATCCATCCTTCATCAAACCTTTCACCACCATGAATTAGTTGTAGAGGACCAAAAACCCTAGCTTGAAGAGAGTGAATGAACAATGGTCTCATATCTCAGGAGAGGATTAGTCACCACAACTAAACCCTGGTAAACCTCAACTGTCAGATTGACCTTGAAAAGAGGAATGATGAATATGGCTCTAAGTGTCCGGTTCAAGTGGAATTGTCTAGGACGCAGTACATAAAAATTAAATATGGAAAATACACTAATTACTCAACCTTGAAAGGGGTTGAATATTACATTTTTGTTCATGAGTCTAAGTCTGTTGCAAGGGTTCATGTCCGAGCTATGGAAAAATGTATATTAAGGGTTTAATCAAATAATCTATAGGTTAGGCTACTAGAATTATTAATCATGGATATAACATGTACAAAACTTTAATATAAGGTTTTGATATAGTGAGAAACATTTGTGTGAACTCTATGTGTGGTAAATAATTGGTAAATGTAATTTTTTTAATAACAATTTTGTGTCTTGAGTGTATACTGGTTACAAGTTGTATCAGAACAATGTTTCAACATTGTGGCTAAATGGGAAACAAAGAATAACCAATATGTGAATGTAAATAGAGTGAGATACAAAATGCGAAGGGTAGCAGGACCGCCAACAAGACCAAAAGCACCTTATATGGGAACTAGTCCTGAGATGTGGGTGGAGTTGGGAGAAGAGTATCGTCAAGCTAATGGAGCTTTGATGGAGATAATTCAACAGTTGCATGCTGAAATGACTAACTTAAGAGCTGATAATGAAAGGTTGAAGAAAGAAAAAGAAAGGATTTTGAAAATCTTTTCGGATAGATAGAATCAACGAGACTCAAACCCAAGTGTCGGTAATGGAAATAGAAATGAAGTATTTCGTCAAAGGGAGACAAATGATGAGTCAACAAGAGGATGTGATTATGAGGATGGAAGGTATTATAACACTTTTGGTGATAAAGGGACCAAGAGACAAAAAGTCGAACTTTAAGGTGAATTCAAAAAAATAAAACCTCCAACATTTTTGGGTGAATCTGAGGAGACAGCTGAGGCTTGGCTCATTAACATGAAAAAGTATTTTCATATTTATGACTATGATAATAATTTAAAATAATGGTTGGGAATTTATCAATTGCAAGGTAAAGCCACCCTCTCGTGGGAGGAAATCAAGACAATTTGAGAAATTTAAGAACAAGAAGTCAACTGGAATTATTTTCAGAGACATTTTAAAGACAAATACTTGAATGAACGAATTTACGATGAAAAGGTGAAGGAGTTTCACGATTTAAGACTAGGCCCGTTGACTATGGATGAATTTGTGGCCAAGTTTATATTGTTACTACGATATGTTCCATACATACGAGAAGAGAAGGCTAAATTGAATTTTTTTATCAGCATTTTACCTACCTTTATGAAGGAGAAGCTGGAGTTTGATAATCCAAAAAACATGGATAAGGCCTTACGGAAGGCCCAGAGTTGCTATCAAAAAATGAAACAATGGGGTGAAGGTGGTAAAAATGGATCGAGAAAGAAGGGAATGAGGGGTTTCATGAACAATATAAATGCAAAAACTACTAGTGGGAGAAATGTGTACCAAAGACAACCCAATTAGTTTCCAGGAAAGAATCAACAAAATTTTGGAGCACAAAGTGAGACCAAACAAACGAAATTAGTAAGTAAACCGTAAATCAGCCAACAACAAAAACCTTCTTTGCAATGTTTGGGGATGTGGATTGCCTCATTATTATAAAAATTTCCCACATTGTGTATGAGAAAAACAAGCTTCCAACGTATAAGAATATTGTACTTTTGGAAAAGTGGAAAAGAATATACGCAGAATCAATGCTGCCTTGGATGATAATCAAGCTAAGTATCAGCCAACAATGACAGAATGTGAAGGGAAAATTTATAATCATCTTGTCTCTATTTTAATTGATTCATGTGCAATCTTGATCTATGTCAGCCCAAAAATGGTAGAATTATGTCATTTACCAATTATTAATTTTCAGAGCCCTTGGTTAGTACAATTGGCCACTAGTTCCAAAATAAGAGCGACTTAAAAAAAAAAAAATCCATTGAAATTTCAGGACAACAAGTTCATATGGACTTAAACATGTTACCCTCAAGATCCTATGATGTACTAATTGGAGTGGACTAGTTAGAGAAGCATTGTTCGTTGGTGAATTGCAAGGGTAAAACTACCAGCTTCCTTACTAAGGAAGGTGTTATACAAGAAATACAGGTCATTAAGAAAGCCATTAAACTATGACCCATTACTGATCTAGCTAGTAAAATGCATTCGGAAGGGATGCCAGAATTATTCTATGCAAGTAGGTTATACAAACTCTAAGGATAAGTTAACTTCCTTGGAAAACTTTCCAGTCATTCAAGATTTCATTGATGTATTTCCAGAAGAGATACTTCAAGGACTCCCTATCATATGAGTATATCTGAATTAACATAACATAAATTGAAACTACATGAGCTCATTGACAAAGGCTACATTCACCCAAGAGTGTCACCTTGGGGAACTCTTGTACTTTTTGTAAGAAAAAAATATGGTACTCTATGGCTATATATTAACTACAGTTAGCCGAATAAGTTGACCATTAAAAATAAATACCCTCTACCACAGATTGATGATATGTTTGATTAGATTATACGAGCCAACATGTTTTCGAAAATTGATCTATGATCGGGATACCATAAAATACAAATTAAGGATGAATATATTTGCAAGACAATGTTTCAAACTCGCTATGACCATTATGAATTCCTGGTGTTTCCCTTTGGGCTCACCAATGCCCCTGCAAAATTCTTGAGTTTAATGAATGGTATATTTCAACCTTATCTCAAAACATTTGTGTTGATTTTCATTGATGATATTCTAATTTACTCTAATAAACTAGAAGAGAACGATAAACATTTGAGAATAGTACTGCAAACATTATGGGATAACTAGTTATATGATAAATATAGTAAATGTGATTTTTACAATGACCAAATCCAATATTTGGGGTATATAATCTCTTCATAAGGCATAACTATGGACCCCGAAAAGATCAAAACTATTATGGAATGGTTTTTCCCCAAAAATGTTGCGAACATTCAGTCCTTTATGGGATTAGCTAGATATTACCATCAATTTATAGAAGGTTTTTAAAAATTTCCTTACCTTATAACTTTCTTTCAAAATAAAGGAAATGTTTTTAATTGGACCCCAGAATGTCAGCAAAGTTTTGAACATTCAAAATATTTTCTAACTACAACACATGTCTTGAAGGTGGAAGATCCAGAAAAAGAGTTTACTATTTGAAATGATGCTTGCAAGTAAGGAGTTGGGGGTGGGGGGGTGGGGTGGGGGTGGGGGTGGGGGTGTTGATGCAAGAAGGTAGAGTCATAGCATACTAGTCCCACAAATTGAAATATCATTAAAACAATACTCTTCTTATGAATTGGAATTAAATGTCGCATTCCACACCTTAAAGGTATGGCGACATTATTTATTGGGAAAGAAATCTCTGCTAATTACTGATCACAACATCTTAATGAGTTTCTTAAATTAGACTAATATGAATGCTCATCAAGCGAGGTGGACAACTTTTCTGAGTGAGTTTGATTTTGATATAAGGCACCTTAAATGGAAAGAGAATTGAGTTGTTGATGCACTAAGAAGGAAATTACATTGTGTGTACGAAATGAACTATAGCTGAGGATAAACATTGTTTTTTAATTGATTAAGGAAGGTTCCCATAAAGATCCCAAATATATTTTTTTATGACACCAAGCTAATCGAACACAGAAGCTTGGGGAAAATATGATTATAGCCTAAACCATAAAAATTTACTAACATTTAAAGGGCGGATATATGTCCATAATAGGATCTCCTTAAGGTAGTTCATGTTAGATGAATTTCATAGAATCCATATGTTGCCTACCATGGATATCAAAAGTTTTTTTCTATGATAAAAAAAAATAAGATTATTTCTAGCCATGTATGAGAAGATAAATTACTGAGTATTTAGCTAAATTCATAGAGTACCAACAAGTCAAAGTGGAACACCAACACCTTTCTAGGTTGCTCCATCCACTTCCCATCCCTGAGTGGAAATGGGATACAATTACTTTATATTTTGTCAAAGGTTTTCCTAAATCCAAAAATAAGAATGATTCTATTATGGTAGTGATGGATAAATTAAGTAAAACAACCCATTTTATACGAGTTAAATCCACCTACAAAACATTCGAGATTTCTGATATATTTATGAAGGAAATATTCCGATTACATGGCATAACCAAGGTGTTGATTTCTGACAGAGACATAAAATTTACGTCAGCATTTTGGAAATCCCTTTTCACTAGATTAGACACAAAAATTTAGTTTATCACCACATACCACCCTCAAACAGAAGGGCAGACTGAGCGGGTAAATAAAGTACTGGAATACATGCGAAGAATTTTTGTGATGCAATATCCAACTAAGTGGGAGGAGTATCTCCAATTACTTGAATTCACATATAATAACAACTACCATGAATCACTGGGGATGAGTCCATTCAATTTACTATATGGAAGGAAATGAAAAATTTCCATTAACTAGAACAACCCTAAGGAAAAACTGGTGTTGGGACTGAATATGTTGGCTAACATGAAAGATACAATAAAGAAAGTTTTCCAAAATTAAAAAAATTCTTAGGATAGGAAAAAAGTCTATGTAAATAGGAAAAGAACCTACAGGGAATTTCAAATAGGAGATTATGTGTACTTACTAGTTAAGCCTAGGAAAAGTACATTACAATGGGGAGGATGTGCTAAATTAGCACACTAATACTGTGGACCTTTCCATATTTTGGAAAGTATTGGACCGATAGCATAAAAACTAGCTTTACCGGGTCATATCTAGATCCATAATGTATTTGTTGTTTCCTTACTAAAAAGTATGTGTATGATCCTAGGCATGTGATTGATTAGCATAATGTGCAGGTATAATTTGAACTTGTGTTTTATTTCGTAAACACAGACACACACACACACACACATATAAATAGCATGAATTAATGAAATTTTGTGGACATGTACAGGTTGAAACAAATGGAGATTTCCTGGTAGAGCCCTTGCATATTCTCGAGCATGTTAGGGTCATATAATATAGGTAATGTGTTTTTCTAGTTATCTATTTTGGGAATTTGTTGGTAAATTTTAGCCTATGAATCACTAGGTTTCATAGCCTAAAGGTTTTCTTGTCCACGAATCCATTTTGTTCTTGAAGTCTGGTGGCAAAGACAAAGTATGAATTTTTGGGAGATATTTTGCATATAAACTCTAGGTCAAATCATATGGCGGGTATTTTCATGGTAAATTTCTCAGAAGCATATTTTCAATGGTCTATATTGAGCTTTTAATCGGCTTCCAGATTGAGAGATAGAGCAAGTTGAAGTCTACTCCTCAAAACAACAAAACAAAGAGAAATGCCTAAGTGTGAAATTATTTATTTGAATTATTAAAATTAATTAAAAAATAATCAATAATTTCAATATATAAACTATATGGACCACATTTATTTATCATACATCATCCAAAGTCATAAATCCAAAAGTCAAAGCCTATGGCCCACCTCGCACTTAACTATTAAATTCCCCAAATGTAAAATTGTCAAGATCTGTGAATAAATATATCGACTATTATTGGTATGTTACGGACACTTAACCCCTCTTTGTCAATTTGTGTCATCCTTTCCAACTTGTTCAAAAGAAGAAATTATCTAGATATTATTTAGTGGACTCATCTTTTCTAAAAACATAAACAATTAGGGTGAGACCTCTACAAGATAAGTTTTCAAAGATTAATACCTTGCAAAATACATGAGGACTCGTGCTCTTCCTCTTTCAATACCAGCTTTGAAGATATCGAGACTAAACCTGTAAGGGAAACATGTCAAAGAACAAGTCAAGGGTTGTAGAAAAGTTGAGGAATGAATTCAAAAATCAGTGTGTTTAATAGAACTGGAGAGAAGGGTAATCACCTGAAGGAGAAAATCCATCCCCAATCAAAATTTCACTTCCATGAATCAGTTGTAGAGCACCAAAATCCCTAGCTCGAAGCGAGTGAATGAGCAATGGTGGTGGTCTGGATGCAAGAGTCAAAGATAAACTTTCAAATCTCGAAAAAATTTCTTCAAGTTCTAGTGGAACTTCTTCACAGTCTTCCCTTGGAAAATTAGTCATCAACCACCAATTTTATAACCCAAAATTCAAATACATTAAAAACCCACTTTATAGCCTTTTTGTAAATGGCGGAAGCATATTATATAACTTATATATAAAGTGCAGTAATAATAAAATCACACCTAATAAATAATTGCTGAGTCAAATTTGGTTGGTTTAATGACGGATTTAAACCGATATTAAAACCTCTTTCATTAAACTATCGCATCCAAAATTCTTATTAAACTCTACGCAAGTTTAAATGAGAATTCCATTGGATCTAAATCTAAATGGATGGTCTCGATGGCTCGGATTCAAAACCCTGTTTATTAATTCATCGGGTCTGCTTGACATATTAAAGCTCTTGCAATTTGTTTTGCAATAATCGTAGGATCATTGGTCTCAATGCTAAGGCCGTCCGATCAAATGAAATTGCCGGATAGTTAATTTAAATCCTCAAACTAGACTTATAAATATCGGGTCTGCTTGGATTGCTAAAGTCCTCGCATATCTAAATGCGATCACTGTCTGATCTCAAGTCTTGCTGCGTGGTCCATTGGATCACTTAAATGTTGGACTGTTCACAAATTTTATTAAACCTTGGACCTTCTGCACACTGTGGCGATCTCATTTGCTTCAAACGTGACATATTCAAGTCTCATTCAAAGAAACCATGCTTCTCATGCATCAATCGACTGATAGAATTTTAATTTAACAATACAATTAGACTAATTCCAATTCATGGTGGTTGTGGAATTAAATCAGAAGCCCACGATTTTCAAAGACTTAACACACCCACAAAATCAATTAAACAAACTCAATCTGAAATTATCCAATTCAGAAATATTTCAAAGGACAACAAAACCTCCAGGATTTTCATTTACACACACATTTATACAAGTATAGAGGAAATTTAATGTTCTTCTATTCAAATTCTCTTTCCATCAGATCCTCTCCCCTGGATACATTCCAAACTTACAATTTAAACATATATTGTTCATACAAACAAATTGATCAAATTCTATGCATTGAATTTTCCCAATTTTAGATAAAATCTCTCTACACTATATTCTCCTTAAATTTATCAACTAACAACTAAATTCAATGAATCAAATACAAGCAGTTCAAATCCCTGAATACCATTCAAATATTATCTACCAAAATAGTAAATTGCCAGCTAAAGGAACCCACTCCTTTGCTTGTAAACATTTTTTGTATTTTTGGAATAAAAATGAAGTCCTTTTTCTTCGAGCCTCATGCTCCTACATCAGACTCCTGAGGACAAAATTTTCCATGGGCTCCTATCCATGAGCTCCTCCACGGAACTGCCCAATTTCTGTAGCATGGTATCTATCATCCAAGTAGCTTTTGAAATTGGTTGATCTTTCCACTTGATCAAATAATCAAAATATTCCCGTCCTCTTGTCTTCTTAGATAATCTTTTGTCTAAAATCTTCTTTGGCTACAATGTTTTTGCTGTGGGTAACAGTCTCAACCAGTCGATCTCTTCTTTTCTTTCAGTTGTATCATCTGTGTCACTGTCTTCATACCTGTACAAATCAACAACATTGAAGATTGGAGATATTCCAATGTCAGGGGGTAATTCTATTTCATATGCATTTGCAAAAAAATTACTCAATACCCTGCATGGCCCAATTTTCTTAAATTTCAATTTGTTATATGCCTTTTTTGGAAATCTTTCCTTCCTCAAGTGTGGTAGAACCAAATCTCCAACGTCAAAATTAACTTCTCTTTTCTTCAAATCTGCTCTGCTTTTGTATTTGATGTTACTGTCCTGTAACTATTGTTTTACCTGGTCATGTATTGCTTGAATTTCTGAAGAAAATTCTTCTCCTTTAACACTTCCCATCTTTTATTTTCCCAAATTTCTTAGTTCATACACTCCTCTTGGGTGCATTCCATAAAATATATGAAATGGACTCTTCCTTTTACTCCTATTAGGAGATTTATTATAAGAATATTCAACCTATGCTAAAATATGATCCCACTATTTAGGATGTTCACCTGTAAGGCTTCTCAAAATATCACCCACCTCAATCTTTCCACTAGTTTGACGGTGATACGCTGAGCTAAAACTTAGTTTAGTACCAAGATTTTTCCACAATTTCCTCCAAAAATGACCAACAAATCTGGTGTCCCTATCAGAGACAATTCTTTTAGGTAGCCCATGCAACCTTACTATCTCTTTGAAAAACAAATTAGCAACATGAGTAGCATCACTGGTTTTATAACATGGAATAAAATGTGCCATTTTAGAAAATCTGTCAACTGCAACATAAATTGCACCATTCCCTCTCTGTGTTTTAGGTAAACCCAAAATAAAATCCATACTTACCATATCCCAAGGTCTATCTAGAATAGGTAATGGAACATACAAACCTGTGTTCTGACTCCTTCCTTTTGCATACTGACAAACTTTACAATTTTTCACATACTTCTCCACTTCAGATCTCATCTTTGGCCAAAAATAAAAATGAATCAGCTGTTCATAAGTCTTGTCTACACCAAAATGTCCACCAAGTCCACCACTATGTTTCTCCTTAATTAAATTTTCTCTCATAGAACAATTTGGTATACACAACTGATTTCTTTGAAATAGCAAACCTTCTTGTAAGAAAAAATCTAGCCACTTACTTCTGTCCAATAAAACAGGATTACTGCATGCTTCAAATGCCTCTTTAAAATCCAAATCCATTTTATACAATTCTTTAAGAAAATCAAAACCCAGCGCTTGAATTTGAATTTCTTGAACTAAAATTCTTTTTCTACTTAAGGCATCTGCTACTTTGTTTTCTTGGCCAGTTATATGTTTCAATAAAAAATTGAAAATTTGAAGATACTCTACCCATTTTGCATGTGTTTGATTCAATTTTGGCTGCTACATAATGTACTGCAATGCATGATTGTCTGAATAAAGCACAAACTCTTTAGACATCAAGTAATGTTTCCATTTCTTTAATGACTACACAACTGCATAAAATTATTTAATGACTCGCACAACTCCCAATTTATACCATCTTTACAAAACTTGTATGTGTTCTTTTTCCATCATGTATAGCTCCTCCGTCATACCGCTTGCTGGATACCTAACAATATGTGACATACGTCCATAGGCATTACATCACACATAATTTTGTCTTTATAGCTACCCAACTGAAATTCACTTTACATTGTTCTAACAATTAAGCCATGACACCTTGTAGGGTGTTGGATGTTTCTTTGTCTTCAATTTCAATTTCTCCACCACTTCTATAGAGACCAAATTATCAGTGTTGCCACTATCAATTACCATTTGACAACATTTTCCTTCAAATTTGCACACACTTCTAAACAAAGTTTTTCTCTGTGCTGGTTCAACAACTTCCTTTGCTGGTTTTAACAAAAAAATTTTAACTACCAAAGATTCTCCTTTCTCTGGTACATTATTTTCTTTTGGCACTTTTGCTGCTTCTAGCATTTTTACTGTTTCTTCTTCATTCTGAGCGAGAATTACATTTCTCTGATTTGTCCCCACATTCTCTGGACATTCATAAGCTTTATGTCCCAACTTATTACATCTATAACATCTAATTTATCTTCCTCTGTAAAAACTCCTTTTGCCACTTGCATCACCTTCTGTAGGTGTATTCTGAATTGAGCTTCTACTAGCTCCTTCTCTTAGTGTTGTAGATCTTCATCTACCACCTTGACTTCCTTTTCCTTGAAAATTACCTCTACTTCTAGCAGATTGCTTCCTTATGAGTTTTTCTTTAGCCTTCAAGGCCATCTGATAAGCCTCTTCCACTATTTTAGGATACAAAAAACTTATCTCATCTTGTATTTCCATTATGAGACCATTTATATATCTTACAATCTTTTCTACTGTATCTTGAATTTGTCCTGCTCTTATACTCACTTTGTAAAATTATTCTGTATATTCTTTGATTGTCATTGACCTCTGTCAAAGATTCTGCATTTGTCTAAATAATGAAAGTTGATAATCACTTGGAAAAAACTTACCTCTCAACTTTGCCACCATCCTATTCCAATTCTTTATTGGCTGCTTACCAAGTCTCCTTCTTTCTGCCTGCACTCCATCCCACCAAAGTGTTGCATGTCCTTTAAATTTTGTGACAGTAAATTTCACTCTTTTTCCTTCATCCATTTCTTCATAATCGAAGAAATTATCCATGTCATTAACCCAATCTATCAACTCTTTTGGGTTTAAGCCTCTTGTAAAAACCGAAACTTCAAGTCTGGGTTTAGATGTGGATCCCAACACTGATTTAAAAAATCTCATTTCTGGAGTAACTCTGCAGGTTCTCCCTCTTTTGCAGATTCAATTCAGGTTCACTGACATCTCCAACATCTGCATCTCTTTGATTTACCATTTCCATTACTTCTAATTTTGTTTGCATCTGTTGCATAACTTCCATCACTTGAGCATTTGCAACTGGTCTTCCTCTTCTTCGATCAACACCACCTCCTCTTCCAACTTTGTAAGCCATGTTGGATTTCTTTTCCTGATCTTTGAGATCTTGCTCAGTGTCTAAAGGCTTCTCTGATACCACTAATGGTGGTATGGATGCAAGAGTCAAAGACAAACTTTCAAATCTTGAAACAATTTCTTCAAGATCTGGTGGAACTTCTTCATAGTCTTCCCTTAGAAAATCAGTCATCAACCACCAATTTTATAACCCAAAATTCAAATACATTAAAAACCCACTTTATAGCCTTTTTGTAAATGGCGGAAGCATATTATATACCTTATATATAAAGTGCAGTAATAATAAAATCAAACCTAATAAATAATTGTTGAGTCGAATTTGGTTGATTTAATGACGGATTTAAACTGATATTAAAACCTCTTTCATTAAACTATCACATCCAAAATTCTTATTAAATTTTACGCAAGTTTAAATGTGAATTCCATTGGATCTAAATCTGAATGGATGGTCTTGATGGCTCAGATTCAAAACCCCGTTTAATAATTAAATTTCTTGCAATTTATTTTGCGATAATTGTAGGATCATCAGTCTCGGTGCTAAGGCCATCTGATCAAATGAAATTGTCGGACGATCAATTTAAATCCTTAAACCATACTTATAAAATATCGGGTTTGCTTGGATTGCTAAAGTCCTTGAATATTTGAATGCTATAGTTGTCTGATTTCAAGTCTTGCTGTGTGGTCTGTTGGATCACTTAAATGCTAGGCTGTTCACAAATTTTATTAAACCTTGGACCTTCTGCAAATTGCGGCGATTTCATTTTCTTCAAATATGCTAGATTCGAGTCTCCTTCAAAGAAATCATGCTTCTCATGCATCAATCGACTGATAGAATTTTAATCTAACAATACAATTATACTAATTCCAATTCACGGTGGTTGTGGAATAAAATCAGAATCCCACGAATTTCAAAGATTTAACGCACCCATAGAATCAATTAAACAAACTCAATCTAAAATTAACCAATTTAGAAATATTTCAAAGGATAAAAAAACCTCCACGATTTGTAGTTATGCACACATTTATACAGGTATAGAGGAAATGTAATGTTTTTCTATTCTATTTCTCTTTCCATCAGATCCTCTCCCCCTGATACTTTCCAAACTTACATTTTAAACATATATTGTTCATAAAAACAAATTGATCAAATTCTATGGATCGAATTTTCCCAGTTTTACATAAAATCTCTCTACACTATATTCTTCTTAAATTTATCAACTAATGACTAAATTAAATGAATCAAATACAATCAGTTCAAATCCCTGAATACCAGTCAAATATTATCTACCAAAACAGTAAATCGACAGCTAAAGGAACACACTCCTTTGCTTGTAAACTTTTTTTGTATTTTTGGAATAGAAATGAAGTCATTTTTCCTTAAGCCTCATGCTCCTGCATCAAATGGTATCGAAGCTCGGGAGGAAATCAACTGCCACAACTAAACCCTCGTAAACCTCGAATGTTAGATTGACCTCAAAAAGAGGAAAGATGGATATGGATCCAGGTGTCCGGGTCAGGTGGAATCCTCCAGAACGCGATGCATAAAACTTAAATATGTCATATGCGCTAAGTACTCAATCTTGGAAGGGGTGTACTATTACATTTCGGGTTATGAGTCTAATTTTGTTGCAAGGGTTCATGTCTTCTCTATGGAAAAGTTTGCCTTAAGGGTTTAATGAATGAAAAATATTCCCTAAGGGTTTAATCGTGGAAAACTCTTCCTGACAGTTTAATCAAATAAACTATAGGCTAGGCTATTACCATTGTTCATCATGGATATAAATTGTATAAAACTTTAATATAATGTTTTTATGGAGTAAGAAACATTTGTGTCAACTCCATGCTTGGTAAATAATTGGTAAATGTAATTTTACTTTTTATTAACAATTTTGTGTCTTGAGTGTTTATTGGTGTTTTATATATATATATATATATATATATATATATATATATATATATATATGAAAAAATAATATAAATATAAATAATATTATGAGAAATTAACTTACATCTATTTTAGCTTTAGATTTATGGAGAGCTTAGAAGAATGAGAATTCTCCATGTGTAAACAATTGCTTAAGTTTTACATTCAAAAGTGGGTTTTCATGTTGAGTGATTTAATCCCTTTAGGTGCTTGGTAAATAGTGAGTTAAAATATATATATCACATGCCAACTCCATATTATAACTATATTTCCTTTTTTACTAAAATGTAAAAAAAAAATATTTTTAAGGAAATGAGAAATTGTTGAGCATAGAGGCTCTTTCTATAGCCTAGTATGATGGAGATGTGTAATATCATTTGTGCTAAATGTAGAGTTGACATGTGCCATTTTTAAGAAAAATATATATTACAACCCATGAAAGAGAAGTGGTAAAAAATTTTCAATATCAATATGAAGTAACATAGTTTTGTTGACTAATCTATTTCAATATCATCTCTGTATATATATATATATATATATAGATGTATGTGTGTGGAAAGAAACCAGAAACAAAAAATATTTTAATGTTTATCATAATAAAATATTTCAATCTTTAAACTAAATGAGTCATTGAACTGAAAAAAAAAAAAAAAACATAAACATTACTAATAAGAGAAAAACCATTTTACTTTCGAAAATGTAGCCTATAAATGAAACATTTTAAGGCATATATATGTGTGTGTGTGTGTGTGTGTGTGTGTGATTAAAAAAAACTATATATAAATTATATAAAGCAATTGAAATGCCATGTAGTGTACACAATCCAAGTGACCAAGTAAATTATAAAAACATCTAATTTTCAAGAAATTAGAATCCATTTATACATTCAAAACTACAATTTAAACAATGAAAAGTCTCTCTCTAATATCATAAAGCTACCAAGAAACTTTTTTATTCAAGTTTTTCACTCTAAAAGAGATTTGTACCTCAGGAGATTTGATCCCTCTAAATTCTTACTAAATCTGTGATTAAAGTAGATCTATACTAATTTGCTTTCGATTACTTTATAAATAGATTTAGATAAAACTAATATCAAAATATTTTATTTAAAACTAACATCTAATTAGTTTATTTAAAGTAAAAATTAAAATATTTTATTTATAACATCAAATTATTTTATTTAAAATGAATATTAAAATATTTTATTTACAGTAAATATTGATTTTTTTTTATTTTTTAATATCATATTGGATGTTACATATCAATAAAAAAAAAAAAACATATATCTCTGGTACTAAATTAATTTGTATAAAATATATATTACAATTTACTTATCTTAAAACAAAATTAGAAAAAACAATTTAAATATTAAAATGAAAAATTACTTTAATCTTTTATTCTAATTAAATTGATTGAATTATTAATATAAATAAAAATAGATCTACAATTCATTTATCTTTTTCTGCATGAGAAATATTATTTTTATATTCTATATTAGGAGTACATATATTTCAATCTTTTATTTACTTTGTTAATAGGTAGGAATTATCCCAACCACTTACTTTAAACTCAATTGAATAAAGTCACTTATTTTTATTTTTAAATAAAAAAATATTTTAGAAAGAAAAAGAAAGGAAAAAAACATTTAATATTACTAAAATTAATTTTTTTTAAAACTTAATTATAATTTTATTAATTATTATTATAAGTTTATTTTAATTTTAAACCTAGAAAAGTATTTGATATTTTTTAGTAACTTGGTATTATTGTTAAATAAAATTTAATTTCTAAAAATAAAATAAAATAAACAATTAAGTTAGTTCAATTGGTGATTACTTTATTATGAAAGTGATGTAAAAACATGAAATTCAATGTCTTTTTTAATTTTTTATTTCAATTTAAATAATATAATCATATAAAATAAATATATTATTAATATTGATAAATTTAATATTTTTCAACTTAAATGGTTTCTCCTAACAATTAAGTTAAATAAAACTTAAATTTTTTTGTTTTTAATCTCTTTTATATATATATATATATATATATATATATATATATATATATATATATATATATATATATATATATATATAAATAAAATAATAAAACTAAATTTATTAACTAAATTAGAATTTAATATAATATCTTTATGTTTAGAGATAAAAACATGAAAAATAGAGCTAGTTTATTGAATCTCATCCATCCAAAACAAAATTATTTAAAAAAAAAAAAAAATTAAAAATTCAATTCTTAATAAAAAAAACACTTATTAACATAATAATAATGATTACACATTCATTTTAATATTTATGTTTTTTATTAATTTTTTTTATGACTAATATTAAATTTCACTTTTATTGAAATACAATTTGAGTAGGGCTTAATGGTTAAGAGCATGTGTTTCCTCTTAAGAAGTCATAGATTCAAAACTCCAAAAATAGAATATATATAGATTCCTTGTTCCCCAAACAAAAAAAATCTCATACACCAATTTGATATAGACTTTCTAAAAATAGTTTATATGATGAAAGTCATCCATGATACATGAATAGTTTAGATGATTGTTCGAAACCAGAGAAATAGAGTATATGTAAGTCCCTTGTTCCACAAACAAAAAAGTCTCATACATCAATTTAATACATACCTTCTAAAAATAGTTCATATTATTAAAGTCATCCATAGTACATAAATAGTTCATAATTGTTCAAAACCAAAGAAGTAAAATATAATCATCCATGATACATGAAAAACTCAAATAATTGTTCAAAACCTAAAATGTAAATTATATGTAAGTCCCTTATCTCAGAAAAAAAAATATATATACATTAATTTGATACATACCTTCTCAAAATAATTCATATGATTAAACTCATCCATGATACATGAATAGTTCAGATGATTGAGCTCTAAAAACAATTCATATGATTAAACTCAGCCATGATACATGAATATGAAAAGTTCAGATGATTGAGCTCATCCATGAAGCAAGCATTCTGCTAATGATGGATGATGTTGAGAATCTTTGAAACTTAAAAAGAAGTTAAAATAATAGAATATAGAACTTTTAGTTTTATATTAAAAAACTATGAAATATTGTTCCTTTTACAGTAAAGTTGGACTTTTGTGAAGTACATGATAACATTGGAAACTAGTTTGTTATTACTAGGGAGGGAGATTCTGCTTCTACACTATAGTTATTATCAGGAAGGGAAGGAAAGGGAAAACACATATATTGTATCGGAATTTAAGCATTTCCATAAGCCCCATCATTGCTGACGTGGGCAAAGAACTCTTCCAAGGTGACGACCCCATCTCCATTGATATCGATGCACTCGATAATATGTTGGCAGTCTTCAATGTCCGTGGGCTCTCCCAGGCTGTTGAGCACCGCGTGGAGCTCCGCCGCCGTGATGCAACCGCTCTGCTCCAAATCCAGCGACGCGAACGCGTTTCTGAGGTCGTCCATGTGCTCACACATGACATCCATGATGTCCCGCGTATTCAACTCGATGAATTCCTGGACAACGATGTAACCGTCCCCGTCGGAATCCATGGCGGCCACCATGCGCTGCAGCTGCTCGTCCTCCACGTTCAAGAAACCGAATTGGCTCATGATGTTCACCACCTCGCTACACGATATCTTGCCATCCCCATCCTCATCGAACGCGTTGAATACGTTTTGAAGCTCCTCGATCTTCGATAACGCTTCCTGCTCGCTGGAAGGCGTAACGGATGTGTTGCGCTGCCCGCTCGACATGACGGATACTTAGTGTGTATACGCTGCTTCTAACTGTGAGTATGACGGATACTTAGTGTGTATACGCAGCTTCAACTGTGAGTATGTGTTTCTTCATTTGTGTGTATATATAACATTTGTGATGATCACGAATATTTTGTGGACAATAATGAACGAATAATAATAATCTTTTTTTTTGTCTGAGAATGAGAATGTGCGCTTTTGCTTTTCTCGATATGGGAACTTTCTTTTAATTGTTTTTTGTATGGACATGCGAACTTTTTTCTAATTGTTTTTTTCTGGATATGCGAAGCCTCTTTTAATTGCTTTATGGATTCCAAAGGAACAACTTTATTTACCGGAGTGTCTGAGAATTATGAAGCTTGATGGCCTACAACCATCAACGAATAAAGCCAAGACAATAATAGCGAATTGGAATCCAAGGGGCATTTCTTTCTTATTTACTGTGTTTATTGATGTTGTATATATGTCAATATAATTGTTATATTCGGTGTAAAAATGAATTTATTACTGTGGGTTGTATTTATTTTGTTTTGGATAAATTATGATTGGGTGCTTTGTTAAACTATTTCTTGTTGATATTGTATATATGTCAATATAATTATTGTATTCGGTGTAAAAATGAATTTATTATTGTGAGTTGTATTTATTTTGTTTTGGATAAATTATGATTGGGTGTTTTGTTAAACTATTTCTTGATGTGAAAGTTTAATTTGTTTTATTAAAACACTCTTTGATGTGAAGTCACTAGTTCAATTTCCTACCCTAATTAAAATGATGGAATGATATATTAGACATGATGAAGATGTGATCCTACCAAACTTACAAAATATTCTTGTGAGTTGTGATTAATGAATAAAAGTTTATGAATTCTCTTTTTACTTCACAGTGGAAGTTTCACTCATCCATAAATTTATATATCTTTATTATTGTATTTTTCCATTTGAAATATATTTTTGTAATATTTTAATTTTTTTTATATTAATAGTTTTTTATTAGTATTGATTATTTTATTAATATTTTTAAAATGTTTTAAATTTTTATAGATTAATAATTTGGTCATTAATGTCGGTTGTGATTGATTAATGTAAATTTATGAATTTTAGGGAATGATTTATGAATTCTCTTTTCACTCAATGGTGGAAGTCTCAATCCATAGCATCGATAAATTTATATTTATTTAATAATATATTTTTCTATTTGAAATATGTTTTTATATTAGTATTTACTATTTTATTAAATATTTTTTAAATGTTTCAACTTTTTTTTTATGTTAATATTTTATTTTTTAAATTTATTTGTGTTTTGTGATTAGTTAGAAGTAATATTGTTGTATTTTTTATATTTTTTTATTAATAAAATAAAATGATATAAAGATCAAAATAAATTTATTTTAATTTTGGATTTCTTAAGTGTTAAAAGAGATCAAATTTCTCAAAATACAAACCTCATTTTGAGTCAAAATTTGATGTAAAGTTTGCAACTCTAGAAATTTGATTCCTTTCAATTCCTGGAAGTTGAGAATAATTGTCACATTCAAAAGTAAACATATACCTAGATAAAAAAAAAAAAATTACCTTATACCTTTACTCTCATTTAAACCTTACATTTACTCGAGACACACAGTAATTCTATTGGTACTAACAATGAATATGATTTTAAATCGTATGGTACTCATAACACATTAGCATGCATTTGAATTTAGCTTCATCATATAATTATTACAAGGTCTATGGTTTACGAGCATAACTATTGAAAAACATACACATTTGATTATCATGACGATCTTTCGTAGGTGTTGATTACTCCTTGATTGGATTGACTTGTTTTTTTTCTTAAATCGATTGCATGTATTCACACATTTTGACTATGCTGCACTCTGACCTCTGATAGATTGATTTATGTGTATGATTCGTTTTTAATATTAAAGATTAAATATTGTACAACATTCGTTTGGGCGTTATTGATTTCGATCACCAACTTGTCACGTTCACTGTGTTTATTTCCCATCTGTTGTTTCCTCCGCTTGCCAAAGGTCCCGCGATGTCACTTGGATCTCGTCCCATCGTTGATCTCTGTCCTTGGGTGATCGACGACACACATGAAGGGTAGGGATGGTTAGGGTAACCACCCACCCCATCCCCCGCCTTCTAGTTCATTCAATTCGCTGTTTGTTCTCCGGTTCGTCTTTGCAACTGAGGTTCTCACTTGTGGCTATTTCCATGCAATAACCTTGCATGCCAGCATTACCTTCCGGGTATGGTCATGCTGCGTTCATCATGCTGGTTGACACAGGTAATGCCATCTTTTTCCTACCGGAGTTTTATAGTTTTTGGAGGGCTTTTATTTCACGGTTGACGCTTGTGCAGACTATAACTTCGACTCTTGTTACAGGGAAACCTTGCGGTTGTGATCTTAGGTGATTTATTTCTTCTTAGCGGTTCAATACCATTTTCTATTGGAATGACGATTTCAATTGAGGGTTTAAGTTTATTTCTCCTAATTTTTGTATGTTTACCCAGTGAAACATTATGCAGTTGCCATGCGAGGAGGTCTTCCTAGTTTTCTTCTAGTCTGTTGAAGAAAGGAATTTTGTCGCCTTGGCAAGCTCGATCTGTTCATGTACTCTGCTGAGACTGTTATATTTTTTTTATGACATCTCATTTTAGTTTATTTTTTTGGTTTTACCATATGCAGAAGGTCACACAACCCGAGGGTTTAACATCGGTTTCCTTGTACTGCAGGACTCGCACATAAATTCTAGGTAAGCCCTTCAATTACCATTGATGGGTATATTTAGTTTTAGCTGTGGAATATATGGTTTGTAACTTCGGACACCCCGAACTGTTGCAAGGTGTTTGGGGTTGCCGGCACTGAGCATTTAGTCCAAGATGAGCTCTAATTTCCTGATTTTCATACTTAAGAAAAATGTCGAGGCTCGACCTCTAAGCATAGTACTGTTCAAGTTTGTTTTACATACTCTGTAATTGTTTAAGTGGGACTAAAGGAAATTTGTCCTTCCCACATGGTTATAATTCTGGTATTTACTTATTAATGGCTGTCAAGACTATCTATCGAACAAGCCTCTATTCTAGTCAGGCGTTGAGGCTCTGCTTAAAGTTTTGTTGAAAGAAATTACAAATTTTAACTGTCTCAATGCTTCATATAGTAATTTCAATTTTCTGTTTTCGTTCACCATGCATTTTCTCTTTGCCATTGTTAAGCTATTCCCCTTTTCGAGTATTTATGCTATCTATTAATATTGTAGAGGTTTTCCTTCTGAAAATGAGATGTGTCTCATATGTATATTTTCCATATTTCGTAATTGTATTCTATCTGTTAATGCTTGGTTCCACAGGCTCACTTTTTTCATTTAAATTCTGAGTTTATGTTTCATTGCACATTCTTGTTTTTAGTTTCCTGGATAAGTTAATGTAGGGATATGTATTCCCTTTTCATGGGTTCAGGGGACATGGACACTAGACCTGCCCCATGGGAATGGGTGCTCAACCGCTGACCCTTGACTTCATAGTTACCGAACCCTTATCTATGCATGGAACCCTACTAGGTTTATGTTTTTTGTTAGAAGTGTTTATGTTTTCCGTGAGTATAAATCTTGTAATTTCGATAGAGGAAACTAATTTTTACTAGTACATTTGATTGATGTAGTACTTAATTCCGAGACACTCGTACATGTTTTTTTTAAATGTCAGATTTATAGAAAATATATATTATATTCCTAGTATTCTACTCCACCCTACAAACACATCAGAAGACAATTACTGTATCATTATTCTAACATAACAATATGTTTTCAATCAATATTTTTGACTATGCATAAAACATTTTACCTATGTTAGTAATTTCAAACTTGAAAACCAAAAGACTTAAATACTTATCTCAGAGAAATCTTCCAGTAAACTGATGTCCTCCCAACCTTGAGCAAGGAAATCACGTCCTTCGCTCCCCCCATGCTCCTCACCAGGGTCTTAGGTAATTCACTGAGCTAGAAGAAGATAGACCTCAGGATCTAAATCCAGTCTTTACTTCTCTTGGGTTTTTTCTCGAGCTCCATTGATTTCCTCACCATATCTGGATAACTCATTGCAACAAACTGTTGCTTATCTCCAAAATTCTCTTTGCACATAACCCCTTTCCATTCTCAGGATTTATTTTTTATCCTTCTAGGGAGGTAACTGTCAGAACTGTCTCTACCTTTTTACCCTAGGTTTTTGGAATCATTTACCAATCAGTTACCTTCTTTTACTCAAGACAATTTATTAATTTTCTACAAAAAAAATATACTCAAGTCTTGTTAGCAAATACTCTTATTCGTTAAATAATTCAAATGTCTCATAACAAGTCTATTAGCCATGATTAAATTAAAACAAGGTGTTACATCTTCCCCTGCTAACATAAAAACCATCCTCATTTTTATTTGATCAACGAGAATAATTCTGGATATGCATCTTAAATAATATGCTAATCTTCCCAAGTAGCCTCCTCTGGGCCAACGTGCTTCCATTTCACCTTAACTTGGGGGATGACTCGCCTCCAAAGCATTATTTCTCTCTGATCTAGAATATGTTGCAGTTCTACCAGGAACTCGTCGTCTCGTTCTACCTGCAGACAAAAATTATCATGATTAATTCAAATCAGAAATCTATTTTTATTACAAACGTAATATAGTCATGACTTACATGTATACCCTGCCAATGTATGAAATGTGTAGGGTCATGTATGTATCACTTCAATAGTGATACATGAAACACATTATGTACCAATATATGACTGGGTAGAGCCAATCAATAAGCCATCGGTCCTATTTTTTCCAGAATTTCGAATGTTCCGTAATATCTCGGAGCCAATTTGGCACAATAATTCCACCTCAAGGTGCTATTTTTTGGTTTAATTCTTACATATACATGATCCCCTACTAGAAATTCACGTAAGGTTCTTTTCCAATTTGCATAAACATTTTGTTGGTTTTGGGCTGCTTTCAAATTCTACTTAATCTTTCTTACCTCCTGTTCCATTTCCTCCAACATGTCTGGTCCAAGCATCATCTTGGTTTCTGGACTGCCCCAATTTATAGGAGTCCGACATTGGCTTCCGTACAATGCTTCAAATAGACTCATCTTAATAGATTCTTTATATCCATATTTATAGGCAAACTCAACCAAATGTAAATAATCTTCCTATTAGGTAGGTTGCTACATTACATACATGCGCAACATATCCTCTAAAACTTGATTCACCCTCTCATTTTTCCCATCTATTTGAGTATGGTACTCAGTACTAAATGGCATTTGTGTCCCCAAGCTCGTGCATAGTGTCTTCCAAAATGCTGATGTAAATTTTACATCTCGACATGAGATGGAAATCCTGGGAATACTGTGTAATCTAAAAATTTCTTTCATGAAAATATCGATAATTTTTACTATCTTGTAAGTTGAATGGACGAGTATGAAATGGGCCACCTTGTTGAGTCTATCTACTACCACCATAATTGAGTCATTGTGTCTTTTTTTTCTTGGTAGTCCGGTGATGAAATCAAGGGAGATAACTTCCCACTTCATTCCTGGTATTGGAATAGGCTGAAGCAATCTTGCTGGATGTTGGTGTTCTACCTTGACTTGCTGGAACTCGAAGCACTTGGTCAAGTATTCCGCAATGTCTTTACTCATCCCAAGCCAGGAATAGTCCTTCCTAATTGCGGTTAAAATTTTCTGATATCCTGGTTGTCCTGCGTAGGAACTCATGTGATACTCATCCAGAATCAGTCCTTTCAGACTCTTTTGATTAGGAATATATATTCTTTTTCGATATAATAAGAGTTTCTTATCATTAAGCTCATAGTATGATTGTTTTCCTTTCTTTTCGCCTTCTTTTGCTTGTTGCCACAAGTACTAATATTCATGGTCTTTCCTTTCTTCCTCCACAATCTATTCCTGAAACTTGAATTCAACTTGGTTAAAGTAGAGTTCATAGATTCTATGAAATTTCCTTCTTAACGCATTGGCCACCCAGTTCTCTTTACCTTTCACGTGTTGAATGTCAAAATAAAATTCACTTGAAAATGTGTTCCATCTTTCTTGGCGAGAATTCAGATTAGATTTTTAAAGTAGCTAGTTAAACTGCTATGATCAGTTCTTAACAAAAACCTTTTCCCCAACAAATAATGCCATGAATCATAAGCGGAATGCCTCTGCTCATGATCCTTCATCTTCCTAGATTCATATGCTATGAATTTCCCTTCTTGGGTCAAAACTTTTCCTAACCCTTCCTTGCATGCATCAGTGCATACATCAAATTCCTTACTCGGGTTTGTTACTTTTAGAACAATGGAAGTAGCCAACAGCTCTAATATCTCGAAACTATTATGACATTCCTGAGTCCATTTAAAGACTCGTCCTTTCCACTGTAAGGAAGTAATAGGGAAGGCTATTTTAGAGAACCCATTAACGAATCATCGATAATAATAAGATAAACCCATAAATGAGCGTATGTTTGTCACATTCTTAGGAACTTTCCACTGCATAATTGTCTTTATCTTTTCAAGGTCTACAGAAATCCCTTTAGTAGAAATCATGTATCGCATATATTGGATCTGCTTCATGAAAAAGTCACATTTACTAAACTTAGCGCAGAGTTGGTGTTCCCATAACATTTTCAACACTATGCGTAGATGTTCCTTATTCTCTTCCATATTCTTAGAATAGATTAATATATCATCAATAAAAATTAAAACAAACTTATCCAAAATTGGGTAGAAGATTCCATGCATCAAGCTCATAAAAGTTGCTAGTGCATTGGTTAATCTGAATGGTAGCACCACAAAATCATAATGTCTGTACCGAGTACGAAAAGATGTTTTGGATATATCTTTGTACTTAATCCGTATTTGGTGGTACCCTGACCTTAAATTAATCTAAGAAAAAATGTTTCCTCATTCACTTGATCAAACAAATCGTCTATGTATGGCAATGGATACTTGTTCTTGAGAGTCAACTTATTGAGTTGTCGGTAATCCATGCACATTCACATAGTACCATCTTTCTTCTTAACAAACAATATTGGTGCTCCCCAAGGGGACACACTTGGTGGTATGTATCCTTTGTCCATCAATTCCTGCAACTGCATTTTTAATTCCATTAATTCATGTACACTCATTCTGTATGGAGCTCATGATACAGGGGTTGCCCCAGGTATTAATTCTATTGTAAAATCAATGTATCGTTTTGGTGGTAATCCTAGAATATATTCAGGGAATACATCCCAAAATTCCTGCATAATAGGAATATTTTCCAGCATGAGGGTATTTTCCTTGGATTTAGACAACCCCACTTGAATTTCATAGAGTTGACAACCCTTTCTAATGCATTTACTCATTTGAGATGCAGTAATAGGACGCAACTGAAGTGGCTTCTTAATTCCCTGCAGTTCTAGACGTGTATCATCTTTCGATTTAAAGTAAATGACTTTATCTTTGCAGTCCACCAATGACCAATTTATTTCCAACCAATCCATTCCCAGTAGAATATCATAGGATCCCAGAGGTAGAATGTTAAGTTATATAGTTATGTGCTGGTCACCAAGAACCAATTCACAGTTTGACACTATGGCATTGACTCATCTTTTTTCCCCTGTAACTAGTTGTGAAAGCCATGATTCTTAAATTTCTGATTCTATAATTTATAGTTTTCAACTATAATTGGGTGTATATAACTCAAACTGGCCCCAGGGTCAACTAAAATAGAAACAAATTGGGTTTGTATCTTACCTTCTAATTCTATCATAGTTGGCTAAAAGTCTACTTGTTGATCTTCCAGATCAACATTAATTCTGGGTATGTTTCACGCTACATCTCCCACGATAGATGATTCTTTCATATTTTCTACCACTTCACTTCTCCCTCAATGAGGACAGTTTTTAAAATAATGTGCCTCCCCACAACCCCAACACTCTAATGGAGGTTTTTGGGTCTGTCGAAGGTCTGGCCTACTATAGGCTTGAGTATGCTGCACCTGAGCTGCCCATTTGGTCCTTTTTTGAATTTTCCCATTCTATCTATTCATTAGATTCCTTGCAGTATTCTTGTTATTTCCAGATCTGTTATTTTTAAAATTGGAAGGGCCTTTCTACCCTTTCTTGGGTGGCCAAATTTTCCCAGTTTCTCCCTTAGTCTTGGACTATTGATAGCACATCCGTGCTTTCCTTATCACTTTGTCCATCATTTTTGGGTTCACAAACTCAATCCTCTTTTTCATGTGTATCGGAAAAATTCTCAAAAAACGTTGTACCTTTGCCTTTTCGTCACGCAAATAATGTACATATCTTAACAAGGAGGTAAATTTAGTGATAGATTCATCTATGGACATTTGCCCCAATTTTAGAGCATGGAATTCTCATGATTTTTCATCATAGAATCATTCATTCAAATACTTATCTTTGAAATACTGTGGAAACTAATCCCAAGTTATGTTCTGATCTTCAATTCCACGCATGTTCTTCACTTCTTCCCACCACAGTGTAGCCTTTTCCCGTAGTCGGTAGATGGCTAGGCGAGATTTAAGTTTCTTTTTATACTCGTAAACATGAAAATACTTGTCCATGTTTATTATCCAAGCTTCTACCATTTCTTCAGCCTCTCCATCAAATGTAGGAGGCTTGATCTTCCTGAATTCACCCTGTAATTCCACTTTTTGTTTCTTCAGTTCTTGCTATTCTGAAATATTTCCAGATTCAAATTCATTATAGGTTGTAATTTTATTACTCCGTTGTGTACGACTTCATTCACGATTTTCACGAATTTTTTGTTTTTGTTCTCCTTATCCATGTGTATCTCTCTCAGGACTGGGTTGTGCAGTGTGATGGTCATGTTTATCTGAAAGGATCTTCAGTATCCTTTCCTTCTCCCTCATTACCCTTTCATTATCACTCCAAACCCTAACCATCTCTATCTGAAGTTGCTGTAATGTATCAAGTAATGTACTTGTCTGACATTGTTTCTCTACCAACAATCTACTAGTTTTCTAGGGCTGGCTTACGCTTAATTACACCCACATCTCTGGGTTGAATTCAGGGTTGGTCAAGGGATGGGTTCCCCCTATGTTCTTGGGTGTTTGATGGCTAGATTCTCTCCTCATGGTAGGTTGTTGCTAGCTTTTCCTATACTGTGCATAGTTTCAACAATAAACAAAATGAAAACACCCACGTTATTGTGTAGGCCCATCCGGCCCCAGCGTGTAACCACGCTCTGATACTACTTGTCACAATCAAAAGTAAACTTATACCTAGATAAAAAAAAATTACCTTATACCTTTACTCTCATTTAAACCTTACATTTACTCAAGATACATAGTAATTATACACTCAATGTGTATATATATATATATTGGTACTAAAAATGAATATGATTTTAAATCATATGGTACTCATAACACATCACCATGCATTTAACTTTAGCTTCATCATATAATTATTACAACGTATATGGTTTACGAACATAACTATTGAAAAACATACACATTTGATTATCATGGCAATATTTTGTACGTGTTCATTACTCCTTGATTGGATTGAATTGTTTTTTTTATATCGATTGTATGTATTCACACATTTAGACTATGTTGCAATCCGACCTCTAACAGATTGATTTATGTGTATGATTCATTTTTAATATTAAAACTTAATTATTGTACAACATTCATTTGGGCATTATTGATATCGGCCACCAACCTGTCTCGTTTATTGTGTTGATTTCCTATCTGTTGGTTCCTTCAGTTGCCAAATGTCCTGCACTGTCACTTGGATCTCATCCCACCATTGATCTCTATCCTTGGGTGATCGACGGTGCACATGAAGGGTAGGGATGGTAAGGGTAACCACCCACCCCATCCCCCACCTTCTGGATCATTCACTCCACCGTTTGTTCTCCAGTTTGGCTCAGCAACTGAGGTTCTCACCTATGGCTATTTCCATGTGATAACCCTGCATGCCAGCACTGCCTTACGGGTATGGTCATGCCACGTTCATCATGCTGGTTGACAGAGGTAATAACATATTTTTCCTGCCAGAGTTTTATAGTTTTTGGAGGACTTTTATTTCATGGTTGACACTTGTGAAGAATGTAAATTCGAATCTTGTTACAGGGAAACCTTGCTTTTTTGATCTCAGGTGATTTATTTCTTCTTAGCGGTTCAATACCAGTTTCTATTGGAATGACAATTTCAGTTGAGGGTTTAAGTTTATTTATCCTAATTTTTGTATGCTTACCCAACGAAACATTGTGTAGTTTCCATGCGAGGTGATCTTCCTGGTTTTCTTTCGGTCTGCTGAAGAAAGGAATTATGCCGCCTTGGCAAGCTCGACCTGTTTAGGTACTTTGCTGAGATTGTTATATTTTTTTATGGCATCTCGTTTTAGTTTATTTTTTTGGTTTTACCGTATGAAGAAGGTCACACGACCCGAGGGTTTAATACTGGTTCCCTTTTACTGCAGGACCCACATATCCATTTGGGGTCGAGCTATGAGCCATCTTCGAATCCCGCACATAAATACTAGGTAAGCCCTTTAATTACCATTGATGATTATATTTAGTTTTAGCTATGGAATATATGGTTTGTAACTTCGGCCACCCCCACCAGTTGCAGGGTGTTTGGGGTTGCCGACGCTGAACATTTAGTCCAAGCTGAGCTCTAATTTCTGGATTTTCATACTTAAGAAAAATTTCGAGGCTCAGCCTCTAAGAATAGTATTTTTTAAGTTTTTTTTACATACTCTATAGTCGTTTAGGTGAGACTAAAGTAAAGTTTTCCTTCCCACATGACTATAATTTGAGTATTTACTTATTAATGGTTGTTAAGACGATCTGTCGAACAAGCCTTTATTCTAGTCGGGTGTCGAGGCTCTGTATAAAGTATTCTTGAAATAAATTATAGATTTTAACCATCTCAATGCTTCATATAGTAATTTCAATTTCGTGTTTTCGTTCACCATGAATTTTCTCTTTTCCATTGTTAAGTTATTCCCCTTGTCAAGTATTTCTGTTATCTATTAATATTGTAGAGGTTTTCCTTTTGAAATGAGATGTGTATGATATGTATATTTTCCATATTTCATAATTGTATTCTATCTATTAATTCTTGGTTCTGCAGCTCACTTTTTTCAATTAAATTCTGAGTTTAGGAGACATGGACCCCAGACCTGTCCCATGGGACTGGGTGCTAAACCATTGACCCTTGACTTCATAGTTACCATACCCTTATCTATGCATGGAACCCTAATAGGTTTATGTTTTCTGTTAGTAGTGTTTATATTTGCTGTGAGTATAAATCTTGTAATTTCGATAAAGGAAACTAATGTTTACTAGTAAATTTGATTGATGCGATACTTTAATTCCCAGACACTCGTACAAGTTTTGTTTAAATTTTGGAATTACAGAAGATATATATTATATTCCTAATATTCTATTCCACTCTGTAAACATAGCAGAAGACAATTCCTGTATCATTACTTTAACATAAAAATATGTTTTCAATTAGCATTTTTTACTATACATAAAACATTTTACCTCTGTTAGTAATTTCAAACCTGAAAACCAAAACACTTAAATAATTATCTCAGAGAAATCTTCCAGTAAACTGATGGTCCTCCCTTAACATAAAAATATGTTTTCAATCAACATTTTTTACTATACATAAAACATTTTACCTCTGTTAGTAATTTCAAACCTGAAAACCAAAACACTTAAATAATTATCTCAGAGGAATCTTCCAGTAAACTGATGGTCCTCCCAACCTTGAGCGAGGCAATCACATCCTCTGCTCCCCCGTTCTCCTCACCGGGGTCTTAGGTAATTCACTGAGACATAATAAGATAGACATCAGGATCTGAATTTAGTCTTTACTTCTCTTGGGTTTTTCCTAAGCTCCACTGGTTTCCTCACCAGCTCTGGATAACTCATTGCAACAAACTGTTACTTATCCCCAACATTCTCTGCACATAACTCTTTCCCATTCTCAGGATTTCCTTTTTATCCTTCTAGGGAGGTAACTGTCATAACTGTCTCTATCTTTTTACCATGGGTTCTTGGAATCATTTACCGATCAGTTACTTTCTTTTACTCAAGACAATTTATTAATTATCTTAAGTAAAAATATACTCAAGTCTTGTTAATGAATACTCTTATTATTTAAAAAATTCAAATGTGTCATAACAATTCTATCAGCCATGATTAAATTAAAATAGGGTGTTACAAGTGTTGAGGCATAAAAGGTATCTTTTAAGCACCTAATTATCCTACATTAATTATCAATCCACGAGCGACTTTTTATTTCAAGAGTGTACTCTGTTTGAGACTGCAATTTAGCTAAGAGTAATGCTATGAAAGATGTAGTATAGTATTATAGATACAAGAGTAAACAGATGCTTGTAAAGAAATATAATTACAGTAACATGAATGGAAATACTCTGAAATCTTAACTACTCACTTTGCAAAACATCAATTAGGGATACAGTAGCAATAACTCATTCCCTTAGAAATCGATGCAACTGAAATCACACTGAGACAAGGCAATCAATCTGGGAACTTGGAAGCAGTAACCAATGTTCTCTAAAGTTGACAGTCCTGCTCTTTAAGCAATCAAAGTGAAATCAAACTTGAACTACTTGTTGATGAAAATAACTAAGAAGAACTTCTTCTAATAGCAAGAATTGGAAAGGAACAACAATCTGTAATTCCTATGTGTACACAGCAACTGTAAACAATCTCTCTCCAAATCTGAACCTAACGAATTAAAAATGAACAAAAAACAGTAATTGAGCAGCAAACATCAATTGAACAGCAAATATAAACTTAACGCAATCCGGTAACAAGTCTTCTTAAACTCCAACCTTGTCGACAACCAACAATATGAAATAGTCAATCGAAATGAACCATAATCCAATGGAACAACAAAGCTTTATAAGATATAGCAAGATGAATAAGACAGTAATCACGATTCCTGCTAAAATAGAACGATGATGAAATTCATTAGCGCACACAGCAAACCAGTACTCAATTCAACAACAATCAAATAACTCTATAACTGTAATGAAACAAAACGCAATTGTCACATGAAAATAATCACAGAATAGAAATACAAACAACAGAGCAATTCCACCAGGGCCGGGCCCTTAGCACCAGTGAAACACTGTTGGGTTACTGCAGAGCTTGAAAGATGAAATGAAACGTGCCTTTGTATTAATCGAACATAAAAGTATTACAAAGATCGCTCTCTAAACCTGAGAGTCAATAAAACGTAATATTACAAAAGGAATGTTTTGAATCAAAGGATCTCCCCCACAATCACTAAATGCGTTGCCTTATATATCAAACTCGATGGACAAGACAAGGAATGAGATGAGGTTGAACAACGATCCCTCAGGATCGAAGGATCCCGAGGGATTCACTTCCCTTCTTTCTTTAGCTGTCACTTGATCTCCTTTGACTGAGTCGAGCTATCCCCTGCCTTTTCTTAGCGATGCATTCGGATTTCCTTGTCTTTGGCAGGATTTGGTCTAACGCTGGAGGAACAGAAGTTGCATTTACTTTAGCCATGCCTCTGGTATAGCTGCTCACCTCACCTAATTCCTGTTTTTAGCAGTAAAAGGCAGTTTTTAGTCATATTTTACAATAAACATAAATCTTCACAATTCTACCACAATTCTTGTAATAAGTCATCTTTCTAAGGTAAAAAGAATTATGTTTAAAGTAAAAGAGTGGGAAAACACATAGTAAATTCATATATTTTCCACTGCTCAACATACCCCCCTGCTTACCCTTTTTCATGTCCTCATGAAAACTATAGTTCACATGCAGAGCAGTTAAAGAATAAGTTGGAGAAGTTTTTTCATCAAAAGGCCTAAAACCATGCATTGCAACTAATGCTTCGAAGACATGCCCTGTTTGTCCTTCGGGTATTTCATAAGTGGCTTTGTAATCTATAGCAGGATACCATGCAATGGGGCTTCGAAACCTACACCCTAGCCAGAATGGTCCTTCCCTCAAAATGAGGTTGCTATAGGAAACCAAGCGGTCTGCAGCTAATCCAAAGTTTTTATAGTTAAATGGTTCTTTATTTTGAACATTCCGATTGGAAATTCCGCATCGAACCTTAGCTGCTATGTAAGCCTGGTTTCTAATAGATATGAAATAATCTATCCCATTCAAGATAATTGATTTATGGACAGGCCCCAATGCTTGGATAACACCTTCTCTTGTCATCAAATTCTTCTGCGTAGCCCACAATTGTAATGGGTGCTTAGGTTCACTTCTAACCCACAAATCTAATTCATTTTCCTACCTTTGAAAAACATTATAGGCTTTAAGCCATTTTAACTGATTAAAAGCAAAGGAAATAAATGCTTGGTACTGGATGTCACCCACAAAAGGCCTACGATTTGTCTCACTATCATTTTCCAATATGAGATTATGCAAATAGAACTCACACAGTAGACGCTGCACCTTTACCCCATAGAGTTTGTAGCATGTTACAAAATCATTTATAGCTTTTAACTCTATAGATTTTCCTGCCCTAAATACCTTAATCTTTAGCTATAAATATCTTTCTAATAAAAATAAAGCATAATTCTTGGCAGGGCATCTACAATCTAAAATATCTATGTATAATGAGCAGAGAGTGTCCATTCGATTCTGGGCTAATTTTAATTGATTCATTACCTTTTCAGCCTTCTCCTCTGATTTTCGAAACTTCTCATGGGCTTCAACCTCTGCTTCATGGATGATATTCATCTTCTGCTGCAATTCCTAATATTTCCTTCTAGGGACAATGTCTTCTTCCAGTTTTTCCCTTTCTAGTCAAGCCTGTGCCAACTCTTCTTGGAGTCTGGCTAATGTAGGGTCACTAAAAGTATTATGACTACTGGCTTGTACATTTTCACTTGAAGTGGCTCCCTCTGGAACAACTTCTTGTTGTTCCATATCTTCATGATTAGGCTCAGCCATAGTTTTTGCAACTTGGGGTTTTATTTTAGTGGCCACTTCCTCTTTTTCGAGGCTCTCCTGGTGCCTATGCTTCTTCTCTTTGGGGTTTGTATTGGCATTTGTTTCATTCTAGGAACCCTAATGGTCTACCTGAGCTATTATACTAATCTCTGAAGCTTCATTCGTTCCCTCCAAATCTTTTCAATCTCAGTTACTTTCTTCCTTTTTCTTGATCGAACAATTGTTCCTTTTTCTGGACCTACTTGCTCAATGGGGTTTTGGTCCTCATCAGCCGTGCCTTCAGTTGGGAACACTTCTCTATTTTCTTCTTGGGGTTCTTCCTCATCAGAGTAGCGAATTTCTCCCTCAATTTCCTCTTCTTAATTATTTCCTTCTTCTGCACTGGTTTGTTTCTCACCACTGGTGTGGTGGCTCATTTCTTCTTCACCCTCATCAGTACGAGGACTCCCTCCTTCCAATTGTCGAGGCTATTCATCCTCCGAGCTGGGCAATTCCAAGGGTTGGATACTACTACCCAGAAGGCCTTCTATAATTCCCCTAATTCTTTTTGAACGGGAGGACTATCTACGATTTGATGGCTCAGCTGCCGAGCTATCCATTCTCTTTCGTTTTGGGGCAGGTAAGGCTAACCCTCCATCAATCAAAAATATCAATTCTTCCCAACTGGTATATTTTTGGGTGAGACTGTGACTTACTATTAATCTGATTAGGTAATGGTGGCTTACCACCATGTTTGTGTGCTGAGCTTTTCTTATACTACGGGCAACATCATGCAGTAAGGAATTTAAAAATGTAGGCAAATTTACAGTACATTTTTTCTTTAATATTGATAATAACTTAAGGTGGCGAGGTCTCACCACGTATTTCCTTCCATCGCATGTTATATAGTCCTGTACTATCTTTTCTAATTCCGTCCATGGTTCTCCCAATGATGTCGGCTGAACTCCTTTGTCTTTGACGACCAATGTCTATCCGTCATCCTGGAAAATATTGATGGCTTCTTGAAGCCTGACCTTCTTCTAAGTACATATGGTTCCTTGTGCTACTAGAACAGACACCTCTACAATTATTTCATCTGTTACGGCTATCTATCTTCCTCTAACCATGGATTATCCTTCCTGAAAATTCTGTAAAAACTCGGTAGCCACTGTTTCATGGGGTTTTTGCAGCCTTGTGAAGTATGTAATCCACCCCAATTTTTCCAAAAGCTCTTGTGCATCATCAGAAACAACTAGCACTTGTGGCTCGCTACGAATTGGTTGACCTCCCATCTTCTCTGCACACTGTTACTTCTTTCCAAACACACAATGATATAATGGAACAACACAGCACGGTGAATTCGAATAATATCATTAAGTTTTTGTTATTCCCTAGAATGTAGGGATTTGATCTGTGTACAGGTAAAAAAATATAGGGATTTGATCTACATGAAATGATTAAGAGGCATCCGTAGCCCCCCTGGAGGATGATAGGTTGTCCTCGACCGTCAAATAAGAGAGAAAAGTACGACACAATAGTTGTACAGCAAGAAAAATCATGCATACTTATGATACAATCAATCAAATTATTGCATTTACTGAAATTGATGCGTGTGATTAAATCTTCAATAGAAATAGAAATGTTTGTTATGATTTAAAGATAAGGAGAACGGACAGCTAAAATGAACACAAGTACAAATGCGTTTATTACCCACTCAAACTAATGTGATCGATTTATGATGATTTTCATGTATGATAGGTTCGAAATCAAGGCTTTAGGATTCATACTTTCATTTGATATTTAGATAGGTATATAGGAAAAAGACTTTAATATTACTATTGATGTGTACAAATGTAACTCCAATACCATCATCAGAGCTCTGTTGCCCACAGGTGTCCATAACCTTGACAAAGTTGATTTCTCACCCTTGGAACCATTGTCCTTTATTTATGCCTAGGAAGTGTTGTTAAATGTCATAACGGAGGCCATTGTGTTGGCTTGGGGACTAGGTGAATCAAAATTCCATTCAGCGGGAAGAAGTGAAAAGTGGGTAGGCCGGCTCGTGATGAGACCTCCTGTTCCAAGGACTTCTTAGTTTTTTTTTCAATTGTCCATTGGACCATATCCCTAGTGTGGTGGCCATGATGGGAATGCCACTTCACTTGATTCCTTATGATCATGGTAGGCTGGCTCTTGATGAGACCCCCTATCCTCCATCTTCCATCTCATAAAATTATTAGTGAAATATATAAATATTTTTTCTTTTTCATATAGAACTTAACTATTATATATAAAGAATGGCTCAACACTCCTTAAGATTAGGGATGGTGGAAGAATTTTAAACATCTCAATAGAAAAGAATATGCCCTTATTCCTACTCTATAAGTAAAAATCAAGGAAAGTTATAAAGATGTGGGGAAGAACCAACATGATAAGGATAATCGATCATATTAATTATAGTGATAGTAAAACAACAAAGTCATGTTATTTATTATGTCCTTTTTCCTTTTTCTTATCGTTACCAAACAATTTCTTAAAAAAATGACAATTTCTTTTGATTTGTTGATTCCAATAAGATTTAATTTGTATGATTTTGTATAAATAGTATGTTTGCCTTTAGGAGAGTCATCAAAAATCTTCAAAATGCTGGTTTAAAACAAAAAATAATCCACTCAAAAGGTGTTGTTCCATTGGAAAGGAACAACAGAAACAATCTATAGAAATGTTGTTCCTTTGGAAAGGAACAGCAAGAAAACAATTTGCAAAAAGTGTTATTCCTTTCAAAAGGAACAACAAAAAGAATCTACGAAACTGTTGTTCCTTTCGAAAGGAACAGAAAAACATTCTGTGAAACAGCGAAAAAAAACAACACAACTGTTGTTCCTTTCAAAAGGAACAAAAAAAAAATTCTCAACAAAGCTGCTGTTCCTTTCGAAAGGAATAGAAAAAAATCAAAATAAGCGAAATAAACAGAGTTTGCAAAAAATACGAAATTCCATAAAACAAACAAGAAAAATAAATGAAAAATATTTATGTACAAATTTCAAAAGAAAGAAATAATTTAATGAATGGGTGCCGAGGAGGAGTTATCCCCTTTAGCTAGAATTTTCATTGTAGAATCTTCCCGTAATTATTGGTAGAAGGATTCTTGAGTAAGCGGTTTATGATACAATCGTACTCAATGACCATTTACTTTGAAGGAATTTCCAGATCCATCAATGTAATAGTTCCATTTTCATGCACTTTTTGTATCTCGTAAGGTCCGAGCCATCGTGTCTGGAGTTTCCCTGGAAAATCCTAAAACCTGGAATCATATAGGAGTGCCCAGTCTCCTTCGTAGAAGATCTTTTCTTTGATAAGGGCGTCGTGCCATTTTTATCTCTGTTGTTGAATTAACGCCGTGTGCTGAAGAGTAGAGAGCCTAATTTCATCTAACTCATTAATTTGCTGCAGTCTTTTGGCCTGGGCTTAATTTAAATCTAGACCCACCTTTTGGGCTGTTCTCAGTGTTTGAATTTCAAACTCTATTGGAAATATGAGCTCTTTTCCAAATACCAATTGATATGGTGAATATCCCGTAGTGGCTCTCGATGTTGTTCATGTTGAACCCTTAGTTAAACTGAGAGGGGGGGGGGGGGGGTGAATCAGTTTAACACATTCATGGACTTTTAAACTTTTTCATCAACACCTTTTTACACCTTCATTTCATGTTCAACTTAATATGTGAGTAATCTTAGAATGTGAGCAGCAAGCATTAATATAATGTAAAAGCAGACTTAATGTGAGAGCAACAAGTATTAAGAAGATGATATAAACCAAATCAACACATAAACATCATGCACAGAGACACCAGATGTAAGTGGAAACCCATAAAGGGAGAAAACCACATCTTATTATTGTTGTGATGCAAAGGCAAGCTCCAACTCCCTCTCACCACTGATTTTCTGTAGGCACCAACCTACAGGAGGCTCCAACCTCAATTCTGCAAGCTACAACTTGCAAGGAAGCTCCAACTCCCATCAATTTTCTGTAGGCACCAACCTACAGGAGGCTCCAACCTCTATCAGCTACAACTGAAATTTTATCAAGCTACAACTTGATGTGGAAGCACCAAATCCCATCTATTTTCTGCAGGCACCAACCTATAGGAGGCTCCAACCTCAGTCAGCTACAACTGACATCTATCAAGCTACAACTTGATATCGAAGCTCCAACTTCCTTACTCTTTCAAAAGAAAAACACTTCCTGATTTACCTTGGATATCAACTCTGTTCTATAGCTTCTCTTCGGCTATTCATCAGTCCTCATATCAGCCCTGCATCATCTCTGCTCAGCCCCTCCTTCTTCTCTGCTCAGCTCCTCCTTCTTCTTGTCTTTTCTCCTCAATTCATCATACTCTGCATTCTCTATATTCACACTCTCTGACCTCTTGCAGCTTTCTTATTTCCTTCAACTCTCTTCAATTCTGCTGCACACTCTCTTCTTCTCTCATTCTCCATTTTTCGTAACTTCTCCCCTTGGATATTACCCTGTTTTATACAGAATATCTTCATGGATGTTTGTATTCTACTGGGAATTCGAAATGGATAGCCATGTCTCTTTGCATTCTGCCTTCTCATCTCTTTTATCCGCTCATTCAGAAAAATATAACTGTAGGTACCAATTTAACATTATAGTGGGATATTTGTTCTCTTTCAGAGACTTTCCAATGCATCACAACAATATAAATCAATTAAAAACATTTACATTCCATTACAATGAAAACTCTAACTCAACTCATTCAACCTTTTTGATTGCTGCGCACTTGTCTTTTCTTTGACTGTGTCCCTTTTTTTTTCGCACTGCTAGCTCTCCTGTTCTCTACCATGGTGCAACCACTGCATATGTGTAACTTTGCAATTCAACTCTCGGCGTTATACACATAATAAAACGTTTTAATACTTAGAATGCCCTTACGGGCCCACTTGCTGAACTTGTTCTTTCTTCCGATGCGATGCATTACTGTCCACATCCTAGAAATATGTATGTATCATATATATGTGCCTCGGAGCTTTCCTCTCCTCTTTAGCTTTAGATTAATTTACTTGGTGCAAACCTGTTCTTAGTATTATCTTTGGATGGACCCCACATGCCAGCTATACTCCACTCGTGTATTTCAATCGCAATTGCAACATTCACAATGCCCCTGTGATTTGGTCTTTTGATTTCTGCCGATGAGATTAGAAAAGGCCCCCCATATAGTCAGTCGAATCATCTCCGTCATCCATTATAATAAATCGCATTATGTATTGGCCGCTGTATATTCATATAATGCGATCAAATGTTTTAAAACCTTAGATAAGCCTTTGGTCTTATATTATGATCCAATCCACAATAAATCGAATCACAAACTCTAATATTTGAAAGGATCGGGCCCCACAGCGATCATTTGAATCTAATGTTTGTTTCTCCGATGCGATGTGATCATTCCGATTGCGATTCATCGCAATCGAAACTTTTAGTTGCATGTTCTGATATTCCTTATGCTCTGATGCTTCGATGCGATCACTCCGATCTAATGCGATGAAACACCTTGCAAATATTTCCGATTGCGATTAAGTCTTTTGCGATAGTTGCGATGCGATTAATCGCAATTGCAGCTTTCAATATTATGCTCTGATGCTCTTCCCTTACTCTGATGCGATTGATACCTTTGCGATTGTTCCGATGCGATTGATCGCAATTGTATTCTTCCGATTGCGATAGGTACCTTTGCGATTGTTCCAATGTGATTGATCGCAATTATATTCTTCCGATTGCGATTGGTACCTTTGCGATTGTTTCGATGCGATTGATCACAATCGCATCCTTCAATGGTATGTTCTGATGTTCCGCTTTAACTCTGATGTGATTGACATACCTTTAAGCCGGACTTTAAACACACTTGAGTCACCGTGTATAATGAATCGGGTCTGGAACTCAATCGCGATCAAAACTTTTCTTAACAAGTTCCGATGCCATAAGTCTCTCCGATGCGATTATATGAGGGTCCCACAATATAAGATTCTGTTTGTATTTAAAACCAAACAAACCCTTTTGTATTCTTAAATTTCTCATCCATTACTATAATATATATATACGCCTTGTATTTTAACCATTAGCACGAGATATTATGATGTATTCAATTCACGGGCACACATATATTTGATAGACTTCACACCTTTAATTCATTTAAATGCCAGCACCCTTTGAACATATAAACCCGCATACAGATGCATTATATAAGATTTGATCTTTATATATAGATGTCAATATATTATAGACCAACACACACACACACACACACACACATATATATATATATATATATATACTCTGCATAGATCAAAATTCAGGCCATGTATTGAACAAAGGCGCTACCCTTTGTTTGATATATATGTATACTTTGCCAATGGTTTAAGACTAACATTGCTCGTCGGGTCCACGATGCATTGTACCCTGCCTTTATATATTGCGCACCATATAAATATCTATGGTTGGACCTTTGCATATAAGGCACAACATAAATGAGGCGCTGCATATATATAAGCTTTATGTTTCCGCTTTAATGTATCCTCCAGCTGGGTAATGATTCTTGGAATAAGTTTTATATATATCTTTTGGCTTGGGTTATGATTCTCGGAATAATATATATCCACCCGCCTGGGTTACAATTCCCGGAATAAGGTTTATATATATATGTTTATATATATACTTTTCCGCTTGGGTTAAGGTTCCCAGAATATTATGTATCCTCCCGCCTGGGTTACGGTTCCCGGAATTGTGTTTATGTATCCTTCGGTTGGGGTAATGATTCTTGAAATAACAACTCTGTCTTTGCCTCTGCCTTTCTATGATAACGGCTCTGCCTCTGCCTCTGCCTTTGCCTTTCTGCTTCTTTTCTATCTCTGCTACTCTCTTTTCTACCTCTGCTACTTGTCTTATGCTCTCTCTGCTACCTCTGCTTCTTGTATGTTTCTTTGTTGCCTCTACTACTTCTTTTCTTTGTTGTTGTTTCAGGTGTTCCTCCTTTCCATCTCCTTTGCCATCAATGACAAAATTTCCAACAGTCTCCCCCTTTGGCATTGATGGCAACTCGTCCACCAATAATCCAATGCTTTTTCCAAGTTTTCCTCTGCCTAGCTTCTTTTAGAAGACCCTTTCTACTATTTCCTGCTTTTCCTCCCCCTTTGACATCAATGGCAAAGGGTTGCACATTTCTCAGTGTAGATTCTGTCTTTGCACTTCCTCTCTCTGATTTGTCTTTAGACCACCTTCTTCTAACTTTGTACCCTGCTGCTTCAGACTGGTGTACAAGACTTGTTGAGAGAACACTTTGAGGATTATTGATCTTGAATGTACACTGTAAGTTGATACAATCCCAAAGCACTGACTCCTTTCACTTGTATAAATCAGAAAGTGAGGATAGTGACACTTCATAGAACACATTGTACCAGCTTTATCTAATCAGGGATGCATCATTGGGTTAAACCTAAAATACTGAGAATGCTTAAAATATACTTCAGTCTCTATCTGATGTAGTGCGCCAATACATTTCTGTTGAGGAATATTGTGGATGGAATATGTCTTCTTCTACAATACTCATCTGTAGTATAGCATTTTTTCAATTGTGATGAAGCCAATATGTCTTTTATAGCTATGGTTCAATTTTCTTGCCTGTTAGTGATGATTTTAGCTAGGATGCTGATAATAATATTACACTTAATAGCTGCAGGTCCTTGTTACTGATATGATCAATGAATCAACCAGAATTTTATCTAAGAGATCAAATTATTTTACTGCTTGCATAATGTACTTTCAAAAACAAACCCTTGAGACTAGATACATTCAGTGTATTAGTCAGTCTCATTTATCAATCATGCACTTTCCTTTATGACATAAGGAGGTTATGTATGTCAATGATCAATCTCTCTTTTTCTGATCAACTTCTTTTCAATGGTTAAACATCAACAATTCCTTTCTGCTGAAGTATGATTGTGATGAATCAATAACAGACTTTTGGACTTCAACTGTTAGGTTAACACAACTATTCTATCATGATGATCTTCATCATAAACATCTTCAAGTTGTTTGATTGACATCTCAGCAAACAGACTTCTTTAGCACTACTACTGACCTTTTCATGCTGAATGCAGATAACCCTGGGAATTTTACCTTGATGCATTCTTGCCGTAGTCCTTTGATCCTGTGGACCTGTATCATACTGCTGCTTCCCTGATAATGCTTGGTAATCTGTTGATAAGCATGCTTCTTGTACCTAAACACCAATTGATATTACTTTGATAAATCATGCAGAGATTTCACTTCAGCTTGGACATTAACCCATAATTGATACATCCTTCATAAATTCTATTATTGAACTTTCCACTGTTCACACCAACAATCATCAATATATTGAATTTGATCTTGGCATTATTTACCATTCTTATTTTTCTGTCATTCTTTTCCAAGGAAAGCCATTGCATGTTACTTTCTAGGACTTCTCTAGAATCATTGTTGCTTTATATTCAATTCAATTGTTCTAACATAAATATTTTTAGGAAGACATCTTCAATTAGTTTATTAGAAATCTTCATGGGTAGATTACTCAGAGATTTATCACTTACTTAGCTGTTCTTTTCGAAGGGAAATTTTCATAGATGGAAGAATAAATGATACAATGATGAGAGGCTCTTTTCTTACTCATCCCTTTTTAAGGTGAATCATTGTTCATACTAGCAGAATGTTGCACACTGTGATCATCACTTAATGTGCCGATGTATTCTTAACTGAAATGATCATGACTAATGTTTCCTGTCTACCACCATGGTTGCTTGCTACCTTCTCTTCTTTCATCAACCTGTCAGCTAAATAATCTTCTTCCTCTATAGTTCTTTGTTAGAGAAATTTTCTTTTCGCTTCATGATCCTATGGCCGATCTCATTCTAAGGTGCTCTTCTTAGACTACTTTCATGGGGTCTATTTATGAACTGCGCTCCCCCTGGGATGTTGCTTCATATTTATCACTGGTTGGATATTAGCTTTGTTTCCTAGAGTAGCTCCCCCTGAGACTATGAAGTTTTCATTACATTATTGAGATAATAGGCTCCCCCTTTCTCTTTTCTTTCCATACTTTATTGGGGTTCTTCATAATGTCTGCACTTCTTTTAGATTCATAGTTTTGTTTGATTTTCTTTGTTTCCATCATCTGTCTAGAGTTCTTTAATATATAATGCAGTTTATAGTCCTTTACTTTGTGGCCAAGCTTGAGGCATACATACAATTTTATTTTATCAAAGTACATTTGAGCTGATGTACAATACTTTTCTCCCCTTTTTTAACACAATTTACATTCAACAGATTTATGTCCAAAATTATTGCATGCATAACAGTAGCCATGGAAATAGTTTGTGTACCTGGTGGAAGATTATCTTTTCCATTTTCTTGCTTGAGGGATTCTTCTCTTTTGCTGCATCCTTTGTTGGTTGGACTGGGTTTGCTTTGTCTTACAATATGTTTCAGTATGTCCTGGTTTGTGGCAAGAAAAACAAGTGATACTTCCCATATGAGGAAAGAACCTTCTTTGACATCTTCCAAATTTGTTCAATTCATCCTGAGGAGCATATGAGCCTTTAGTAGTTGACTATTTCATCCTCTCATTCTCTGTTCTTTCATGTTGCTGCTTGTTTTTGTTTGTTTCTTTGCACATATTGTTCTTGCTGGCTTCTTCTTCTGTGGGAATCTTCTGAGCTGCTTCATCTTCCTTTACAACTTTTACAAAAATGATCTTCTTGTTATCTTCTGCCTTGGACTTACTAGTTTCTCCTTCATATCCTATCCAATCTTTATGAGAGGTGACCTTTGTGTATTTAGAATCTGGTCCAACTATCCAGAGCCTTTCATTAGAGGTGTATTCATTAATAGTTATCTTTGGGATTTTTCTAAGTTCTTTCTTAGGCTCACTACTTCTTCCAATCTTTCACATTCCTGACTTTTCTCTCTCATTTGTTGCAGTAGAGTGTCTTCTACTTTCTTTGCTTCTTCAAGCTGTGTCTTCAGGCCAATACTTTCTTTCCTATCTTCATATTCTTTCTCATCACATATTTGTACAAATCTCTTAAGGTCTTTGTTTTCATTCTTCAATTTTTCTATTTCAGTCAGTGATGTGTCAAGTTTGGATTTTTCTTCAGCTGCAATTTCTTCATGGCTCTTACTACCATTCACACTAGCAGGTACCTCATTTGATTGAGCATCTTCCTTTTGACATGAATTTATCTTTTTCTTAATTCTCTTCTGCTTCTTGACAATGCAATCCTTAGTGTCTACTCCATGCATGAAATGCAGTCTGTCCCAGATTTCTTTAGCTGAAGTTAAATCCATTATCAACTCAAGGTCCTTGTTATGAAGACTGTTATATATCACACATTTTGCCTTGGCATTCCTCTGTTGTTCTTTCACCGTGGGGGAGTCTGTGCAATAACCATCACAAACAAGCTTCCATACCTCAGGTTCATAAGTCAATAATCCTGTTTTAACCTTATCTCTCCATTTAGGAAAGTTTATTGTATTTAGCACAGGTACATTTTGATAGTCCATGAATCAACCAGGTCTCCTTCAAGCTATTAGGCTTACACCAAAGGAACATGCTCTGATACCAATTGTTGAACCCTTAGTTAAACTGAGAGGGGGGGGGGTGAATCAGTTTAACACATTCTTGGACTTTTAAACTTTTTCATCAATACCTGTTTACACCTTCATTTCATGTTCAACTTAATATGTGAGTAATCTTAGAATGTGAGCAGCAAGCATTAATATAATGTAAAAGTAGACTTAATGTGAGAGCAGCAAGTATTAAGCAGATGATATAAACTAGATCAACACATAAACATCATGCACAGAGACACCAGATGTAAGTGGAAACCCATAAAGGGAGAAAACCACATCTTATTATTGTTGTGATGCAAAGGCAAGCTCCAACTCCCTCTCACCACTGGTTTTCTGTAGGCAACAACCTACAGGAGGCTCCAACCTCAATTCAGCAAGCTACAACTTGCAAGGAAGCTCCAACTCCCATCAATTTTCTGCAGGCACCAACCTACAGGAGGCTCCAACCTCAGTCAGCTACAAATGAAATTTTATCAAGCTACAACTTGATGTGGAAGCACCAAATCCCATCTATTTTCTGCAGGCACCAACCTATAGGAGGCTCCAACCTCAGTCAGCTACAACTGACATCTATCAAGCTACAACTTGATAGGGAAGCTCCAACTTCCTTACTCTTTCAAAAGAAAAACACTTGTTGATTTACCTTGGATATCAGCTCTATTTTGTACCTTCTCTTCTGCTATTCATCAGCCCTACATCATCTCTGCTCAGCCCCTCCTTCTTCTCTGCTTAGCTCCTCCTTCTTCTTGTCTTTTCTCCTCAATTCTTCATACTCTGCATTCTCTATATTCACACTCTCTGACCTCTTGCGGCTTTCTTATTTCCTTCAACTCTCTTCAATTCTGCTGCACACTCTCTTCTTCTCTCATTCTCCCTTTTTCGTAACTTTCTCCCCTTGGATATTACCCTGTTTTATACAAAATAGCTTCATGGCTGTTTGTATTCTACTGGGAATTCGAAATGGATAGCCATGTCTCTTTGCCTTCTACCTTCTCATCTCTTTTATCCGCTCATTCAGAAAAATATAACTGTAGGTACCAATTTAACATTACAGTGGGATATTTGTTCTCTTTCGGAGACTTTCCAATGCATCACAACAATATAAATCAATTAAAAACATTTACATTCAATTACAATGAAAACTCCAGCTCAACTCATTCAACCTTTTGGATTGCTACGCACTTGTCTTTTCTTTGACTGTGTCCCTTTTTTTTTTTTCGGACTGCTAGCTCTCTTGTTCTCTGTCGTGGTGCAACCACTGGATACGTGTAACTGTGCAATTCAAATCTCGGCGTTATACACATAATAAAACGTTTTAATACTTAGAATGCCCTTACGGGCCCACTTGCTGAACTTGTTCTGTCTTCCAATGCGATGCATTACTGTCCACATCCTGGAAATATGTATGCATCATATATATGTGCCTCTGTGCTTTCCTTTCCTCTTTAGCTTTGGATTAATTTACTTGGAGAAAACATGTTCTTAGTCTTATCTTTGGATGGACCCCACATGCCAGCTATACTCCACTCGTGTATTTCAATCGCAATTGCAACATTCACAATAGCCCTGTGATTTAGTCTTTTGATTTTGTCGATGCGATTAGAAAAGGCCCACCATATAGTCAGTCGAATCATCTCCGTTTTCCATTATAATAAATCGCATTATGTATTGGCCACTTTATATTCATATATTGCGATCAAATGTTGTAAAACCTTAGATAAGCCTTTGGTCTTATATTACGATCCAATCCACAATAAATCGAATCACAAACTCTAATATTTGAAAGGATCGGGCCCCACAGCGATCATTTGAATCTAATGTTTGTTTCTCCAATGCAATGTGATCATTCCGATTGTGATTCATCGCAATCGCAATTTAGTTGCATGTTCCGATATTCCTTATGCTCTGATGCTCCGATGTGATCACTCCGATCCAATGTGATGAAACACCTTTCAAATATTTCCGATTGCGATTAAGTCTTTTGCGATAGTTGCGATGCGATTTATCGCAATCGCAGCTTTCAATATTATGCTTCGATATTCTTCCCTTACTCCGATGAGATTGATCGCAATTGTATTCTTCCGATTGCGATTGGTACCTTTGCGATTGTTCCAATGTGATTGATCGCAATTGTATTCTTCCGATTGCGATTGGTACCTTCACGATTGTTTCGATACGATTGATCGCAATCGCATCCTTCAATGGTATGTTCCAATGTTTCGCTTTAACTCTAATGTGATTGACATACCTTTAAGCCAGACTTTAAACACACTTGAGTCACCGTGTATAATGAATCGGGTCCGGAACTCAATCGCGATCAAAACTTTTCTTAACAAGTTCTGATGCGATTATATGAGGGTCCCACAATATAAGATTCTGTTTGTATTTAAAACTGAACAAACCCTTTTGTATTCTTAAATTTCTCATCCATAACTATAATATATATATATACGCCTTGTATTTTAACCATTAGCATGAGATATTATGATGTATTCAATTCACGGGCCCACATATATTTGATAGACTTCACACCTTTAATTCATTTAATTGCCAGCGCCCTTTGAACATATAAACCCGCATACAGATGCATTATATAAGATTTGATCTTTATATATGTATGTCAATATATTATAGACCAACATATATATATACTCCATATAGATCAAAAGTCAGGCCATGTATTGAACAAAGGCGCTACCCTTTGTTTGATATATATGTATACTTTGCCAATGGTTTAAGACTAACATTGCTCATTGGGCCCACGATGCATTGTACCTTGACTTTATATATTGCGCACCATATAACTATATATGGTTTGGACCTTTGCATATAAGGTGCAACATAAATGAGGCGTTGCATATATATAAGCTTTATGTTTCCGCTTTAATGTATCCTCCAGCTGGGTAATGATTCTCAGAATAAGTTTTATATATATCTTTCGGCTTGGGTTATGGTTCTTGGAATAATATATATCCACCCACCTGGGTTACGATTCCCGGAATAAGGTTTATATATATATGTTTATATATATACTTTGCCGCTTGGGTTAAGGTTCCCAGAATATTATGTATCCTCCCGCCTGGGTTACGGTTCCCGGAATTGTGTTTATGTATCCTTCGGCTGGGGTAATGATTCTCGAAATAATGGCTCTATCTCTGCCTCTGCCTTTCTGCGATAACAACTTTGCCTCTGCCTCTGCCTTTGCCTTTATGCTTCTTTTCTATCTCTACTACTCTCTTTTCTACCTCTACTACTTGTCTTATGCCCTCTCTTCTACCTCTGCTTCTTGTCTGTTTCTTTGCTGCCTCGGCTACTTCTTTGCTTTGTTGCTGTTTCAGGTGTTCCTCCTTTCCATCTCCTTTGCCATCAATGAAAAAATTTCCAACAGCTCGATATGCCCACAAGGCTTCTAGCAATCTGTAGGCCCAGTCATGTTTGTGTGAGGCAACAATTTTTGTCAATATAGACTCAATCACTTTATTCGTGCTCTCTACTTAGCTGTTTTCCCGTGGGTGGTATGGGGTTGTAATCTTGTGCTGAATGTGGTAATTATGTAATGTTTCAGCGAGTTTATTACCTACAAAATACGGTCCTCCATATGTGATTATGTCCCTTGGGAGGCCATATCGCACAAATATTTGGAAAAGAAATTGTATTACAGAGTCCTCTATAGCTTTTGAAAGTGCCTCTGCTTCTACCCATTTAGTGACATACTCAGTTGCAACTAGAATGTATGTTTTTTGGTTTGGTGGGGGGCTAATAGGGCCAAAAAAATCGAGCGGCCAGTGTTAAAATGGTTCAATTACTAGTTGTGAGTTCAAAGGCATTTCGTCAGAGTGCCCAGGACAACCTGCCCTTTGGCAGCTATCATAGGCCTGCACAAATTTTTTGGCATCTTTAAAAATGGTAGGCCAATAATAGCATGTCCGTAAAACCTTATGGGTGGTTCTACAGTTTGCAAAATGTCTGCCACACAGACCATCATGGCATGGTTTCAAAATATCAAATACCTTGTCCTCCCGGACACATCTCCTAATTTGCATATCTAACCTTGTATGAAACAGGTAGCCCCCAATCCAAGAGAATCGGGTACTACACTATATTATCTGCTTTCGTTCATTAAGGGTTAGATGTTTAGGTAATTTACCTATTTCCAAATAATTTTCTATATCAGCATACCATGGGGTTCTAACAGTAACATCGAACAAATGTTCATCTGGGAAGTGGTCTTCGACTGCTTCTGCATCTATTGGCTTTGGCATTCTTGACAGAAAATCAGCTACAGGGTTCTCTTTTCCAGGTCGATCTTTAATTGTAATGTCGAATTCCTGCAATAAAATCAACCATATTGTCACTCTCCCATTTGTAACAGGTTTATTTGCTAAAAATTTAATGGCAGAGTGATCAATATATAGAACTATAGGATACCCAGTTATATAATGTCTAAATTTATTTACAGCATGTACTACAGCTAAAAATTCCTTCTCAGTCACAGTATAATTTAGTTCAGCAGGAGATAGATTTTTGCTGATATAATATATTTCGTATGGTTTTTTATCTTCCTCCTACCCAATCACTGCTCCAATCGCTGTGTCTGAGCCATCAGATGAAATTTGGAATGGCAAATTCCAATTTGGGCCCCTCAGCACTGGGGCTATTGATACAAGATTTTTCAGATCGTTGAAGGTATTGTCACATTTATCTGTCCAAATAAAATCAACATTTCATGTTAGTGCATATAAAGGTGCAACTATTCGAGAATAATGTTCTATAAATCTCCTACAATAACCAGAAAATCTAAGAAAGCTACGTACCTCTGTTTCTGTGGTGGGTGTGGGTATTAACAAAATTATCTGAATTTTGGCTGGATCCACCTGAATTCCAACAGCTGAAATATAATGCCCTAAGATAACTCCTTCTGTCATCATCATATGACACTTTTCATGGCTTAAACAAAGCCTAGTGTCAATACATCTTTGCAGCACTTTTTCTAAATTTTCTAATGCTGGCTCAAAGTCATCTCCATAAGGTGTGAATTCATCCATATATACTTCGAGCCCTTAATTTATTAAATATGAAAAGATGCTTATAATGGCCCTTTGAAATGTAGCAGGGGCATTGCATAGGCCAAAAGGTAAGATTCGGTAGGAAAATGTCCCCCAAGGACAGGTAAAAGTAGTTTTGTCTTGGTCTTTTCGGGCAATCTGGATTTGATTTTACCCACTGAAGCCATCAAGGAAAGAAAAGAATTTCTTTCCTACCAATGTGTCTAATACCTAGTCAATGAAAGGAAGGGGAAAGTGGTCTTTCTGGGTTGCCTTGTTTAGTTCTCGGTAATCTACACATATTATCCACTTCCCGTTCTTCTTTGGTACCACTACTAATGGAGAGACCCACTTGTTATCAGATATTGGGTAAATGAAATTGAAATCCAATAGTTTTTGTAATTCGTCTTTCACAATATATTTAAAGTGAGGGTTTAATCTTCTTTGGGGTTGGCGAATGGGTCTCACATATTTTTCAGTATAAATGTGTTGTGTGCATAATTGGGGGACAATTCCCTTCATGTTTGGATAATCCCATGGAAAGGCTGCTTTATATTTCCATAGTAATTGGGCCAACTTCTCTTCTTGTTTAGCAGTCATATTTTTGTTGATGATTAGAGTTTTTCCCAGCTCAATTTCTACAATCTTGCTATTGTACACAGAAGTAGTGGGTATTACTTGATTAGGGATTTCTTTCAAAGGATCTTCTTCTTCTTTATTATCAAATGTTGTCTTGATCATGTGACATTGTAGATGGGATCTGATTTGTGGTTTATTAATAAAACTATTAATGATATCATCCTCTGTTTGGTCTTTAATATCAAGGGCATCTTCTACAGTTAGAGGTGATCTCATATTTTCCATAAGATATGATACAGGTTGCTTTCTTGTTTTGATTATTGATAGGCTTGGTTGGGCTGGGGGATATAAAGCTAAATTCTTGACATAGTTTCCCCTTTTTATTTTCATGTTGCCTTGTCGGCATCCAATATAAGCATCGACAGTTGCCAACCAAGGTCTACCTAGGATTAACGGGTGTCCATCTAGCCGGTTCTTTGGGTTGATAACTGAGAAGTCAGCAGGGTATTCCGAGGAATCTACAGATACCATTACATCTTGTAGTGTACCCTCTGGTTTGACTACCGATCTGTCAGCCAATTCCAATAAGGTTTTTTTTAGTTCTAGTGATGTAATGCCAAGATTTTGACAAGTGGTGGTTGTTAAGATATTGATTGCAGCTCCCAAATCAACTAAGGCATTTGGGAACAATTTCCCATTGATTTGCACCGTTACTATAGGATTTCTTGGGTCTTCATATTTTACAGTTGTTTCCATTCCTGATAATAAGTCAGATAGAGTACCGACTATTTGGATAGTTGGGTTGGTAGTTTTTCTCCTCTTTGGCTTCTTTATACATAGTTCCTTAATGGTTTTTGCATAAATAGGGATGTCTTGAATAGCTTGGAGGAGAGGAATTTTTATACAATTTTTTTTTAATTCTCCGAAAAGATCAAAATCAGGATGTTCTAATGGGTGAGGTATGATTAATCGTTCTGGGAATGGTGGAGAAGAGGTTGTTGCTTGTTGTTGATTTTGTTATTGAACCTCTTTCTCTTTTTGCAATGTTTGTTCTACAGGTAACGGATCTTCAATATGAACATTTTTGTCTCTCTCTGTTTCTACTATATGCCTAGACCTTAATTGAAGTTCATTACACTCCCTCAGTTCAGTTTCTAATTCTGGTGGTTTCATTATTTGGACAGACTGAACTGGCCTATTGTTTGGGTTTGGGTTGGGCTGGGCTGGGAGTTGCGGTCTTAAGTTGGTATGGGGGTTTGTATAGGGAGCTGGCAGTGTAGGTTGAGAGAGAGGAATATTTCTAGCTGGGTGATTTGTAGGTCTTTGCTAGTTTGACTACCAGGCCTGACTCTGCGAAGTAGAGGGGGACCATTGTGTTGGATAAGCATTATTTTTCCAAAACGGTGGGCAGAAAGGAAAATTTGGCCAATTAGTTTGATTTGTTTGATTTGGCCATGATGATGTAGGGAATGGTTGTTGTGACCAATTGGGGAAAGGTGGTTGATTTTGCCACATTCCATTATATTGCTGAGCATTGTATTGAGGAGGTTGAAAAGAAGAAAATGGATCAGTTGACATACCTGATTGTCGTGGCTACCATTGTCGGTGCTAATTAAGTAGACATACCACTTCTAATTCTTCTTCTACATCCTTATAGACTTCTTTTAGGCCAGGAAGTGAGGGACATCCTTCTGTGGGGTGGCCTTTCATGCAAATGCCACAAAATTTGATTACATCCAGCGGGAAATCTTTATGGCTGTGTTTCTTCCTGCATCTAGGACAGAATACTGCCAAATTTTTATCTGCTTCTGCTTGCTTTTGTTTGGATTACATAATGTTGAACTGCGTTGTTAGAGTCCCTAAAATATTTGTTTTAAAATCTTCCAGCATGTTTCCAATCTCTGCATGAGTTACACCTTCATTGGAGGTCTTATTATCCCTTGTAATCATGTCACGCTCTGCTGATTTTAGCCTTGTGTTTCAACTTGAACTCACGATACACAAATCAATGATGTTAGCATAACTTTTCTGATATATATCACCTTTTCCCATAATATTCAATTTTTCTGTTAGTGTCAGCCTTTGCAGCCTTCCTCCAGTGATCAAACATGCTCTTACAAAGTGATTTTAAGGTGTCAAGGTCAAATTTTGTCATTTCAGTGAGCCTTCAAGCAAAATTTGGTCACTAAGTATTAGGTCTAGGGTTTGACTTCACTCCTTCCAAAGTGGTCCAAATGTCGGTTCATGTCACCATTCAGCTCAGTATCCCATCATTCAGAGTGTTTTCATCATCATGTCAAGTTCTAATGGGTCATTTTACACCTTGTTCATGCTTCAGTTGTGCCTAGGTAAGGTTCATTTCCCTCTCCTAGGGTTTTGAAGGTAATTTCTCTTGGATGGTCAAATCATCAGCAAAACTTGTATCCTGATGTTCATACACCTTCCCCTATCCTTAATGTACCTTATTAAACACTTCCCATTACTGAGATCCCCCAAATTTCTCATTTTTGCACAAACCCTAGTTTCTTGCTACAACTTGGAAATTTTCTAGGCTAGGCCTGTGTTTTGCCCTTTTGGACCCCTTCCCCTCACTCAATCTCTGAAATTACACTTTCCCCTACTTCCTAATATCCCTCCCTACTTCCCAAAATTTCCCCGCGAGAATTTGAAACCCCTTGTCCCCTTCATTTCCCTTCATTTCGACAAATCCCTTGTTCCACACATCAGGATAGGTTTCACTCAAATGATGTTTCAGAGCAATAAAAGATGCATTTTGAAACAATGAGAGAGGTTTTTGTTCAAAACATGACAAAGAAGAAAAACCTCCTTCACTTTTTACACAGGTATCATTTTTTTAGAGAAATGTCAAAAATACAATCGCCTTGGGAGAATTGATGCACCTCTGAAGTGACCTTGGGAAAATAAATATTTCTCCTAGATTGGTTGGCCAAATGACTTTCTTGATGCATTAAATAATAACTATATAGAAATAAATTTCCAATGAGATATCCTGAGCTCAATTTGGAGTTGAGGAAGACCTTCACAAGTTGACTGCAACAGCACTCTGCCTTGAGGCAGCCTCATTCTGCTCATTTTGACCAGTCTTGGGAGATTTGATTTTTGACAGGGTAAATGAACACAAAATTGCAAAATTACACTTTGGTTGGAAATTAGACTCCAATAGCTTTCTAAATAGCTATCACATGCCCAATTTTGACATCCAGAAGGCCTCCAAAAGCCTCCTGAAAAATAGCGCGGCGCATAGAAAAGTGAGCGCGGCGCATTGGGTTGGTGCGCGACACACAAGGCTTGAACACTAATTTTTGTCATTTTCTCTACAAAATCTCAAATAAAATCAATATTTTATGTTTCAAGTAGGTTTGTGTGACTTTTTCATTGCTATTAGCCCATGTTTAGTGTGGTTGAAGAATGGTTATAAAGAGTTTGAATGGTGAAAATGTGAACCCTATCATTTTGTCAAACTTAGGGTTTTAAATTGGTGTTTTACAAAACAACTTTGGTGCCAAATAATCCAACTCCATTCCCCACCTTTGGTCCCTTTCCCATTACTGTAATCTTATCACCTTCAATCTCCTATTCCCTTATAATCCCATTTATCACTTGTTCCATTTATCCCTATCCCTAAACCCTACAATTCCCATATCATTACAAAGCTTCTACATCCCAAATCCCATATCCCAAATACAATCAAGTAAGTGTCCTACATTTTAAATTTCACTTGGTAAGATTATATTCCTACCTTTGTACTATTTCCCACAGATCTATACTCATGTCCCTATTTATCACAAGTCTTTTCCCCCACTTGGCTATATTTTGTGGTGCTGAAACAAAACCTGTTCATTTTCAACAAACCAAATAAACACTTGAAATATACTTTGTAGCACCATGGAGACAGACACAGATAGCTCATATGACCGAGACAGTGTTTGCACCACTGAAACTGCATGCACCAAGAAGGCATCGAGGAGGCGAAAAAGGCATGTTAGATTCCAAATCTTGGTGGACGCTTCCTTGGCTGAGCATAGTAATTGATGAGGGTCCTTCAGCTCAAATTTTAAGGAATTTGGAGTAAATTTTGTTATTTTTGAAAATTTTGGTTGCAAAACAGGTTTTTCCGCCCGACACGTCGCGCCACCCGACGCGCACTTACGTTTGAGAGATCTTCTGGAGGAAAACTTGACATTTTTGGATTTGTTATGAAAATTTATGCATGCTCAGGAATGGCCAAGAGATTTCATCAAGTTCTGGACCGCCTAAAAGGCCAAAAACACCTTGAAAATGGCCTTTCTGCCACTTTTTGCACCAGCAGGAACCAGTCTTGGGAGATTGCAGTTTTGGAGGGGAAAATTACATTCAAATTGAAACATTCCACTTGGGTTGGATAGCAGACATCCAGGGCTTTCCAACGAGATATCATGAGCTCAATTTGGACTTCAGAAAGTGCCTCAAAATCACCTCCAAACTGGCGCGACGCATTGAGTTTTCTTCCGCGGCGCATAGAGAAATTTAGCCTCATTTTCACTCTTGACTCGAAAGTGCTTGATTTTGACTGGTTTTCACTTTTGGATGTAATTTTGATCTGTATGATGTAAATTTGTGGCTATGATGTAAATTGTGCATGTTTTCTTTTGGTTCTGGAAAGGATTCATTCACTAAAAAGTGAAAATTAAGTGAACGGATGGATTTCCTAACTATGAGGTAAGTTGTTTGTTGCCTGAATTTTAGTTCCATGTTTGGTGTTTAGCTTGACTCCTAGAAGGATAGGCTCGACCCATGAGAGCATGGGAAAGGGGTTAGGATGGTCTATATGATGTATTTTTCTCAATCATTTTCAGAGGTTGGTACGGATTAGGAGGCTGTTGGGAAAAGTTTGGCACCTCATTGTACATCCATTTTCAGTTTTTGGCAAAGGAAAGACCAGAGTTTTGCAGCACTTGTTGGGATCCTTGTGGCTTATGAGTTTTGATGATTTTTCTTCTCATTTTATTGTAAGTTTAATTAATTTTATATTTATTCCATCCTTCTCTATGCTTCTGAATTAAACAAATGAGTATTCGATGTAGAATTCATTGATTTGCTGGTGCTCTGCCTTAGACTTTTGTTTAGTTTTATATGTTTTCATCAGTTTGAAGAGGATCCTTGTACTCTCTTGCCCTCTTCAGCTCCTCAGTATTATTTTCCATCCATTCATTCGATCTTAGACATCAAAGCCATTGCCTACCCTGCCCCAACTTGGATTCTGCAAGATCTGGCCTCATCCCCAAGCCCAAATTTTTTTTTTCCCTTTTTTCAACAAAAAACCCTTAAAAATCAAAATCAAACCCTCCTATTTGTTTATCTAGCCTAAGATAAGTTGTTTTTATCGTCATCTCAAGCCCCTTTGAATATTTTCATTGAGATTGACCCAAAGAGAGCCCTCTCTTGTCCTCGTAGGGCTAGCTACGAGGCTGAGCGTGGTTTGGTGTTGTCCTTCCTCTGCCTTATTTCAGCCTAAGGTGGATTTGGGAACTAACATAGTGGCGACCATACTGGGGAAGAAAATGGTTTGCTTGTTGATGTTATTTGTTTCATAAGTTACAGACGGAGTCTGAAGTCACGCCAGGTAGCTTTCGAAACACTTTTGCTCTGCATTAGCGAAAGTAGATAAACGCTACTTCAGTCAATCTCCGGTCTAGCTTGTGAACGTGACACTTGACTTGTAAATTTCCCCAGTACATGTATCAAGTTCAGATCTGATGGTTGATGGTGGACAACGATAAGACATAAGAAGGCTAAAATCATTCACCTGGTGACTCCAACTCAATGTAGAGACTACACTGGAGGACTAATTCTTTCTCTGAGAAAATGGAAGGATCTTACATAAAGTTCAGGTATCTAAAGTGGAATGGTATTCAAGATCTAGTCTGCTTTCTTATAAATTACTTCTTTGCTCTTCTTGAAGCTATCCTGAGAGTTTTTCAGAATTTGTTGTATGATAAAGGTGATCAAAATCTTCACTTGATCGTTTCAAAAAGTGTAAATACTAAGTTTCCCTTTGATCCTGGCCTCCTTACTTTTCCCACATCTTGTGATGACCATCTTCAAACTGATGAACCTCAAGAGACTAAGACTGATTCTGCAGCATTTGTACATATCCCTACACCTTGTAAAATTCTAGATCGGTATAAACCTCTTGTTTTACCTTCTGTTCTTCATGCTTTCCCTAAAAATTATGACCTATATCTACCAATATTTGATGGTGAATGTAACAATGTCAACGTTGAGAAACATGTGCAGAATGTTGAGACTTTTCTATATATTTTTGAAGTTGATGACGAAGATGTTAGTATTAGGCTTTTTTCTCTTTCTTTTCAAAGCCAAGTGAAGAGTTGGTTCAAAACCTTGCCTGATGCGAGCATCTCAGATTTCCAGCAGTTTGTCGAATTTTTCCTCGACAGGTGGGTGATTGGAAAGAATCCTTTCCTTATTATAGAAGAGTATAACCAGTTGAAAAGATTGCCAAGGGAGACAGTACAACAGTTTTCTGCCAGATTTAACCAAGTATATTTTTCGATGCCAGCTGATATAAGACCTTCTCCTAGATCTGCTCTCTTGCACTACCTGGGTGCCTTTGATCCGGAAATGGAGTTTTAGTTGAGAGAAAGGAATTTTTCAACACTTGTAGAGATACATAATAGTGCAGTAAATGTAGAGGCTCATTTGTTGATCCGAAGGGCAAGGTTGAAGGAAGAAGAGACAAAAAACATAGATCCAGAGAAATCGACATCTCTAGAGGTAAAGATTGACATGTTGGTAAGTGCAGTAGAAGAGATGATGCAAAATAACACCACAAAGAATGAGTATAATGTTCAAGCCCATGGCTTGCTGATTGAAGAAAAACAAGTTGCTGATCCAAAACATTTTGTTTCTTATCCTAGTTGTCATAGTGATTGTTTTATAGATCATCTTGAAGAAGAGAGAGCTGTTGATATGATATGTATGCTTGATGATGTGTTTTATACTGATGGTTTGCCTTAGTTTGATTAGTATGATGATGATTATGTTCTCCAAATAGAAGCTAATCTTGCAGAAAAATTAGCAGCTAGTTTTTGCGAGGAGGAAGTTCACTTTCATCAGGTTGAGTACAGTGATCAACCGATGCATATCAACTATGACAATGATGAGGAAAGTGCAGCAAATTTTGAAGTAAGTGAAGGATATTTTCCTTTTTGTTTTGATTCGTTTCAGTTCATTAGAGACAACTTTCATACAATTAGAAATCAAATGTCAACAAGTCTTGATCTGGACCATCTTGAGTGCAATGAAAACCTTGTTCAAGACTTCTCATATTCAGATTTTCAGCCCTCGAAGGCCATTGATTGTCAAGTTTCAGATGAGGACATGGAAGCTGGTACATATGATCAAATGATACAAGGTGACTCCGTACCATTTTGTTTTGAATCATTCTAGTTTTTGAAGGGTCAATTGCATAGTAAATCTTCAAATGAGTAGCCTGTAGCATCAGATTTGCAGCCACCAAATGAAATTGAAGGTCAAATTATAGATGAAGTCGTGGAAGCTGAAATACATGATTTAATGATGCAAGAGGATTCTGTACCCTTTTGTTTCGAATCATTTCAGTTTATAAGGTAGAATCTTCGTAATATCTCTCAAGAAAAAGTTGAACAGCCAGTAAGATGTCAGACAGTTTCAATGGATACATCACAGTAGTCTTCTCAAGTTTTTGATGATCCTATTGCTGATGTGTTGGATGATGTTTGCAGTCAAAGTCTTTCTCCATTGACTTTATGTAAGGTTGAAACGTGTGTTGATACAAACATGATCCGACAACCGGTCTCTTTATCACTTTTAGCAGGAGTCTCATCACAAAGCTCATCACAAAGCTCAGATCAAAGTTTGATTTCATGGTATGAGGAGAAAAGAAGTAATCCATTGGATGAGCTAAGTCCTAGTGTGCATTTTGAGATCCTTATGCAGCATGAATTTCAAGATCCTTATGCAGTGTTTTTGGAGGCAGATAGAGAATCCATAGATCTGTTCACAAGTTTTCATGGGAGTTTCCTTTCAGTAGTTCTCTCTTGTTGTTCATAAACGAGCACTTGCGGAGAATCCAAACAACAGCTGCAATACTTACATGGTTGCATTGGTTGTTTCATTTCACTTGATTAGGTGATGAATGGAACAATTAGAGTAGGTTGTATTGAATAAACTCTACTTTGAACATCTTTTCCGGTTGTCGATTGTGTTTAAGTATCGAGTCAATTTTAGTTGAGTAAGAGTCAACTTGTGTCGTCAAGTCATCGATTTTCAGTTTTCGGTCATGCATTTCAGCTTGAGTTTTGATTCCATTGCCCTCTTCCAGATGAAGGCAACGAAAACTTTCCAAAGATATGTAGTTCTTGGCATCTCCCGAGCTACCATCCCCATTGGAGCCATTGTTAGTGTCGGCCTTTGCGACCTTCCTCCAGTGATCAAACTTTCTCTTACAAAGTGATTTTAAGATGTCAAGGTCAAATTTTGTCATTTCAGTGAGTCTTCAAGTAAAATTTGGTCACTAGGTATTAGGTCTAGGGTTTTCTTTTACTCCTGTCAAAGTTGTTCAAATTTCGGTCCATGTCACCATTCAGCTGAGTGTACCATCATTCAGAGGGTTTTCATCATCATGTCAGGTTCCAATGGGTCATTTTACACCTTGTTCATGCTTCAATTGTGCCTAGGTAAGGTTCATTTCCCTCTCCTAGGGTTTTGAAGGTAATTTCTCTTGGATGGTCAAATCATCAGCAAAACTTGTATCCTGATGTTCATACACCTTCCCCTATCCTTAATGTACCTGATTAAACACTTCCCATCACTTAGATCCCCCAAATTCCTCATTTTTGCACAAACCCTAGTTTCTTGCTACAACTTGGCAATTTTCTAGGCTAGGCCTGTGTTTTTCACTTTTGGACCCCTTCCCCTCACTCAATTTCTAAGATTCCACTTTCTCCTGCTTCCTAACATCCCTACCTACTTCCCAAAATTTCCCCAAGAATTTAGAAGCCCCTTATCCCCTTCATTTCGCTTCATTTCGACAAATCCTTTGTTTCACATCGGGATAGGTTTCACTCAAATACATTTTTAGAGAAATAAAAGATGAATTTTGGAACAATGAGAGATTTTTTCGTCCAAAACATGCCAAATAAGACAAACCTCCTTCAATTTTTACACAGGTATCATGGTTTTAGAGAAATGTCAAAAATATCGTTGCCTCAGGAGAATTGAATGCACCTCTGAAGTGACCTTGGGAAAATCAAGATTTCTCCTAGCTTGGTTGGCCAAATGACTTGCTTGATGAGTCAAAGGATAACTAGACACAAATATATTTCCAATGAGCTATCATGAGTTCAATTTGGAGTTGAGGAAGACCTTCAAAATTTGACTGCAACAGCACTCTTCCTTGAGGCAACTTCATTCTGCTCATTTTGACCAGTCTTGGGAGATTTGATTTTTGAAAGCGTAAATGAACTCCAAATTGAAAAATTATACTTGGGTTGGAAATTAGACTCAAAGATATTTCCAACGAGCTATCACACGCCAAATTTGGACATCGGGAAGACCTCCAAAAGGCTCCTGCAAAATGGCGCGGCGCATAGAAAAGTGGGCACGGCGCATTGGGTTGGTGCGCGGCGCACAGGGCCTGAACACTAATTTTTGTCATTTTCTCTAAAAAATATCAAATAAACTCAATATTTTGTGTTTCAAGTAGGTTTTTGCGACTTTTTCATTGCTATTAGCCCATGTTTAGTGTCGTTGAAGATTGGTTTGAGGAATTTGAATGGTGAAAATGTAAACCCTATCGTTTTATTAACACTGCTCCTTGGGGTTTCAAATTGGTGTTTTAAAAATAACTTTGGTGCCAAGTAATCCGATATAATTCCCACCTATGGAACCTTTCCATCACTGATATACAATAATTTTTAATATCCCTTCCCTATTCCCCTATATCCCAAATCACTCATGTCATTAATTCCTATTTATCCCTATCCCTAAACCCTACCCTTCCCATATCATTTGCAAAACTTCTACATCCCAAATCCCATATCCCAAATACAATCAAGTAAGTGTCCTACATTGTAAATTTCACTTGACTGAATTACATTCCTACCACTGTACTATTTCCCACAGTTCTATACCCACTGTCCCTATTTATCACAGTCTTTTCCCCCACTTGGCTTTATTTTGGCATTGAAACAAAAAAACCAATTTCACATTTTCAACAAACCAAATAAACACTTGACATATAGTTTGTAGCACCATGGAGACAGACACAGATAGCTCATATGACCGAGACAATGTTTGCACCACTGAAACTGCATGCACCAAGAAGGCATCGAAGAGGCGAAAAAGGCATGTTAGATTCCAAATCTTGGTGGATGCTTCCTTGGTTGAGCATAGTAATTGATGAGGGTCCCTCAGCTCAAATTTTAAGGAATTTGGAGTAAATTTTGTTATTTTTGAAAATTTTGGTTGCAAAACAGGTTTTTCCGCCCGACGCGTCGCGCCACCCGACGCGCGCTTACGTTTGAGAGATCTTCTGGAGGAAAAATTGACATTTTTGGATTTGTTATGAAAATTTATGCATGCTCAGGAATGGCCAAGAGATTTCATCAAGTTCTGGGCCGCCTAAAGGGCCAAAAACACCTTGAAAATGGCCTTTCTGCCACTTTTTGAACCAGCAGGAACCAGTCTTGGGAGATTGCAGTTTTGGAGGGGCCAATGACATCCAAATTGAAACATTACACTTGGGTTGGATAGCAGACATCCAGGGCTTTCCAACGAGTTATCATGAGCTCAATTTGGACTTTAGGAAGTGCCTCAAAATCACCTCCAAAGTTGCGCGATGCATTGAGTTTTCTGGCGCGGCGCATAGAGAAATTTAGCCTCATTTTTACTCTTCAGCTCAGAAATTCGCCCATTTTTTACTAGTTTCAATTTTGGATGTAATTTTTGATCTATCTTGATGTAAATTTGTGGCTATGATGTAAATTTGGCATTTTTTTACTGGTTCTAGAGGATTCATTCACTAAAAAGTGAAAATTAAGTGAATGGATAAGTTTCCTAGCATATAGAGGTAAGTTGTTTGGCTGCCTAGATTTTAGTTCCATGTTTAGAATTGGTTGAAACAACTCCTAGAAGGATGAGCTCGACCCATAGAGGCATGGGAAGGGGTTAGAATGGTCTATATGATGTATTTTCTCAATCATTTTCAGAGGTTGGACTGGTTGGACTCTTGGGAAAAGTTTGGCACTCCGTTGTACATCCATATTTCAGTTTTTGGCAAAGGAAAGACCAGAGTTTTGCAGCACTTGTTGGGATCCTCGTGGCTTCTGAGTTTTGATGATGTTTCTTCTCATGTTATTGTAATTTTCATTAATGTTATGTGTATGCCATCCTTCTTTATGCTTCTGAATTAAACAAATGAGTATTTCAAGGTAGAATTCATTGATTTGCTGGTGCTCTGCCTTAGACTTTTGTTTAATTCTATATGTTTTCGTGAGTTTGAAGAGGATCCTTGTACTCTCTTGCCCTCTTCAGCTCCTCAGAAGTATTTTCTATCCATTCATTCGATCTTATACATCAAAGCCATTCCCTACCCTGCCGCAACTTGAATTCTGCAAGATCTGGCCTCATCCCCAAGCCCAAAATTGTTTTTTCCCTTTTTTCAACAAAAACCCCTAAAAATCAAAATCAAACCCTCCTATTTGTTTATCTAGCCTAAGATCAGTTGTTGCTATCATCATCTCAATCCCCTTTGAACATTTTTCATTGAGATTGACCCGGACAGAGCCCTCTCTTGTCCTCGTAGGGCTAGCTACGAGGCTGAGCATGGTTTGGTGTTGTCCTTCTTCTGCTTTACTTTAGCCTAAGGTGGATTTGGGAACTAACATAGTGGCAACCATACTGGGGAAGAAAATGGTTTGCTTATTGGTGCTATTTGTTTCATAAGTTACAGACGGAGCCTGAAGTTACGCCAGGTAGCCTTCGAACTGCTCTTGCTCTGCGAGTGCATAGTAGATAAACGCTGCTTTAGTCGATCTCCGGTCTAGCTTGTGAATGTGACACCTGACTTGTAAATTGCCCCAGTACATGTATCAAGTTCAGATCTGATTGTTGATGGTGGACAACGATCAGACATAAGAAGGCTGAAATCATTCACCTGGTGACTCCAACTCAATGTACAGACTCCACGGGAGGACTGACTCTTTCTCTGAGAAAATGGAAGGATCTTCCAAAAAGTTTAGGTATCCAAAGTGGAATGGTATTCAGGATCTAGTCTGCTTTCTTGTAAATTACTTCTTCGCTGTTCTTGAAGCTGTCCTGAAAGTTTTTCAGAATTTGTTGTATGATAAAGGTGATCAAAATCTTCACTTGACCTATTCAAAAAGTGCAAATACTGAGTTTCCCTTTGATCCTGGCCTTCTCAATTTTCCCACATATTATGATGACCATATTCAAACTGATGAACCTCAAGAGACTAAGACTGATTCTGCAGCATTTGTACATATCCCTACACCTCGTAAAATTCCAGATCGGTATAAACCTCTTTTTTTACTTTCTATTCTCCATGCTTTCCCTGCAAATTATGACCTATATCTACCAAGATTTGACGGTGAATGTAACAATGTCAACACTAAGCAACATGTGCATAATATTGAGACTTTTCTAGATCTTTTTGAAGTTGATGACGAAGATGTTAGTATTAGGCTTTTTGCTCTTTCTTTGCAAGGCAAAGTGAAGAGTTGGTTCAAAGCTTTGCCTGATGCGAGCATCTCATATTTCCAGCAGTTCGTCGAAGTTTTCCTTGACAGGTGGGTGATCGGAAAGAATCATTTCCTTATTATAGAAGAGTATAACCAGCTGAAAAGACTGCCAGGGGAGACAGTACAACAATTATCTTCCAGATTTAACCAAGTATATTTTTCGATGCCAGCTGATATTAGACCTTCTCCTAGATCTGCTCTCTTGCACTACCCGGGTGCCTTTGATACAGAGATGGAGTTTCAGTTGAGAGAAAGGAATCTTGCAACACTTCACGAGATGTAGAATAGTGCAGTGAATGTAGAGGCTCATTTGCTGATCCGAAGGGCAAGGTTGAAGGAAGAAGAGATGAAAAACATGGATCCGGAGAAATCGATATCTTTAGAGGTAAATCTTGACATGTTGCTAAGTGCAGTGGAAGAGATGATGCAAAATAACACCACAAGGAATGAGTATAATGTTGAAGCCCATGGCTCGCTGATTGAAGAAGAACAAGTTGCTGATACAAAACATTTTGTTTCTTATTCCAGTTGTCATAGTGATTGCTTTATAGATCATCTTGAAGAAGAGAGAGATGTTGATATGACATGTATGCTTGATGATGTGTTGTATACTGATGATTTGCCTCAGTTTGATCAGTATGATGATGATTATGTTCTCCAAACAGAAGCTAATCTTGCAGACGAATCAACAGCTAGTTTGTGCGAGGAGGAAGTTCTCTTTCAATAGCTTGAGTACAGTGATCAACCGATGCATATCAGCTATGACCATGATGAGGAAAGTGCAGCAAATTTTGAAGTAAGTGAAGGACCTTTGCCTTTTTTTTTTGACTCGTTTCAGTTAATCAGAGACAATTTCCATGCAATAAGAAATCAACGGTCAACAAGTCTTGATCTGGACCATCTTGAGTGCAATGAAGACCTTGTTCAAGACTTCTCATATTCAGATTTTCAGCCCTCAAAAGCCATTGATTTTCAAGTTGCAGATGAGGACATGGAAGCTGGTACATGTGATCAAATGATACAAGGTGACTCCGTACCATTTTGTTTTGAATCATTTCAGTTTTTGAAGGGTAAATTGCATGGTAAATCTTCAAATGAGAAGCCTATAAGAAATCAGCAATCTCTCAGTGTTAATGTTGAGGATGAGACAGATAATGAAATTCTTGAGCAGTCTGTAGCATCAGATTTGCAGCCACCAAATGAAATTGAAGGTCAGATTACAGATGAAGGTGTGGAAGATGAAATACATGATTTGATGATGCAGGAAAATTCTATACCCTTTTGTTTCGAAGCATTTCAGTTTATAAGGCAGAATCTTCGTAATATATCTCAAGAAAAAGAGGAACAACCAGTAGGATGTCATACAGTTTCACGGGATACAGTGCAGCAGTCTTCTCAAGTTTTTGATGATCCTATTGTTGATGTGTTGGATGATGTTTGCAGTCAAAGTCTTTCTCCATTGACTTTATGTAAGGTTGAAACGTGTGCTGATATAGACTTGATCTGGCAGCCAGTCTCTTTGTCATTTTTAGCAGGAGTCTCGTCACAAAGCTCATCACAAAGCTCAGATCAAAGTTTGCATTCATGGTATGAGGAGAAGAGAAGTAATCCATTGGATGAGCTAAGTCCTAGTGTGCATTTTGAGATCCTTATGCAGCATGAATTTCAAGATCCTTATGCAGTGTTTTTGGAGGCGGATAGAGAATCCATAGTATTCAACGGATATGTTCAAAAGTTTTCATGGGAGTTGCCTTTCAGTAGTTCTCTCTTGTTGTTCATAAACGAGCACTTGCGGAGAATCCAAACAACAGCTGCAATACTTACATGGTTGCATTGGTTGTTTCATTTCACTTGATCATGTGATGAATGGAACAATTAGAGTAGGTTGTATTGAATAAGCTCTACTTTGAGCATATTTTCTAGTTTGTTGGTTGTGTTTAATTATCGAGTCAGTTTTTAGTTGAGTGAGAGTCAGTTTGTGTCGTCAAGTCATCAGTTTTCAGTCATGCATTTCAGCTTGAGTTTTTGATTCCATTGCCCAATGGATGAAGGCACTGTCTGCTTTTCCAAAGATCTGTAGTTCTTGGCACCTCCAGGGAGCTACCATCCCCATTGGAGCCAATGTTAGTGTCAGCCTTTGCAGCCTTCCTCCAGTGATCAAACATGCTCTTACAAGGTGATTTTAAGGTGTCAAGGTCAAATTTTGTCATTTCAGTGAGTCTTCAAGAAAAATTTGGTCACTAAGTATTAGGTCTAGGGTTTGCTTTCACTCCTTTCAAAGTTGTCCAAATGTCGATCCATGTCACCATTCAGCTTAGTGTACCATCATTCAGAGGGTTCTCATCATCATTTCAAGCTCCACTGGATCATTTTACACCTTGTTCATGCTTCAGTTGTGCCTAGGTAAGGTTCATTTCCCTCTCCTAGGGTTTTGGAGGTAATTTCTCTTGGATGGTCAAATCATCATCAAAACTTGTATCCTGATGTTCATACACCTTCCCCTATCCTTAATGTACCTGATTAAACACTTCCCATCACTGAGATCCCCCAAATTCCTCATTTTTGCACAAACCCTAGTTTCTTGCTACAACTTGGCAATTTTCTAGGCTAGGCCTGTGTTTTTCCCTTTTGGACCCCTTCCCCTCACTCAATTTCTAATATTCCACTTTCTCCTGCTTCCTAACATCCCTACCTACTTCCCAAAATTTCCCCAAGAATTTAGAAGCCCCTTATCCCCTTCATTTCGCTTCATTTCGACAAATCCTTTGTTTCACATCGGGATAGGTTTCACTCAAATACAGTTTTAGAGCAATAAAAGATGAATTTTGGAAAAATGAGAGAGGTTTTCGTCCAAAACATGCCAAAGAAGACAAAACTCCTTCACTTTTTACACAGGTATCATGGTTTTAGAGAAATTTCAAAAATACCGTTGCCGCAGGAGAATTGAATGCACCTCTGAAGTGACCTTGGGAAAATCAAGATTTCTCCTAGCTTGGTTGGCCAAATGACTTGCTTGATGAGTCAAAGGATAACTAGACACAAAAATATTTCCAATGAACTATCATGAGCTCAATTCGGAGTTGAGGAAGACCTTCAAAAGTTGACTACAACAGCACTATGCCTTGAGGCAACTTCATTCTGCTCATTTTGACCAGTCTTGGGAGATTTGATTTTTGACAGGGAAAATGAACTCCAAATTGAAAAATTACACTTGGGATGGAAATTATACTCAAATATCTTTCCAACTAGCTATCACACGCCCAATGTGGACATCAGGAAGACCTCCAAAATCCTCCTGCAAAATGGCGCGGCGTATAGAAAAGTGGGCGCGGCGCATTGGGTTGGTGCGCGGTGCACAGGGCCTGAACACTAATTTTTGTCATTTTCTCTACAAAATCTCAAATCAACTCAATATTTTATGTTTCAAGTAGGTTTTTGCGACCTTTTCATTGCTATTAGCCCATGTTTAGTGTGGTTGAATATTGGTTTGAGGAATTTGAATGGTGAAAATGTAAACCTTATCGTTTTATTAACACTGCTCCTTGGGGTTTCAAATTGGTGTTTTAAAAATAAATTTGGTGCCAAATAATCCAATCTAATCCCCACCTATGGACCCTTTCCATCACTGATATACAATCATTGTTAATATCCCTTTCCTATTCCCCTATATCCCAAACCACTCATGTCACTAATTCCTATTTATCCCTATCCCTAAACCCTACCCTTCCCATATCATTTGCAAAACTTCTACATCCCAAATCCCATATCCCAAATACAATAAAGTAAGTGTCCTACATTGTAAATTTCACTTGACTGAATTACATTCCTACCACTGTACTATTTCCCACAGTTCTATACCCATTGTCCCTATTTATCACAGTCTTTTCCCCCACTTGGCTATATTTTGGCATTGAAACAAAAACACCAATTTCACATTTTCAACAAACCAAATAAACACTTGAAATATACTTTGTAGCACCATGGAGACAGACACAGATAGCTCATATGACCGAGACAGTGTTTGCACCACTGAAACTGCATGCACCAAGAAGGCATCGAGGAGGCGAAAAAGGCATGTTAGATTCCAAATCTTGGTGGACGCTTCCTTGGGTGAGCATAGTAATTGATGAGGGTCCTTCAGCTCAAATTTTAAGGAATTTGGAGTAAATTTTGTTATTTTTGAAAATTTTGGTTGCAAAACAGGTTTTTCCGCCCGACACGTCGCGCCACCCGACGCGCACTTACGTTTGAGAGATCTTCTGGAGGAAAACTTGACATTTTTGGATTTGTTATGAAAATTTATGCATGCTCAGGAATGGCCAAGAGATTTCATCAAGTTCTGGACCGCCTAAAAGGCCAAAAACACCTTGAAAATGGCCTTTCTGCCACTTTTTGCACCAGCAGGAACCAGTCTTGGGAGATTGCAGTTTTGGAGGGGAAAATTACATTCAAATTGAAACATTCCACTTGGGTTGGATAGCAGACATCCAGGGCTTTCCAACGAGATATCATGAGCTCAATTTGGACTTCAGAAAGTGCCTCAAAATCACCTCCAAACTGGCGCGACGCATTGAGTTTTCTTCCGCGGCGCATAGAGAAATTTAGCCTCATTTTCACTCTTCAGCTCAGAAATTCGCCCAGTTTTGACTAGTTTCACTTTTGGATGTAATTTTTTTATCTATCTTGATGTAAATTTGTGGCTATGATGTAAATATGGCATGTTTTTACTGGTTCTAGATGATTCATTCACTAAAAAGTGAAAATTAAGTGAATGGATCAGTTTCCTAGCATATAGAGGTAAGTTGTTTGGCTGCCTAGATTTTAGTTCCATGTTTAGAATTGGTTGAAACAGCTCCTAGAAGGATGAGCTCGACCCCTAGAGGCATGGGAAGGGGTTAGGATGGTCTATATGATGTATTTTCTCAATCATTTTCAGGGGTTTGATACTTGGGAAAAGTTTGGCACCTCATTGTATATCCATTTTCATTTTTTGGCAAAGGAAAGACCAGAGTTTTGCAGCACTTGTTGGGATCCTTGTGGCTTCTGAGTTTTGATGATGTTCTTCTCATGTTATTGTAAGTTTCATTAATGTTATATGTATGCCATTTCCCTTCTCTATGCTTCTGAATTAAACAAATGAGTATTTGAGGTAGAATTCATTGATTTGCTGGTGCTCTGCCTTAGACTTTTGTTTAATTTTACATGTTTTCGTCAGTTTGAAGAGGATCCTTGTACTCTCTTGCCCTCTTCAGCTCCTAAGCAGTATTTTCCATCCATTCACTCGATCTAAGACATCAAATCCATTGCCTACCTTGCCCCAACTTGAATTCTGCAAGATCTGGCCTCATCCCCAAGCCCAAAATTATTTTTCCCTTTTTTTTCAACAAAAACCCCTAAAAATAAAAATCAAACTCTCCTATTTGTTTATCTAGCCTAAAATCAGTTGTTTTTATTGTCATCTCAACCCCCTTTGAATATATTCATTGAGATTGACCCGGAGAGAGCCCTCTCCTGTCCTCGTAGGGCTAGCTACGAGGCTGAGCGTGGTTTGGTGTTGTCCTTCTTCTGCTTTACTTCAGCCTAAGGTGGATTTGGGAACTAATAGTTTCAACCCATTGATCCTTCATTCTCCTAATTAATGTAGTTTTCAGCACATTATCAGGTAAGGGTAAGGATGCATAAGGAGATCTCTGAAGATTGTATTGAAAACGTTCCACATATTCTTCCAGGGTTTCATTCGGTTTTTCTGTCATTTGGAATATTTCGTCTTTTAGTTCCCAAGACCTGCAACAATCTTGATATTTCTTTAAAAAATCAGTTTTCATCTGATCCCAAGCAGTTATGACACCCCCACCTAGCCCCATAAACCATCGTAAGGCTGCTCCTTTTAATGTGGAAGGAAATAGTTTTAATTTTTGGGGATCGGTGGTATAGTCATACCCCCTGCATAACACATCAAATTCAAATAGAAATGCATCTGGATCTTCTGATGTCAAGCCATGAAATGTAGGAATATGTTGAAGGGGAATGGCTTTCATAGGTGCATTAACTGCATTATCTACTATAGGATATTGCAGTGTAGAGGTTTGCTGAGGTGTTTGTTGGTTCTGGTTTTGGGCCATTTGATCAAATATGTGCCAATATCCTTCTGGGATCTCAAGGGAATTCCTAGGATGACTGGAAGGAGTAGGAATGGCCTTGACAACACTTCCCTGATCTGGAACAATAAGTATTCCTTTCTAGCCTACTGTTTGAGGAGATTTAGGTCCTTGGTTTTGAATAAGTTTGACAGCACTTCCCTTATGTAGACTTCTCACTATTTGGACTATTTCAAGAGGAGATTTTGGTTCTCCTATTTCCCCTTCTCCTTCACAAATATTACTAGATTTCCCTTCTTGTGGAGAAATTGGGCAGGGATTCTCAATTTATTGGGAATCTTGCTCAATTCCCACTGTTCGACTATGTATCCCAGCAAAGGCTTCAAATGGTGACTCTGTAGCCTGAAGGGAACTAGTAGGCTGTCTAGAGATAACTTTCCTAGGTCCTACTGATGGATGAGATTCAGTATTTTTAAGGATTTCATCAATGAAAGTTGTTCGCCCAAGGGTCACCAGTCCCTTAGGTTTTTCAGGTTTAAGAGGAATTTTGTTTTGCTTAACTGGTTTATTCATTCAAGAAAACAAGCCTTCATTCCTACCTAAAGAAAGAAGTTTACCTAATTCTGCTGTGAAGCGGGCTGTGAGCAAGTATGTTCCTTGCCCGGTGTGCAGATTCTTACCTTCCATCTTTAATACCTGATTCTTCTCGAGCAGAAGAAAATCAAATGTGCATCACTCCTTCGAAATGGCATACACCTTCCCTGGCAACGGTGCCAAAATGTTGAGGCATAAAAGGTATCTTTTAAACACCTAATTATCCTACATTAATTATCAATCCGGGAGCGAATTTTTATTTCAAGAGTGTACTCTATTTGAGATTGCAATTTAGCTAAGAGTAATGCTATGAAAGATGTAGTATATTATTCTAGATACAAGAGTAAACGAATTCTTGTAAAGAAATCTAATTACAGTAACATGAATGGAAATACTCTGAAATCTTAACTACTCACTTTGCAGAACATCAATCACGGATACAGTAGCAATAACACATTCACTTAGAAATCGATGCAACTGAAATCACACTAAGACAAGGCATCAATCTGGGAACTTGGAAGCAGTAACCAATGTTCTCTACAGTTGACAGTCCTGCTCTTTAAGCAATCAAAGTGAAATCGAACTTGAACTACTTGCTGATGAAAATAACTAAGAAGAACTTCTTCTAATAGCAATAATTGGAAAGGAATAGCAATCCATAATTCCTATGTGTACACAGCAACTGTAAACAATCTCTCTCCAAATCTGAACCTAACAAATTAGAAATGAACAACAAACAGTAATTAAGCAGCAAACATCAATTTAACAGCAAATATAAACTTAACGCAATCAGGTAACAAGTCTTCTTAAACTCCAACCCTGTCGACAACCAACAATATGAAATAGTCAATCGAAATGAACCATAATCCAATGGAACAACAAACAGAATTAAGTATAGAACAACAAAGCTTTATAAGAGATAGCAAGATGAATAAGACAGTAATCATGATTCCTGCTAAAATAGAATGGCGATGCAATTCATTAGTGCACACAGCAAACCAGTACTCAATTCAACAACAATCAAATAACTTTGTAATTGTAATGAAACCAAACGCAATTGTCACACGACAGTAATCATAGAATAGAAATAAAAACAACAGAGTAATTCCACCAGGGCCGGGCCCTTAGCACCAGTGAAACACTGCTAGGTTACTTTAGAGCTTGAAAGATGAAATGAAATGCGCCTTTGTATTAATCGAACATAAAATTATTACAGAGATCTCTCTCTAAACCCGAGAGTCAATAAAACGTAATATTACAAAAGGAATGTTTTGAATCAAAGGATCTCCCCCACAATCACTAAAGGCATTGCCTTATATATCAAACTCGATGGACAAGACAAGGAATGAGATGAGGTTGAACAACGATCCCTCAGGATCAAAGGATCCTGAAGGATTCGCTTCCCTTCTTTCTTTAGCTGTCACTTGATCTCCTTTGACTGAGTTGAGCTGTCCCCTGCCTTTTCTTAGCGATGCGTTCAGATTTCCTTGTCTTTGGCAGGATTTGGTCTAACACTGGAGGAACAGCAGTTGCATTTACTTTAGCCACACCTCTGGTATAGCTGCTCACCTCGCCTAATTCCTGTTTTTAGTAGTAAAAGGCAGTTTTTAGTCATATTTTACAATAAACATAAATCTTCACAATTCTACCACAATTCTTGTAATAAGTCATCTTTCTAAGGTAAAAAGAATTATGTTTAAAGAAAAAGAGTGGGAAAACACATAGTAAATTCATACCTTTTCCACTGCTCAACAACAAGAATTACGATGTAGTTATGCTGGTTTGAGAAAAAACATTAATCAAATGTTTTAACCATGAGATATTTTTTATTGTTACTGGTTTTGTATAATATATATATATAGGTTACATTGAAATATTTTATTTATTATTGAAATTCTCCACATTAAAATTTTACTCAATTCCTTTTCATATTAGTTTTTCCAAAGTAGAAAACATCTATGGCATAATTGTTGTCAAAATGTTATACTCAACATACATATTGAAATATTTGTTTTATAGTTTACATTAATTTTTTATTATTATATATTTTAAATATTATGTATCAACCCCATATTAAAAATGAAATAAATTATATATTTAGGTGAAAATATAACAATTTGTTTAAATGAATTTACTTTTCTCTATATAACCTTGATATAAAGTTATGTTTTTTTTTTTTTCTATGTAAAACTAATTCTATTATGTATAAAATTACTGGTACAAAACTGCCACAGTGTCAGCTGTGAAAGCCTGATCACTGGGCTTGATATACAAGTTGTTCATTGAGAGGCTGGACCGCCCAGAATGGGAAACCGGTCCTTTTAACAGAAATGGCTTGGCTGCCCAAGTGTGGGAAACCAGCCTTGAGTTCATACATGACAAAAAAACATAGAAACAAGTGCTGAAATTAACCATCAGCCTTATCAGCTGAATTTTGAGGCAAAAAAGAAAAAAATTCCTGAAGGAATTGAGCATAAAGTCCTAGAGAGATTGACAGTCACGGTTCATTAGCCAGGGACAAAGGTTCTTCGACGATCCTGCATCCAAATTCATAGCTGTTGTCGTCCTTCCTTGCATTGAGAGCGTCCTCCATGCATGAGTGTTCCTCCTTCTTGTTAAGCACGTTCTGGGGGCGAAGATCGGATGCAGCCAGTACAACCATCTCGCCAGGGTTGCTGGAGACCTGAGGAGGCCGGGGAGCGTCAGAGTGAGTCGGGGCAGGGTTGGGGATCTCTTCACGGAGGGTCAGAGTGATAAAAGCAGTGAGAAGGGGTCGGTTCGAGGAGCATTCGAACCGAAGTTCAGCTCGCTGGGAGGTTTGCCGGATGGTGGGACGCACAGTCGCATGAGAGACAGGAGGGGGAGCACTGCTGGAAAGGAGTGAAGCTGAGTGAGGGGAGGCAGGAGAAGAACCGGAAAAATCTTGGAGACGACCCCTTCCTCTTCCTTTGCCGCCTCGTCGGGTTTGTGACTGAACAGGCTCCTCGTCAGCAGAGGAAGAACCTGAAGAAGCGCTGAGAGAAGGGCGTTGAGAATTGACATGGCCCCTGCTAATACCTCGCCGGCATCGCATTCTCTGGCGGAGGCGAGGCATGGAGACAAGAGCTGAGCGACGGAGAATAGAGCCGACAGGACGAGCATAGTCCGAGGGAGCTCGAAGAGAGGAGTTAACACCACTGAGAGTTGCCGAGTGAGCCCGAACAGGAGAGTCTAGGGCAGCGCGATGACCCGTCCAAACACTTTGAAGAGAAATAGCGCCACAGAGGGGACTGTGAGAAAAGTGAAATCCGGGAAGAGGCTCGAAGCAAGCAAGAATGGAACAGCGCCGTCTGGTGTGCATTCTCGCACTGGAGTTTGCAAAGCCTGGAGGGAAATCACCGCGGAGAGGAGACGGAGATCCGCCACTGCAAGCACCAACATTTGAACTATCGCGGATTGACGCCGTGACCATATGAAGACGAGCAATGAGCCGATCCATGTAATTAACTCCAATTCTAGCTGGAAAGTAAATGCGCTCATTAATGCTGGAGCAGGGATCCATATGGGTTTCCCATGCGAGCTCCTTTGGGAGCTGCGCAGGGACCCTTGTCCCATCATACCACTTAAACATCCGCATCCGAAAGATATAAAGTTATGTTATATAGTATGGATATTGAAATATTTTATTTATAATTAATACTATTTCTTTGCTAGTGATATAAAAATTTTGTTTTAAATATTACATATCAACAGAACATAGAATGAATTCTCTCTCTCTCTCTCTCTCATTCTATATATATATATATCAAAGATTCGGTTACTTTAGCTCTATATAAAGTGGATGCAAAATTAAGGTGGAAATTAAAGTATCTTAACTATGGTCAACAATGATATTTTTTGTTATTATTATTTTTTAATTTTTCAAGGTAAGTATTATTTTGTTCATCCCACTCACTCCTGTGCCAATTAAATTACATTTTAACATATTATACGGATTTTTTTATTTGTTTGATTGACCATATTTGAACTTTTAATCTCATGATTCAATGTATTATTTTATTTTTTTCTCTTTAAACATAAGGTTTTTTAACCTCTTTTTCTTAATACTTCTAGCTTTCAATTCTACATTTAGAGCACTCATACCCAAATTTGATTCCCCTGTTATTTTAGGCCCATCTCATTGTGTAATGCAATCTATAAGGTGGTTGAAAAAGTGATTGCAAATAAGTCGAAGCCCATTTTATCTAAAGCAATCTCAAAGGAGAAATTCACTTGTCTAGATGGAAGGAAAATTCATGAGGCAATTGGAGTCGCTTAGGAAGGCCTCCACAATATAAATATCGAGAACCTCAAAGGAGTTTTTCAAAATCTTATGATATACGCATGCCTCCTTTCTCATGCTTCAACCCAGATTTCATCTCTTCAGTCATGAGTTGCATTCAAATTATTTACTTCATGGTTGTGATAAATGGCGCGGCCTCTTCTTTTTTGCATGCTCAACTAGAGCTTAGAAAAGGGTTTCCTCTATCTCCTTTGTTTTTTCTTCTTGTAGTAGATGAATTGAGCCGTCTCTTAATAGAAGTTAAATGGAGTGGTGTTTTCTAGGGAACTATTATAGTGAAACTCTCACATCAAATCACCTCTTGTTTGTTGATGCCATTCTTATTTTTTGCAATGGTTCTATAAGAAAGGTGGGTATGCTCATTGAGATTTTTCACCCTATGGAAGAGCCACATGAATGTTTATAAACAATAGAAATTTTACTCTCTCTTATCGCAATATAGCAGAGAAGGAGAAAAGGCTTATTAAACAACACATTCCTTATATGGAAAACCCCCCTTACGAAGGCCTAAAACATTTAGGGTTAAATCTTAAACCAAACTATTACAGAAAAGGCTTATTAAACAAAACATTCCCTATATGGAAAACCCCCCATAAGAAGGCCTAAAATATTTAGGGTTCAATATTAAACCAAACTATTATAGTAAGGTAGATTGGCCTTAGCTCATTATTAAGATTGATAAAAGGTTGTGAATTTAGAGTCTAAAGTGGTTATCTAGAGAAAGATACCTTGTGTCGATAAAATATTTTTTGGAATAAATTATGGTATTATGGATATCTCTCACACAAGTCCCAAAATGCACTCTAGAAAATTTTAGAAGACTATGTTTCAAATTCCTTTGGTCTGGGAAACAGGAGAAGGGGGTCCTTCCTTGGGTAAATTGGAAAAAAACTAGCAGCTATAAATATCTTAGGAGGATCGAGGCTTACAAATATATTCATGTTCTCAATGGCATTGGTGGAAAATTATAGTTGGACACTATTGACAACTCGGGATATCTAGATAACGGTTGTCACTTAGAAATATATTGCCCCAATCTCTCTGGAGGAATGGATAGCGCAGTATAATAAACCTTGAGAAAAAATCTCATCCTTTTTGAGGGAAATACTATTTTTTTATTATTATTATTGGAAACAGACTGACATGGAAAGTTGGAAATGGTGAAAGAGTGAGAATTATCTATGACCCTTGGCCAAGGAGTGAGTGGGCCACATCCTCCCCCATCCTCTTATTGTCATTTTATGGGACAAGGGCATTGCAAATTCAGCGCACATTTCCAGTCAGGAAAAATCTACAATTTGGAGGCAAGGATAGAAAACAAGAGAGGAGTTAGGGCTATAGGTTGATTTCTTTAAGGCTTCGAATGGTTATCTAAATGCCATGGCTAAAATACACATAAGAATCATTGATCGAGAGGATGAGTTGATCTAGAGAAACTCCCTCATTGGATTTTACACCCCAAAGCTTGGTTATATAGTTCTAAATGCATATACAACCCCTAAAGAGCTAAAGTGGTGGTGGAGTGCAGTATGGAAATCAAATGTCCAACAAAATCTAGAATATTCATGTGGTGTTTTATGGAGAAGAAGGTCCCCATATGGGACATCGTTTAGAGGTGCTATGCCATAAGGCTGAGATATCTCTCCCTCTATAAGAGGGATGAAGAAACCAATGGATACATATTCAAGAAAATATATTTCTTTAAGCAAGTATCATATGTCTACAAGTCAATGACATGTATCAATTGTATGTGGGAAGGGAAGAACTTGGAAATAACATGGAAAGATTGATATGTTGATCTAATCACATTTAGAGCACTTCCACTAGAAAAAATTTGGGGTGTTTGGCTGGCATAAAACAAAGGCATATTTTAGGATAAATTGTCAGTACCTGAGTGTATCACTACTAAATTTCATGTATTCCTATGATAAAGGAAACAAATAAATCTCTTGTACTTCCTATGATACAATACTTTTTTTTTCCACCACACACTCTTTTCATGTAAAAATGGGTTTCGATTCAAGAACAAATAATCAAATAAAACTATAGGCTAAGCATGTAAAAACTTACTAGTTTATGAAGAAAAAAAAGAGAGGAAGAGGAATCAAGCAGGCCCAAGTAGGCAGGCTCTAGTAATAAGTAAGGATATTAAAGCAGAATAAGGTTAGGCAGGCTCAGGTGAGGTAAGCTCAGGTAAGGTAGTAGGCTCTCAGAAGGGCTCTAGTGAGGTAAATTCAGGTGGGACAGGTGAGGCAAAGACCCTAGGGCGCATACTTGGGTGAAAATTTTGAAAGCCGTAAGGCAATATCTTTTCAGGCAGACTTCGGTAAGTCATGAGAAGCTTAGATCCTGAAACTGCCTGAAAGAAGGAGTCTCTCTATACATTTAACAAGGTTTTTACTAGTTTATGAAAAAAAAAAAGAGGAAGAGAAAAAAAAAGATATACTGAACTTCAAAAAAATTAGAGACTCAATGCTCGTTATAAATAGGTTAAATAAATTTAATGCAGATTACAGACTCATTCAATTCCTTGCTCGTTCATGGAACCAATGAGCCAAATCTGAAAATTTTCATTATTATTGTCTTTATCTAATGTACATTTTTGCAAAAAAAAATATGTTTATTTATTAAGGTTATACGTTTAGTTTTTCATCTCTTAAAGAAGGTGAAAACACTTTTTTACTTCGTCTATTTTCTGATGTAAAAAGACACTGTGTATTTGAATAATGAATGGAATACTCAAAAAACACATTTTTAAAACTATATTTTTGGTTGAAATGCACTCAAGGGGCATATACAGAAAATAATTTTGTATTTTTCTTTAAAGAAAAAAAATAAGATTTTTTTTACATATTTGAAAAAATGTTTTTTTTTTTTTTTTTTAAAAACTAACTTTTGGATTTTCATTTTTTGGTTTATCTCTTTTATTGTGTTTCTTAACTTTCCCTTTATTCTTTATTTTAAAAATAAATATAAATTACCATAAAAACCTTGTTTTTATTAATAAAAAAAAATCCTTAATATATAATATACATTATTCATAAAAATTATATATAAAAAAATCCTTAATACACATTATTCATAAAAACTATAAAAAAAATCCTTAATATACATTATTCATAAAAATTAAAATATATTTACTGAATTTTATTTTTTTAATTAGTTGAGCTGGAAAATGAAGTCAATTTTTATGGTTCTTACAATTACTTTTACTTGTTGTATCACAAGTATAAGGATTTGAATAAGAGACTTATTAATTACAAAATGTATTTCTTGCATGAATCTTGAAGATTAGTGGTTGTTGCTTCTACAATTTTTTTGTATTAGGCATGTTAGAGATTATTGATCACTACTTCCACGAAATATTTGTACTAAACATCCTAGAGATCGATGACTACTAATTCCACAAAATATTTATACCAAACACTCTAGAGATCGATGACCGCTACTTCCACAAAATATTTGTACCAAACACCCTAGAGATCGATGACCGCTACTTCCACTTGATGTTTGTACTAGGAAAATTCATCTGAAGGGAACACTTCCTACCGACTCAACCATTGAACCTAACCCCAAGGGATTCCAAAGAATTAGACATGCAACCTCTCAATAGAAAATGTGCTTTCACTATAGGGAATCCACCAATTGAACTAACCCTCTAGACTTATCAATCACATAATGTTACATGACACGAGCTTAGTAAATAACCAACCTATAAAAATCCACTTAATTTATTATTATTATTAAAAAAGAATCTATAGCATTATTTAATAAATAAATTTATCAATTTTGTTATATTTTGTAATATAATGTAGGTTGTTTATTAGAATTAATAATTATATTTTATTAATATTAAAAAATATCATTATAATGATTATTTAATTTTTAGTTTAATGTGCTATAATTAAAAGGTGTTTGAGCATTACATAAAATGTAGATTTAATATTTAATATTAACCATTCTTTATTATTAATTTATTTGTAAATTATTATATAGTAAATTAATCTATTTATTCTTTAAAAAATAAAACAATGTTGTTTCTTATTGAGCAACTTAAAATGGGATAAGTGTATTGTCTTCTAAATCGAGTGCCTTTGTTTCAAGTTCTAACTCCTCTTAACTTCGCTCACCATTTGTGTAACAACTCTGATTAAAAATCCATGTAATAAAGTTAATAAAGGAAAAATAAGGCGTCATTTATTCCAAGCTAAATGTTGGGAAAAAATACTGATGGGGATCATTGGTGGTGAGTTAATGGCTATGGAAATTGGTAAAGGATTTGGAAAAGTCTTTCGAAAGACAAAGAGACATTAATTGCCATTTTACTTATGAAAATAGTGGAAAATAGGAGAAAAAGAAGGTGAAAAGGTCATGGGTTGCATGTGAGGAGGAAAATGAAGGAAAGATAATGGAAATTGAAGAAAAAAGAGGCCTCAATGATAAAAAGGCTTCTGAGGATCAGTTCAAAGCCTTTTTTTTAGTGTTAGCTTGGAGATCTCTCTCTCTCTCTTCTCTCTCTCTATCATACTCTTTCACACTTATATTTTCTTGAAGCATTGTGGAATACTTTGGATTTGGAGAAATAAGGCAAAGGAAAAGAAGGAAATCGCAAGGGGACAATGGGATCATTGGTTATAACTGGATTTATTTGTAGGTACTCAGTTGCATGTATGATTTCTTTGCTATTTTTGGCATGCATGGCATATGCATGCAATTATTTGGTTATGATCTATCATTGGAATGGATAATTTTCTAGATTGACAGTGGTTTGAGGCTTTCCACTTCTTAGATAGCCTTGGTGTTTCACTTGTTTGTTTTTTGATCGATGCTCACATTCCTTATGGCTGTGGGTTGAGTTATTATTCCTTGGAGCCTTGGTTGGAAAAATGATTTGAAAGCCCTGGCACAACTTGGGTTGAGTTATTAGTCCTGGAAGCCTTTGCTAGAAAAATGCTCTGGAGCCCTTAGTGGGACGAGTTACTAGTCATAGAGCCTTGGTTGGAAAAATGCTCTGGAGCCCTACGAGAGTTATGGGTTGAGTTACTAGTCCTGGAGGTGATTTGGAGCAAACACTTTGGATCCCTTGACAACTTGGGTAGAGAAAAATCTGGTGATGGTTAGTGATGTACGACCGTGAGGTGGAATAATTGGTTGAGGGTTGAGACCTGGTTTTTTCTCTGGAATACCTGGTTTGGTTTTGGTTTGTTTTTTTCATGAGATCCCACATTCATGCTTAGAATATGGCATGAGGATGATTGACTGAAAGAGAGATTTTTTTCAGCCAAATATATGGTCGGGTGGTACGTGGAAGTCCCTGACTAGGTTGGAAATTTCATATGTTAATAAGATATTCTCTTCTATTGTGATTCATTTATATATGTTGGCAATATGTTGGTGATAATATGGTTGAGTTTCAATGTTTTACATGCTCGTTAATTTTTGATTATATGTTGTTTATATGATGTGTATCTTCTATGGCTCTTGTCATGAGTTGTTTATATATTGATTGTTCAATGAATGTATGAGGTAACAGATGTTATTGCAGCTATTATGAGAGGTAATTAGACCTTCTTGATGATTCTCAGATAAGTATAAGACCCCTATGTTCTAATATGCATTTATGACCTATAACTTACATGTATTCCATATGTTTGGCGAAATGTCTGTCATGGTTGGACTTGATTAGGTAAAATACTTGATCAAGTTTTGTGTAAGAGGGTTTTTCTTGGTGTCAGTTATTGTTTTGGAAACTTTCATCAAGTTCTGGGAAATGATATGGATTTTAGCCGTGAAAAGGCGACACAAATTTCACAGCTGTAGGCACAGAACTGGGAAATTGGGACTGCAGTCGCTCCCTTGTAGGATTATGTATGTGACTAGAGGCCTATAGTTACATGGATGCATGCTTTTAAATGCGACCAATAGTTTAGGTTAGTGAAAAATAAAACTGACTCAGGGTTTGGGCACTTGGAGGGGTACTTTAGCTCTTAACGGTCATGTAGTTCCCGAGGAAGGTGATTAAAGTTTTGGTTTGTCGATTCCACTTCCTTAACTATACTTAGGAGGTTGAGTCATATCATAGTAACTCTTTGTCATACATTTACCACAGTGAAATGGTGAACTTAGGTTAATGTGAGAGGCGGTGGTTACACTTTTTATCTCTTGTTTCACTTTAATTTTAATTTCGAATTTTAGTTTATTTAATTTTAATTTCAATTAAATAAAATTTCATTTTATTTTTATTTTGACATAATTTCCTTTCAATTTTAGTTTAATAATTAATATTATTTAATTCAATTATCTTTGTAATTTCCTTGCCTTATGAATATTTACAAACTTCTAATATAGTAAAATTCTTTTGACCTAAAATTAGATCTTTTAAATTATTTTATTAATCTAATTTTACCAATCTTAATTTATTGATTATTTATTTTTCAATATGCTTATTATAATCTATTATTCTTAAATATTTTTCAAAGCTTTATCAATTACCTTTCAGTAAAAAATTCTTTAATTTTTTTAACCATCTTTAAATAGTTTGTTTTCCTTTAAATATGACCCAACATAATAATTCTTTTGACCTAAAATAATTTTTTTAAATTTCTTTACTTAAAATCATTAATTTTAATTTTTTTAAGAAAAAATTACCATTTTTATTCTCCTTGTTATTATAATTCATTATTCCTAGATATTTGTAAAAAATTTCACCAACTTCTTTCTGGCCAATTTTTCTTTTCTTTTTAATAATTTCAAATTAATTTTATTAATCATAAAATTATTAAAGTATTTCAAGTAAGAATGAAATATTAAAATTTCCCCTTTTAAAATTATTTTAATTTTATTTAAATATTTTTCTTATAAATATTGCTTTTTTTCTAACCATTATATTCCATCATTATCTTTTATTTATAGAAGTTCAACACTCTTCGCATCATTAATAAATTTCTAGTTCTTGAAGATGGGTGAAAGGTAATCACCATCCTCTATATATAAAGGTCTAACACTCCTCGCGTCATTAATAAGCTTCTAAACCCTAAAAACAGATGAAAAGTTCACAAGAAACCTTCTGTATAATAATGTTGATAAAAAGTCTTCATCAACAATAATTTATTAATATTAAAATTAGTTTTTTTTTTTTTCCTATACATTCCTTTTTAATCTTAATTCTCAATCATTATATGCTTAATGTATATATAAATTTTCTTTTCATGGTATAATTTTTTTTAGAATTAATATTTACCTTTTAGGTGATGGCGGGAAAATAGAGTGGGTGATTAATGACTGAAGTTAAAAAAATTCATATACATATTTTTCTCAATTTTATGATTTAAGTTATTTCAAAATAAATTAAAATATTTAAAAAAGAAATTCCATTTCTATGGTTTTCAAAGTTTTTCATCCACTGGAATTATACATTCTAGATGCATTCTTGTCACAAAAGAGAAGCGAGATTGTCACATAGAGTTATCTAATACGAAAATCTATGCATAAACAACAATTAAAAGAAAAAAATCGTATACTTATCTAATGTAATAATGTAACATATGCATTGTATTATGATTAGGGATATATGTTTTAAATTCTTTATTTAGGAGTGATTATTTTACTTATTAATAATTAATGATGAGAATAAGCATGTGTGAGAGAAAAAAAGATATAATATAAAAATTCTAACGGAGATGATCTATATTTCACTTATCCATCTTATAATACATGTATAGCTTATTACTTCATGTTTATTCAAATAGGGGATGTGATGGTTAGTTTACATTTCTGGGAGGGAGATCTATCCTTTGAGAAATTAGAAAAAGAGATGTCTGGATTATGTGGAGTTTGTATGTTGGAGAATGGTTGTGAAGGATTGTGTGTGATTTAATGAGAGTAATATGAAAAAAATTTCTCAGGAAATTGAGGATAGGAGAGTATTTAACTAATTAAGGGTATTCAATTTCATTGAACTTAATAATTGACTTATTTTGGGCTCTTAGGACTTTATAGTTGAGAATTATACTTTAACCAAGGTGTTTCTATAGAGTTAGGGTGGATAATAAATTCCTTATACAGGAATGAGACCACTACATTTGGTACATTACTGATTAATTGTATTCGCCTATAAATAGAATGAATTTCCTCCACACCATAATATTATGGGTACGAGGTTTCCATAAGTCCAAAATTATCTTCATTACAATATTATTGACTAGTTAGTTGTCTAATCCTTATTTTATGTATGAGGTAAAATACATGATTTAAATGAGTATTCGATGTTTCTTTTCGTACACTGTCATTAAGATTGAGCTTGGATGGAAAGATATCCGTTGGTCATGATTTCCACCTTATTGACATTAGCCTTGTGGAATATTGGTTTCAACAAAGGGATAGTCATTAGCAAATTGAAGCTACGTGTGTTAATTTTTTGCTATTTATAGCATTATTTCATTATGGATTTAGTTGACAACTTAGATAGAGTTAATTTAGTTGGTTTCCTACATATAATTTAGTTACTTATATAATTTAAAAGATGCACACATACCTACAAGTTATTTGTGAGGCCCCTTATTAGAGACCTAGGGCTTGTAAGAAAAAAATATTTATTCCATATTCAATCAACAAAATAATTTTGTTTAGTTGCAACTATAGAATTCCTAACATGACGATCTCTCTCTCTCTATATATATATGTGTGTGTGTGTGTGTGTGTGTGTGTTCCTCTTGTAGATACACACATAATGTATTCGTGTTGATTTTAGAATTTGTAAGATTTAGAGTTTCTAATACAAAAAAATATTCAAAATTCCAAATAAACATTTATTGTTAGAGGAACAGTTCAAGACATCATATCATAAGATGGATAGCATATATAGATGTAAAAATATAACAACCTAGATATAAACAAGGTTTATGATGATGAGCAAAAAATAGTGTCAGAAGCTGCATAAATCAATCCTTCCACACACACACACACACACACACACACACACACACATATATATATATATATATTAACACACCCTCCCTTATCTATACTGAAATCCAGAGGTTGTCATCTTATATGACCCAATTTCCACTGTGTTATTATGAAAATGGGGTCAAAATTATTTGATGTCTCTTTTTATTTTTTTGGCATAAGTGGGGTTAGCTACATTTGGAACAATAGAGTCATCACTAAATGTTTTAACACATGCATGTAAGACATCCTGGACATGTGAACTTGATGCATCACCAACAAGATTATTTTCTTAACTTAGATTTTCAAAAAAAATCAAGAGCAAATGTGTAGGGATCAATGACTTAGTTAACCTTCTCATAGTCCAGGTGCAAAATATATGTAAAATTTGGGTTCTTGATAAGTTTATGATGCTCACATATTCAATCTCAATGCTAACAACTTGAGTGATTTGTAATGAATAATAACAACTTAACTACTTTAACTTACAGTTCAACGTGTAATAATTTGGGAAACTTGGTAACAGTTTAATGTTACACTTCTCCCTTGCATTTTTCACCCAATTCGAGGTTTGAGTTATTGCACACATAGAACATATTTAAAGGTCTTACATTTACTCTTCAATCCACTTACTTCTAAGTTTACCGGTAACTGAAATATCATCTATGTTGTTCTAGGTACTAAGAATTGAGATTTATGTAACTAGTAGATGAGAGTAATCAACAAATATGTTGATATGGACTATCCCTATTTATGATTACTAGTCCTTTAAAATGACCATACTGGTGCTAGTATATATATATAATGAAATTAACCTCACTCTTTAGGCTAGCTGTAATGCATTATAATGAGTTTAAAGGACACATAAAAAAATAGTCCAAGGAGGAGGGTTGGAATAAAGATGAAATCAACAAACAATGCAAGAACTAGCACAAACTAGTCAAATATGGTCAAGCATATTCAGTAAAAATGTAAGGATCCAACAAAATTAGTGGTAGTTTATGTTGTTGAATATTAGACACTAGTCACAGCCTCAGGAAAATTTGTTTTGCTTGTTTTGAAATAAGAGAAGGAAGATAAAGTGGAAATTTCCAATCAATTCCAAAAGTCTGAGCACTCATAGTCTCAACATGATAAGAGAAATATTATGAGGATAAGCAGTTGGATGACTAATGAAAGTTTACAATGTTATTTTTACTTGTTCTAAGAATTGTGAGGAAATCCTTCTACCTATGCAAATGAAAACAACATTGACCTAGAGAAAGGTGTATAGTCACAAACATGACATAAAAAATATCAATGAATGCCCCCAAGCCAACCATAATTGAGCACTCAATGGAACCAAATAAGCTACATGATACTAAATCCTTTCAGCCAGGTATATTTTAACCAACCCAAATATTGTGTGTTCTATCATTGACCAAGTCAATTTTGGATCGCATGTTGATGGATTGAACCAAATATACTTTACGTGAATAAGTCAGTATGCCAAGAGGTGCACCAACACCATCACAACTAGGTTCATATATGAAGATATAATTTCAACCCTATACATGAGGTTTTCAAAGACACAGATCATCTCACCCATTGGTTAGGTTGTTCCCCTAGGAAAATAATAACTATGCTACACTAAATTGCAACATTAATGGAATAATATTATTACACCTTATGGACAACCTAGGTGCATACCATGACCTAATGAATGGGTAGGGTGATCCCTTAGGCTTGAGTCAGTGTGATTGAAAACTAAATCCAAATTATATATTGGTTTTGTATGGTGTTTAAAAGCTATAAAAGCCCATCTAAACAATGTTTATTGTCCCAAATGACATTTCAAACAACATATAACTCTAGTGCATTAATTCAGGTTTTTTTAATTTCAAAATACGGAATGTGATAAGGAATCACATCAAGTGAGGTTCCACATTGTAAAAAAATGTCATCTCATTATATCCCTACCTACATTTGATGCAAGCATTGAGCCACTTGCATGAATCTACTCAGTACATGTTAGTTTCTTGATTATGCTCTTCCTCTAGGTTTTTGAGCACTGCAACTATTCTATCATATCGACTGAGAATATAAGCTAATAATGGAATTTGTGGATAGAGGGTTACGATGAAAAAGTACCTGTGATAATCTATCAACATGAAATTGTGCTTCTAGAATTGCACAAAAGGTTACATTAAATTTACTTCTAATGGTATTTGTGGTGTAGTCTAAGTCTTACACATGCATACTGAGAACAATTATTTAAAACCATATATGTATGTACATTCCCCTATGCCTTTATAGCCCAAGTTTAGGCATGTTATCTACTGTCAGTCACTTAATGGTGGCAATGCTTTCTATGACCCATTTTTATTGGTTTACTAAGACTATGATTACAATGTATAGGAATTTATGTTCTTATGTGATAAGCTTACAAGTTATACGTTGTAACATGAGGCAAGAATCTATTATGAAATCCTCATAACACTATACCATATTCATAGTTGTTGGGTGTGGAGCTTGATTATCTTCTTCATTCGGAGGACTTAGCCACGTTGGACCCCAATTCCTAAACAGGGATGTAACACTACCCATATGATATCCATCAGGGGGTCTAGGGCGAGCCCCCCTATTGGGGGTTCAGGGGTAGTGCCCTCGAAGATAAATATAGATGAAAATTTTCCTTGTAAAATATTGTAATTTCGTAGTCAATCTAGGTCATTCATTAGGCAGATGATTTGACGGTAGAATTTATGTTAATTGAGGGTTTTTTCCCCTATAAGGAAACCCTTTGTTTATATTAGGGAATTGTATTATAGTTGTGTATTATTATTCTAAGCAAGAGAGAGAGGAGGTTGTGTGAGACAAAAGAGGTAATTACAATGGATTTGTTGTAGGTTGTATCTTTATTGGATAATATAAAAGGAAGGACTGGTTGTTTCTACATGGACGTAGAGAAAATTGGGTGAACCATGTACATATATGTCTCTCTTTTTTTATGTGATTTTTTATTTTTGTTTACGCATTATTTTATGTTTTAGTTTCCCCATTAATTAATTTCTAAAAATTTTTATTAGAGTCGAAGGTGTATTTGGTTGATAAACTTTCTAGCGAGAAGGGTTCCTAGTTTGAGTGGGAGAAATGTTAGAGGATGGTAGTCTTAGGGTCAAGAAATTTAATGACAAAAACTACCAGTTGTGGAAGATGCATATGGAAGATTATCTATATCAGAAATATCTATACCTACCATTGAGAGGAAAATCAAAGAAGCCGACGGGTATGACAAACGAATAATGGGATCTTCTCGATAGAAAGGCACTAGGAATAATACGACTGAATCTGGAAATGTCGGTGGCATTCAAAATTTCAAAGGAAATGACAAGAAAAGGTTTACTGACGCCATTTTCCAAACTATATGAAAAACCCTCAACATAAAATAAGATATTTCTTATGAAGCATATATCTAATATGAAGATGTTAGAAGTTGGATTTGTTGCTGATCATTTAAATGAATTTAACACGATTACCGTAGGGGTAAATTTTGATGATGAAGTTAGGGCTCTGTTATTTTTTTTCTCATTTCCAGAAATTTGGAATGGATCAGTTATGGCTATTAGTAATTATGTCTCTAGATCTATTACTTTAAAGCTTGATGATGTTGTTGGTGCCAAACTTAGTGAGGAAATGCAATGGAAAAGCTCTAGTGGGACATCGGGTAATTCTTTGACTGCAGAGAATAGGAGAAGAAAAATGGAAAGAGGACAGAGCCCACGGAATCGAACTATGTCAAGAAAAGGCAGAACCAAATCCAGATCATGGATATTGTGTTGGAAATGTGGGAAGCACACCTAAAGAAAGATTGCAAATATCGGAAAGGAAAAGAAGGAGATGGATAGCAAGATAACAACCATGAAGTGAATGTGATAGGTGATGTGTTGCAATATGCTTTAATTATTTCATTAGATAATATTATTGATGCTTAGGAGGTAGATTCAGTGGCCTAATTCCATGCCACACCTAATAAGAAACATTTTCATGACTATGTACAATGATATTTTTGACATGTTCATTTGGGTGATCATAAGCCCTATAAAATGATTGGAATGGGTAAGGTTTTTATAAAGAAACAAAATGTAAACCAATGTTTATTGAAGGAGGTAAGGCATGTTCCAAATCTGAAGAAAAATATAGTTTCAACAGGGTAGTTAGGTGGTGAAGGTTGTGTAACTAATTTTATGGACAAAGCATGGAAGGTCACTAAAGGATCCCTGGGAATAACAAAAGGAGAAAATGTTGGTACATTGTATGTATGCAATATTATTTATAATTTTTTTTAATTATTTAACCTCAATAGGAGAAGATACGACGCTCTAGCATCATAGGCTCAGGCACATGAGTGAGGAGAAGATTCAATTTATTCACTCAAGAAATTTGTTGCCAGTTTTGAAGCATGCTGATTTGGATTTCTGTGAGAGTTGTGTTTATGGAAAGCATAAGAGATTCAAATTTATAAAATTTGGGGAAGAAAAGAAGAGTGAAATATTAGAGCTTGTGCATACATATGTATGGGGACTAGCTCAAGTATCATCTCTCAATGTCTCTTGCTATTATGTCACTTTTATTGATGATGCAACTAGGAAAACCTAAATTTATTGTATTCAAAATAAATATGATGTATTTGACCCTTCAATAAATGGAAATATTTGGTTGAGAATGAGATGGGAAATAAATTGAAGTGTCTTAGATCAAATAATGGAGGTGAATACTGCAACAAAGAGTTTTATCACTATTATTCAAAGCATGGAATTCATAGAGAGAAGATAGTTCCAAGATCACCACCAGAAAATGGGGTGTCAGAAAGGGTGAAAAAGAAAATCATGGAGCATGCAAGGTGCGTGAGATTTCATGCATGATTCACCTCACAATTTTGGTCAGATGTTGTAGATATTTTTTTTTATCTAATAAACATAGGGCCTTCAAGTTCCTTCGATGGTGGTATTATAGAGGGGGCATGGACATGTAAAAAGGTAAACTACTCATTTCTAAAGACTTTCGGTTGTGAAGCCTTTGTCCACTTTAATAAATAAAATAGAACAAATGTTGAGGAAAAATCAAAGAAATGTACCTTTATTGGATATTATGTTAATGATTTTGGTTATCACTTATATGATTATGAAAATAAAAAAATCATTAGCAGAAGAGATGTCATATTCAATGAAAAGGTCTTGTATAATGATCAGATGCAAGAAAATGAAAAAAAAGGATTCATAGTGCTTGATGAGATCATAGAAAAAGTAAAGGATGTTCCTGAAAATTATAATGGCCAGTAGCCATAAGAAAAACAACAACCACAACAGCAATAGGCACCTTAGACACCTGAAAGTGGTGTTAGAAGATCTACTAGGATAAGTAGACCCCCATAACAATACTCCCCTTCATTATATTATGTATTGTTGACTGATTCTAGTGAACTGAAAATATATGAAGAAGAAATGCAGATATAAACCAAGAAGAATTGGGAGCAAGCCATGGAAGAAGAGATGGAATCCTTCATGCATAACCATACTTGGGACTTAGTCAAGTTGCATGCAGGTAAAACTACATTGAAATATAAATGGGTTTATAGGTTGAAGGAAGAATATGGAGGAAAATAAAGGTATAAGGCTAGACTTTTGGTGAAGGGGTTTACACAAAATAAAGGTATATAATTTGATGAAATTTGTTCTCCTATTGTTAAAATGACTTCAATCATAAATATTTTAAGTCTTAAAGTAGAAACAAAATATTTGCATCTTAAGAAGTTAGATATAAAGATAAACTTTCTCCATGGGGATTTGGAGGAATAAATATATATGCAACAACCACAAGGGTATGAGGTCAAAGGGAAGGATAAATTAGTGAGAAAATTGATGAAGAGCTTGTATGGATTAAAACAAGGTCCAAGACAGTGAAATCTAAAATTTGACACGGCCATGTCTAAAAATGGTTAGTGACTAGATGTCATTCTGACCATTTTATTTATCTTAAAAATAAAAATGATAAAAACTGTATTACATTTCTATTGTATGTAGATTACATACATGTTACGGGGTTTAACATGCAGGAAATAAATGTGCTCAAAAGAAAATAGGAAAATCCATTTGTAATGAAGGATTTGGGTGCTGCAAATCCTTGGTATGAGAATAACCGAAGACGTAAAAAATTTCAAATTAAAATTGTCTCAGAGTGAGCACATAGAGAAGGTGTTGGAAAATTTAATATGAAGAATGCAAAATTAGTTAGTACACTTTTGGCTAGCCATTTCAAGCTAAGTAAGGAGGTGTGTCCAAAGACTAAGGAAGAGATGGATTATATGTGTAAAGTTCCATATGCATCAGCAGTTGGAAGCTTAATATATACAATGGTCTACATAAGACCTTCTATTGCACATGCAGTGGGAGTTGTAAGAAGGTATATGAATTATCTAGGAAAAGAGCATTGGATGGCCGTGAGTGGATTATCAGGTATTTGAGACGTACCAAAATCAAGAATTATTCTTTTGTGCTTCAAAAATTTCTCTAAAGGGATTTGTTGATAGATATATGGCAGGTGATAGAGATAACATGAGGAGCACCGTAGGGTATGTGTTTATTGTAGGTGCAAAAATTGTCTGTTGGGTTTCAAAATTTCAAAATATTGTTGCACTTTCAACAATAGAAGTAGAGTATGCTGCTACTATAGAGGCTAGTAAAGAAATGATTTGGTTACAAAGGTTTATGGATGAATTGGGAAAGAAGCAGGAGATGGTTAGGTTATAAAGTGATAGCTAGAGTGCCATTCATCTTGAAAAGAACTCAATATTTAAGTCCAAGACTAAACATATATATCTCAAGTACTATTTCATATGGTCAGAAATGGAACAGGGACAGTTGAAGCTAGTAAATATACACACTATCCAGAATCCTGCAAATATGTTAACAAAATTTGTAACCAAGGAGAAACTAAGATTATTCTTAGTATCAATTGGTCTTCAAGTATGATGGTGAAGAAGAGAAACAGTCAGGTCCAAGTGGATTCATTTTCCATCAAGCAAAGCAATGATGGAGTTTATATAATCAATCTCCAAGTGGGAAATTGTTTGGTGTGGAGCTCGAATAACTTTGTGATTCATAGGTCCCAGTTGCATTGGACCCCAATTATTAAACAAGGTAGCAACATTTCCCATATGATAGTCGTTAGGGGGGTCCAGGATGGGGAAAAGACTAATTTTAATGAGCGGCCCCCCACCCACCCCCCCTGCTAAGGGTTCGGGGGCAGTGACCCCAAAGATAAAAATAGATGAAAAAATGCCTTGTAAAATATTTTCATTTCGTAGTCAATCTAGGTCGTTCATTAAGTGGATGATCTAAAAATAGAATTTATGTTAATTTAGGGTTTTTTTTCCCTAGAAGGCAAGCCTCAGTTTATATGAGGGAATTGTATTGCAACCGTATATTATTATTCTGATTGAGAGAGAGAGAGGAGGTTGTGTGAGAGTGAAGAAGGAATTACAACATATTTATTGTAGGTTGTATCTATTTATTTTTCTAGATAATATAAAAGGAAGGACTAGTTGTTTCCCCATGGATGTAGCCCAAATTTGGTGAACTGCATATATCTATGTCTCTCTTGTTTTATGTGTTTTTGTATTTATTTTTCCACAATATTTTATGTTTTTCATTTCTTCGTTAATTAAATTCTAACGATATGCATACCTAATGATAATCACCATTAATCAAAACTATGTTATAAAATCATTCACAATGTCATGACTTGTTTGAGTGCCATTACAACATAATTAGTACCTGTATTATAACAAAACATGTATTTCTCAATCAATTGACATTTAAATAATAATACAACAATTGGTTATATAAACGATACTTTCTACCCAACTATAGATTGGGTTGCATTGTAGTATTTCTTGCAACCCAATCACCCTTGAGCTAAACTACGTAGAGCGAGGAGGTTTCTCAAAGGATGAAATCAATCTATACTTTTTGAATCATGGATTCTGAAGAACCAACTATCTCCACCCCCAGTAAACATCACGGGATCTCGAAACCTATTTCTCCACCTTTAACCAAGCACTAGGGAGTCCAAAAGCTTCACCTCCCCCTTGAAGTCATATAACCCATGGGTTCCACCCAATGAAGGTGTTGGACCACTAAATTGTCATTATTATTACCACTTTTTAACGTCTATTTCACACATTTCTACCATTATTTATCACATTATTTATCATAATTTATCATTTAATTCCATTTTATACTTATTTATGATCTTATGGATAAGTAATACTTATTCTCCTTTATTTGTAATAAATTGATAATTATTATGCATGATTTTGTCAAATTTGGTTTATTAATCTCTTTTAACATCACTCACGCTTTCAGCCTCTGAGATCTCTTCCATATTGGAAATTCGATCTCCAACTATTCCAAATCAGAAATTTGTGGGATAAAACATGATGATTTTGTGTTGCAATTTTGGACAAATGAAGATGAATCCTGAAAATTCGAGACACGGGTTTGTGCAGAACGAACCAATTCATTTTTCTAATGAGCGGCTTTCCAAAATTTGGTGTGGATTGAGAGAAACCGAATATTATCTGAAGATTATTTTCTCAGATTTTTTGTTGTGGCCGTTTTTCAAATTTTTCCAATTGCAATACCAGATTCAACTTGTTCCAGCTAAATCATGATGGAAAGATATTTCAGATATGATATTTCTGATCAATTTGTTGTAGGCAATCTAAAATTGAATTGTAAAATCATTTTTTAATCAATTTAGTTGTAATTTGAATTTTTTGTATGTGCATTTAAATGAAAACAGAGATCAAAGAGGGGGGAATGAACAATTGCTGAATTGGGAATGGAAAATTGATGAATAGGAGATGAATAATTGTTGAAGTTGAGACAAGGCTAAGAGCTTCATTCTTCTGTGATTTTTTCTTAGATATATTTTAATGAAGGAAGTTATCCATTGAGTTCTACATCTGTTACTTGTAATCTAATCTGAATTGTTTCTCAAGGCAAAACTGAGTCTTGGGCAGTTGGGCCCACTACCTTGGACGAGGTGTTGCCTTGAAAATCTAAATTAGTTTAGTTGTGTGTTTTTTAATTTGAATTTCAATTGTTTTTCTTTAAAGTAAATTTCATTTCTTTGAAAGTAATTTGTTGTTTTCTGCATTTTCCATATTTGTTATTTCTTGCAATTTCTAGATTTAATTTAATTTATTGTTTTAGATTAGCATTTGAATTATGTTGTGTGCAATAGGTTAAATTTATAATTCAGTAATGTGTCATTTAATTCATTATTGATTCAAGTTGTGTGATTAGCATAGTTATTTTCCCATCATTTACTTTCTGTTTTTGAGATTTATTATTGTTTTTCAAGTCTTACATTTTATTTCTTTTCAAATGAGCATGACAGTGTAGAACATAATCATGTAGAACCAGTGATAACTGTTGGTATTTTCTTGCATATATTTTTCTGATTTCCTTGAAACAAAAAGAAATTCATTTGATTAATAATTAATGATTAGGTGATTAGTTGTTTTTATTAAGCAATTAATTTTACCCAAAAAAAGGGAATCTAGAACTCACTCCTAAACTAAAGAACCAACAAAGGAACCTTTCCGAAATACCCTTACCAGAAATCTAAGGAATGATCTCCACTGGATGTCAAGGGGATCCAATGACTTACCCATCCCCCAACTACAAGGAGTCCAGAGATCCTTATCCTCACATGAATGAATTTCTACTAGTGTTCTTGTTGCTCAACCAGGTTTCATTAGAAAAATTTTGAGGTCTAAAATGGGCTTCAAAACAAAAATGTACAACCAAAATAAAATTTATAACAAAGAATAATATTCAAGATGATGATTTCAACCATGGGGGATGATTCACCATTTTTGGAGTAAGCAAGTAAAAATATTAAAAAAATGAAAAAGAAAACTACTTTTTCAACTTGTATTTTCAACGTATCATCTTATGGTTTTACTCAAATTTTGAGTGGGAGCACTCATTGGATGAAAAATTTAATTCGTCATCAAAGGAGTACCCATGTTTCATACCTTTAATGGGCCCTCCTACATGAGAAATGAAAATACATGAAAAACGTGATTGCAATCACATTTTTTCATGAATTTCTCATTTTTTATGTGATAAGATCTAACAAAAGTATGTAACATGGGTACTCGTTGGATGAGAAATTAAATTATGCATCCAATGAGTTCTCTCACTCGAAATTTGACTAAAATTGTAGGGAGATCAATTGAAAATATGAGTTGAAAAAACAATTTTTTTTCCCTCTAAAATTTGATGATGTAATCTAATTTTGTTTTATTATTTCATATTCTTTAGGAGACCCATTTTAGACCTCAAAATTTCTCTAATGTTCCCCTCCTCTGAGTGCTATGAAAAATTCCAGATCCCTTTTTCTTTTGTAAGGATGCCTTTCGACCATGTCACTCCTACACTAATACCTAGATCACCTCCTGTTACTCAACTACATCATGATGGATCCTCAGCACAATATAATTACTCAACACAATGTGATGCCTTATTGGAAACTGTGCGATGGATCACCTTCAACAGTGATATTCGTTTTCCTTATCAACCATATGATACTGCATCCTAAGTGGCTACCTTATGTGTTGACTGAAATCTTCATCTGTGTAATGTGTATTCTTATGCATTCCAATTCTTCCCTTTGCCTTTGTTTCCTTTCCTATAATTATTAAATCTCCCTTTGTTGCTTGTCCCCTACGTATTGTGTCATTTATCCTCCACGTATTGCGTCAATTCTCCCTCTGCATTCTTATATCCCCATGAATCCTTTTCTCTCTGCCTACACATTCCCCTCAACTTTTCCAATGCCTCCCCTTTTTATTTATGCCTTATGTCTTCCCTCAACTGTTGTTCAAATATTTCTCCTAACATCATGTCCCATCAGGTAATTATGCTCATCTGACCAAAATATTTTTTTGCAATCATAATCATGATAATTATCTCTTTATCCCCCATAATTTTCCTATATGGTATTTTCTGTTGCAATGGGTGGCCAGCTCACCCCTTCATGTTTCCATCCACCAATAAGCTGCTCCCTAAATGGCCATGTCACCATAATTTTTTTTGTTTTGGTTTTCTTGCATGGCACCACAAGGAAGAATGTTGTTAGATATTTTATTTAGTCCCTACTTGGACACCTATCATCCCCCATGGTTGTAACAAAACAAAATAAATCCCGAGCACTAATCCTCCTTAGACCTAGATTTCGTTTCCCTTGACCCAACCCCATTTGTTTTCTCAAAATATTTAAAGTATTTACAATGGTGAAGAAATTATTAGGTTTATCACAATGCCACCTCCCTTCAACGAATTCCATCCTTGGCCTTATATGAAAATATAAAATATAAAATAAATGCTAAATGCACCAAACACCACTCATATACAATTATATATATGTGTGTGTGTGCACAAACACACACACACACACACACACACACATATATTCATATTTTACAATACATCTTATATAGATAGTGGTTTACCCATTCAATCGATAAACATTAATTTATAAATTCAACATTTCCCAATGGCTGTTTGTTTTATAGTATTTTTGTTCTTTGTAAAAGTTGAAAAGATCTCTCTCTCTCTCTCTCTCTCTCTCTCTCTCTATATATATATATATATATATATTTTCATCTTTTAAAATACATATTATATACATAAGGGTTTATCCAATCAATTAGTAAAAATTAATTTATAAATTTAGCCATCTAACAATGGCCCTTTTTTTGTAGTCTTTTGATGCTTTGTAAAAGTTGAAAAGAGATGTGTGTGAGTGAGTGAGTGAGTATGTGTGTGTGTGTGTGTATAGATACATCTATTTTCATATTTTACAATACATCTTATATACACAATGGTTTACCTAGTCACTTATTAAACATTAATATAGAAATTAAACGATCTCCCAATGGCCCTTTTCTTGTAGTATTTTGGTGCTTTGATGCATTCAATCTAATCTGGGTGCATTCCTTTCCTTTGGAGTGTTTCCTACCTCCAATGTCCATCACTACTATATTTTTTCTCTTTATTCCTTCGTCGAAAAATTCTCTACTCATTGTTTCCAGGCACACCCCCGATGTGCTTATGATTCTAATCATGACCCTTTTAAAACCAATTTATTTTCTGGCCTTCCCTTCTCTACTTCCTAGTCCCTTGGGAGATCAATTCCTTGGAAATGTTTCCTCGCATCGGAAGGGTCTCAAAACGAAGGCATATCCCTACCTCAATACTATCATACCAGTGATAGCATGCTTTATGGAAATTAGTTGGCAGCATTAGTGTTAGTGTGCCATAATGGCCCTATTCTTGAAATATTTTTTTTCAGCACACTTTTGTTGTTCCACCTTGTGACTAGCTTCGTTCATCCAAACTGAGAAATATTGTGTCTACTTCTACATCATAGACACATATTTTCATGATATTCGTCATAATAAAAATGAAATAATTTTAAATCATACCTCATTAGCAGTTTATCCTTGTAGTGGACTTGGAATTTACCATAATTTCTATCACATAAAACTCGATCAGTTCAAAAACTAAACCATCATCAATTAAAATTTCACATCAGATTAGCTAAAAACCCAAAATATCATAAATAAAAAAACTGTATTATATTCATAATTTAAAAATTTAGTAATCAATAAGGTATTGGTACTTATATTGATTTTTATGGCTTTATGTTTCTCATACACACATGGGGTCAATTACCTAAACTTGAAAGCACCCATTGCCTTCTCTTCTCTTTTTTCAACAATCCACTAGTGGTGGATATATGGTATATATATAAGTGTATGCTACCCTGCGAATATAGGAACTACCAAACTAGGTAGTCTTTTGTCAACAAGAAACATGTGTAATCCACATTGTCACATGCATAGACAGTCCCATAATTTTCTGTCCGAAAAATAGGCCCATAAAATCCCATACATGTCTGTCTTAAACATTTACAGAAGACATACACATATACTCGTTGCGCAATACAAAGTACACATGAAACACTGCCACATACACATAACACAATACAACGCACATATGGAACACTAAAAATTATACACATATACACATTTTCAACACATGGACATATACACATGACTCAACACATTACACATCATCACATAGAATATAAATACTACACCGTCTCTATTCATGTGAACGAAGCCATATTGCCTCTTTTTTTTTCCATGTTCACAATCCTAGCATGGGTGAAATGTAAGTCCTGTTCACATGATATTAGAATCACAAATCACTAACAATTACTTGTTCTCAGTATATTCGTCTTCTCTTTCCATCCATAAGTGTCATCTTTCCATTCTGACCCCTGAAAACCCTGATAGACAATTTGGCATTTTCATATATATATATATATATATATATATATATATATATATATATAGATATATGCACACACAAAAACATAATGTATACAATAGATAATCACATCTGCAAATAAAATCGTGGCTAATAGAGCTCCTTTCATGCCATTTTATTGTCCATTGTTTCCATGGACCCAACTAGCCTACTTGGTTTTCATATAACATTTCACTTAATCATGCTCATAACATATACTAATTTGTGCCAATTAAATCCAGGGTTTAGATAAATCCCTGAGTATAATCAATCATGCATTAGTTAAGTTAATTATTTTTGTAGAATTCTTGCTTTACCTTTTTCTTTTTCATTTTTCTATTATCACGTTCCTGCAAATTTTCCCCATGGTGTTACATGTTACCTTTCTTCTCAATGTGTAACTATTCATGTAAATCCCGAACTACTTATTTCTCAAAAATCTATTGCTTCCTTTCCATCCCATCAACTTGCTCCAAATTCCCGAAGTATGTAAATAAAATGACAATTATAAAATCTAAAAGAAATGCAAGAGAAGACATAAATGGGAAACATCACACAAAGAGATAAGATCCAAAATCACAATCCTAAAGGAAAATCACACACCAAGAAACATGGTCATGCAAACATATAAACATGTTGACGGTGTTGGACCTGCAAACATTCAGGAGATCTCCTCGACATGAAGTCACAACTAGACCTCACACCATTTGGTGCAGGAGCCCCATCTGGAATACGACCCAGTTTCCGATGCAGCGGGTTTTAATGATATGCCTTGGATACAATAACACATAGAGTGATATATAGTGACTTTGGTGAGAAAAAGTGTGTGACTCTGCGGAAATTCAAGTGTAATGCATGCAGGTTATAACACACAAAGGGAAAATAATTGATCCCCTTAGAAGCATATAATAGTGCACAACTTGAAAGGAACACACAAGCATAAAGACATCACAAGCTAATCTTCGAAATAGTTCACAAGTTAAAAATGATGGAATTATACAACAAAATGAATTCAAAAAGATTCATACCAATGCAAACGAAATAGATCATAAGCATAAGCATAAGTGAAATAACATACGTCGCAAATAAAATACGAATAGTCCTACTATATTTACAACATATGTATTAAAATGTGTCGACTCAGAGCTTTTTATTAACGTGAAATTTCCAATCATACATATACCATTGACAGACCACTAGCCCCAATAGTGGAACATGACGTCAAAATATTCTCCTCCAAATAAAGATAATCCCTTTATGCTACGTAGAATCCAAGGCTCTAACAAAACTCCCATGCTCTTGATTCTAAGCCTAAGCCTAAGCCTAACCAAAAGCTTGGCTCCCAAAACCCCTTTATATGAAATATAAGGGTGTATTTATAACAAAAGGGGTGACTCTTCAACTTCCCCTTTGTGACTCTTAGAATTCCCTCATGAATCTTAAACTTCTTTACAAATGAATATTCAATTACATTACATCATGATTCTTCAAATTCCATAATTGACACTTGGAATTTCACTTACAAATTATTTACAAAATTATATTACAATTTAATTGTACCCATATAGGAGAAAATTGGGTAGAGCCAACTAGACTTCCTAATAAGAAAAAAAAAATTTATGCTTGAGCTTTGGGAAACTCTAGCTCATCAAATTCCACTTGATGTTTCTCGGTCATGTAACAGTGTGAATATATGTACTGCAAAATGAGCCCCTGAAACTGTGTGATGGTGTTGGGATCGAAGCAGACTCTAGCCTCCATGGGATCTAGGTATAATGACTTGGAAGCAGTATGTACTTCTGTATTTATCATGATCAACATCATTTTAATTTGGATAGGGACACAAATTTACCTCTGCATATTTTTACTGTTCACTTCAATATCTTCTCTTGTGGCGATCTATTTTCATTTCTCCAAGTACTCATATATCTCCTACCTAACTTGATTCCTGTATTTGGTTTCAGTGAGCGAGGAAACAGATGGGATCCTATGGGACTTCAACAAGAAATCCAAATTGTTATACAATCATGCATATGAGGCCTGAATGCTAGCAATGAACAAGGCGAGTTTTTTTTTTTATTCTAGATGAGTATGCAAACCTTTTCTTTCTCTAGCTCTGCCTCCTAATTTTTTTTCTTTCCCAGTTCAAGGAATGTCACTTTGCATCACATTGACCATTAATGCATGACAACAATGGCTACGTGTACAAACTGAAGAGTTTTGACATAATATTTACACTCCTATTGTAAGCCGTGCATGTGGAAAACTGCCTTATGAATGGCAACAAGCTCCACGTAAATATTTTGTATGGTCTCTCCCACTGTCGATACTTTGCTGACTATCATTGCCTTCAATTCCTCTAAATGGACCTATGGAAACGATGCATTCTGAGCTACTCCTTGGATCTGTTCAACCTCTTGCCTAACAAACTGCAAGTTCTTTGCCATTTTTTTTGTTCTAAGCCATAAAATACACAGTGTTTGACTTTTTTATACCTATGAAGGACAAGTTGGTTGCAACAATGGAATTGGGATTTTTCCTGGTGTCTGCCACAATCACCCTTTCTATAATAAATGTAGGAGATGAGAGGTCATATGGAAAATTTTTCTTTCATGCTTGTACAATTCTTTTTCTGAAGTTCGTCATAAGACAGATTATACATGTCCATAACTAGATCATAATCAAGAGAAACAACTTCCTCTTCATCACTTGAAGCTAACTCTGCTGTTGTAGGAGGTGGAAACTGAATGGTGACATGCTGTGTTCATGGCATAAGGTTTAAATATTGATTTAGCAACTCTGGTTCCAACTTCATGTGTTCTATCTCAAGAAATGCTTCAATCTGTTGAGCAAGCTCGTTGTCTTGCATCTGTCCTCTCTCCTCCTCAAGTTTTCGGCTTGTTCTTGATCTTAGGCTTGTTCCTGTGATTTTTCCTCTACTATTACCTTTCTCCTCTCTTCTTCCTACTTCTTCTACTTCTCTTCTTCTTATTTCTTATTATTTTATTCCTCCAATATCCTCCTCTCTTCCCTCTTCCTCCGTTTTTTTTCTTGCATCCTATGTTTCCTCCTTGCCTCTGTTGCTAAAGCCGCTATCATAATAACTGGATCCGCTTTCATATTGCAGATTCATTCTCCCCCTAGTAAATATGAAATATTCCTCTTTCCATTTTTATGTATAGGGTTTCTTCCTTCTAGTCATATTTCTTCCAGAGTAGCTTCCTTCTGTAGAGTGACCTGTGAATTTCCTAGACTGGATCATGAGACTTGGAGGCATTATAACAATTCTTCGATGGTTCCTCCTCCATCTAGTGAAATGTACCACTTAGCCACTAAACATGAATTTTTGCATAGTGGTCTCTAAAAACACCCTAGGGATCATACAGATTAAAGTCTAGTGTACCAAATGAAAACTTCTCTATCACCTTTCCTTCGGTATCTGTGACCTTTAGGTTCTTGATATCATACAATCCAATTTTCATAGGAAGAGTTGGCCAATGTGCTTTCTTGTTCCTATGAAAATATGTTGAAAACCATATGGAGAGATGATATGCAACCTCTTGTATGACTAATTTATTGGTGGCATACCTTGGCTAAACATGTGGAAAATTATTTCCATCGAACATCTAAGGAAGGTTCCATCTGGTGAGGCAAATCAATATTCTATCTCTGATACTGCTTCCATTTCCCCTTGTGACATGCAAGGTGGTTCTTCCTCAAACATAAAGCTGTATAACAGAATGAGAAATTGGTCAATTAGCTTTTCCATTACTCCTCTATGGATGCATTCTGAGAGTAGTTTGTAGTGGATGTGCATGGTAGTGTCTCATGGTCTCTAAGTCCAATTCATGTCAGGGAATGAATTGTGAGAAAAAATTGCATCCAATAGATATGCATACATGTAAAATATAACTTTCCGGCCCTTGGGAGGATTCAGGGAATTAGCTACATGGATACTTAAGTATTGAGCCAACAAGTCTGACCACTTGAACGATTTTCCTTCGTTCACAACATGGTTCAATAGGAATTCCCACCCGTTAAGAAAGGTATCAGTGCTCTGCTAACCATAGATTCTGCAACATAGAGTAATCAAGAGCTAATAGGTCCTCCCGAGAAACTTTGTCTTGTAGGTGTTGGTGGGTGTTTGAAGAAACTTTGATGCCTCTTTCACCCAGCTTTTAACAATGTCCTTTGTGCTCAAATATTTGGTGGTAGCATAAAAGTAGGAATCCATGAGTGATTATGGTTCCAAAAAACGATACATAAGATGGTAATCTACTGCCAAAAAATAAGCAAGCCTTTGTCCACTGGAATTGTTCAAATTCATAGTCTTAACATCAATATGCGAAACTATCAAGCTGAAAATGTTTGCACATAGGAAAGATGGATATATGCATGCAACCCTGTGTATTCCTGACCATTGAAAATTGACATATACCTATTGGTCCTCTAGATATTATTTTAAGTTATTCACTAAAAATTCTTCATTCACTTTCTCCCATGTAATATTTGATTCCTTTTACACGAAAAATTGAGTGTCTGAATATATTGGCAAGTTTACTGGCGTACTCTCAACTGCCTCCCCGGTACCACTCTCTGTGGTATCCTTTGAAGTAGCTCTACAGGATGCCATGGTAACAGTGACTGTTGGAGAGAAGTGATCAACAACTATAATACCTATAGGAGGAAAAGGAAATCATGGAAAAAATAGATTATCTTCAACAAATCAACTTTCAAAGCAAGATCAAGCAAAAACCCAATGAACTAATGAGGAAAGTTGTGGAATTATTGAGGTCAAAGGGGGGAGACTGGCAGGAGGGAGTGTGCATTGCCCAGTCTGAATATCCTGTGATGTGACCTCAAGCTTGATACTGTTCAATGTGCAGTTCAACCTGGGAAGACTAATGAAGAGAAAATGCATTCAACAGTCTCAATGGCCAAGGTGGAAGGCCTAAGCCCTGGAACTACGTAATTTGTATTTGGCTCATCCTGTACTCCACAATGCGCAGTCTTAGAGGCCAAGTTGGGAGTCTGAGCCTTGGATTTGTACAATGCCCAACTTGACAATGCAAGTGTTGGTTGTTGGGTGTGTGTTATATTATTTCCCTACAATAAGTGGGTAGACCTACCTATGGTTTTGTGCATGGGTTTTGCACATGGTTTTGGGCATGATGGTTTTCTTCCCATGTTATTTTATAGATCCGGTCAAGGGAAATATGGTTATGTTCTAATCCAGGGTTAATGGACTAGGGTTTGTGAATGCTTCGATATGTATATATAGTCCCAGTTTTGGGATCCAGGGGAAAATATCTTTGTATATTTTTTATGTTTTATGTTCTTGCCATTGTTTACTTTATGTTTTTAGAATTTTTCTATAGGTAATTTTTGTACAAGGTTAAAAACTACATTTGGTATCAAAGTTATTTTGGCTTCAAGGGGACACATTTTCCACTGAGGGGTTTTTATCGGGCATGCGATAGACCCTGTTCAATGGGAGATCTGTGGAATTGATTCTTACGATGAAAGAATATGACGAGTAGCGGAAAGAAATAGATTGATAAATTTAATGGTCAAATTTTTGAGTTGTGGAAGCTCAAGATGGAGGATTTACAGGTGGAAAAATATCAGTGGAATGCGGTAGATCCGAGTACTAAACCAACGACAACACCAGCATAAGGATGGGAGAATTTGGATCGGAAGGAAAGGAGCACAATACGACTGTGCATCTCAGATTTATTATTGTTGAATGTATCATGTGATGCTACGAAGAAGGCTTTGTGGGAAAAATCAGGGACTTTGTACCAATCTAAGTCTCTGGTGAACAAAATCTTCCTACAAAAAGAGTTGTATAACCTGGGGATAAAGGATGGAGACTCGGTGAAAAATAATATGAGCACCTTTAATACTGTAGTAAGCCAATTTTTATCTGTTGATATTAAAATTTTAGATGAAGATAAGTGAATCAATTTTTTGTGTTCTATAACAGATTCGAGGGACAGTTTGGTTGTTGCAATAGGTAGTAATACAATTACCTTGAAGTTTGACAAAATAGTCTCATCATTTCTATCGGAGGGGATGAGACAAAAAAATATGAAGGGCCAGAATGGCTATGCATTGTTTGTATGAGGACAGTCTCATAACATAAACAAAAATAAGTCCTCGAGTGGGATACCTAAATATCCAAGAAAACCTATAATGTTATGCTGGAAATGCGAAAAGGAAGGGCACTTCAAAAAGGACTGTAGATATAAAGTTCTTGAGAAAGGAAATGGATATGATGACACTCCTTCTACAGAGGAGAAAAACACCTCAGATGATGGTGGGGATATGTACTTGGCTTCTTCTTCAAGTACACATGTAGATCATGAGGCATGGTCTATTGAATCAGGTGCATCCTTTCACTTCACTCCCAATAGGGAGTGCTTCTGTGAGTATGAGAAATATGATGGTGGTTATGTCTTCCTAGGGGATGACAGGAAGGCCATAATCATCAGACGTGGAAAATTCAAGCTGAAGTTTCAATTTAGAAGGATTAGAACACTTCCAGGTGTTCTGGATATTCCTATATTAGCTATAAATTGTATTTCTGTAAGCTAGATGGATGATGCAAGTGTAAAAACAGTGTTCGAGAAGGAAAACCTGCAATATGGTTTTGGGAGAATTGGTATTGATGCAGTGATTTCATATTAGAACTTTGTACAAGTTTCTGGACAGCAATATAATTGATGGGTGCAATTCTTCTTTTGTTCCTGAAAGTGAAGCAGAAAAACTTGTTGTCTCTGGAGAAAATTCCATGCTATGGCATCAAAGGCTTGGTCATATTGGAGATAAGGGCCTTATACTACTTCATGGTAATGGTATGATAGAAGGTATGTCTAATTTCTCTTTTGATTTTGATTTCTATGAACGTTGTGTATATGTGAAGCAAAATCGGGTTTTTTTACCCTCTGGTGCTAAGAGGGCGAACATAATATTAGAGCTTCTGCACGGTGATGTGTTTGGACTTGTTTCGGTTCCATCATTGGGTAATTCTATGTATTATGTGCCATTTATATATGAATTATCAAGGAATACATGGATATATTTCCTCAGGAATAAATGTAAAGTCTTTGACAAGTTTAAAGAATTTAAGGTTCTACTGGAAAACCAAACAGAGAAGAAGTTAAAGGTGGGTAGGACAGATAATGGTGGAGAGTTCTGCAAGAAGGAATTTGAAGAGTTTTTAAGAAGTGTGGTATATAACGAGAGAAGACTACTCTGTACACACCTCAAAAAAATGGAGTTTAATAAATAATGAATAGGACGTTTATGGAAAAGGAAAGAAGCATGCTCAGTGGTGTCGAATTAGGACATGAATTCTTGGAAGAGGCAGTGGATACTTCATATTACCTGGTTAGCAGATCACCTTCATCAACATTGGAGGATAAAACTCCACATGAGGTATCGACTAATAAGAAACCCTCTCTTTCACATCTGAGGGTATTTTGTTATGATGCATATGTACATGTTCCAAAGGATAAAATAACCAAGTTGGATCATTAGAGAAATTTTGAGGTCTAAAATGGGCCTCCTAAGAAAATTTACAGCCAAAAAAAACTTTATAAGAACCAATATGATTCAAGATGATGATGTCAACCATGGGGGATGATTCACTAATTTTGAGTTAAAAAGTAAAAAGGTTAAAAAATATTAAAATATTAAAACTACTTTTTCAACTCGTATTTTCAGCTTATCTCCCTGAGGTTTTAAGAAAATTTCAAGCAAGAGTACTCATTGTATGAAAAAATTAATTATTCATCCAAGGAGTACCCATGTTGCATACTTTTGATGGAGCATGCTACATGAAAAAATGACAAATACATGGAAAAACATTATTGCAATCACAATTTTCATGTATTTCTCATTTTTCGTGTAGTAGGTGTTGAGTCATAGTAAAGGTACTTTTTTATCATCATATTAGCTTGATTAATCATTTAATTTTATGTATTTATCTTCATTTTTGGAAGAATATAGAATAAAATATCGTGAAAGTTGAATAAAATCAATTGTCAACAAATTGTATGATTTTAGCATAAAAACTAACTTTTTGTTGCCTTTATGTGCAGAAATCAGAATTCGATAATTGTTGTTCAATTGATGGAACAACAATAGCCAACGAAAGAAAGAAGACCACTTCTTGATCAGGCTAGCGAAAGAAAAGGAAAATCGAGCTAATTCTATGGTGGAAATTTGATTATTAGTTGTGAAATCCTCAGGATTTTCTCTCATCTATTAGTTTATATTTAGGTTATATAAGGAAGATAGGTGAAAAAGAAATTGTTGTTAATTTACGAGCTTTAACTTATGTTTGGACATTGTTATTTGCATTGAAGAAAGAGTATTTTCACTGTAGTGATGTTGTATCTTTACCACTGTGATTAATGAGAAAATAGTGCTTTCCTCGTAATCATGTTTTGAGTATTTTCAGAAGTAACTTTTGGAGGCTTTGGGCCTGGTCGCTGGGAGATTTGCTACTTATTTTGTGCCATAATCATTTCCTTCATTTCTGCAATTATGCATTATTATATCTTGTAGAATATAGTTATTTCGATTGTCGTGTGATTTTAGAATTAATTTTCATAATTTACATTTACCTTTTGGGATAAATCTTAGATGTTGTTACTTTTACAATTGCATATTGTTCTTTAATGAATTGTTCAGATTAGTTCAAGAATTACATTTAATTGTTGTTCTTTTCAATTGATGCTATCATAGATATCGAGTGATTAATTAATGTCATTCTTAATTAAAGGTTTGAATAGTTTATTATTGTTCATTTACTGTAGTTTCTCTTCTCATTAGATAAATTGTTGTTAATATCATATAGTAGTTCTTTAAGTGTGATTCCCTCAATTCATGCATTTGGATTCAGTTTCTTTATAAATTAGTTGAGATTAGATCAAGATTTATGGTTTGGAAGTGCTTTAAGATTTGATTTGGAATTATTCTAGATTGAACTTTGATAATTCGAGATTATTTATTGCAATGATTTAGAATCATTTTATTCTGAAATAGCCTTTGATCTCACTTGCATAGACAGTGCCAACACTCATGAAATAAACAGATATATCCTTGGTTGATAATTAATGTAGGTACTAAGATTGATTTTCATAGTCATCTCAGTGCACCAACATTTTGGTACCATTGCTGGGGAGTGTTAAAAAGTGATTTTTTTTTTTTGAATTTTATCATTGTGAAAGACTTGGCTATTGAAAACGAGAGGTAAGAACCCGCATACCAGCAAGTAAAACGCTTTCTCAAGAGCTCGGTTTTCAATAGATGCATAAAGGTGAAATAGGAATAGATGTTTTTATGAATGATTAGGAAAAAAACTAGAAATAGATATAAATCTACCACCTAAATTCACCAAACCCAAGGGATCGGTGACCCTTGGAATATCGACCTTTATAGACAAAATCATAAGAAAAGCAGAATATTAGGCATTAGTAGGATGCCAGAATATATCTGGAAATTTTTTTACTGTAATCCCTCAAGTAGCAGGCTCTCCATCTGCATCTCACACTGAGATCCATAGCAAAACCAAAGGGTCTGAACAGAGCTTTCAGATTACAAAAATTTGGATTCTGACCCTTCACAAGAGGGAAATTTGTACAATCTACAGGAAGGAGAGGGAGAAACTAGTGGTCCCGTAGGAACAAATCTACAGTCACCAGTACCCGGATCTCCTGAGATATCGGTTGAAGAAAAGATACTTGATATCCTATATCGAGTTAGTGTTGCAAGACCCCTTCCAAATCTATCTACCAGTCCTGTCCAAATAAAATTTCCAGACCAAGAGATTCCTGGAGGTTATTGGCACATCTTTGACCATATGGCGCAGAATCAGTCTCAGGGACAAACGTCGACATTGGAGTATCCTATCGTCGAACTAGTTGCTAATGCCCCCATGAAAACTATTCATTTGCAGAACGTCCCTAATTTCCATGGTTTAACGTCGAAAGATCCAGATGCTTTCCTATTTGAATTTGACATTTTATGTAGGGGATATAATTATACCACCGATCCCCAGAAACTAAAACTGTTTCCCTCTACATTAAAGGGAGAAGCCTTGCAATGGTTTATGGGGCTTGGTGGAGGAACTATTAACTCTTGTGATCAAATGAAAACTTCCTTTCTCACTAAATATCAAGATTATTGCAGGACTAGAGATTTGAAAGATGAAATACTTTATATGACCACAAAAGATAATGAAACTCTAGAAGAGTATGTTGAATGGTTTCAATACAATTTACAAAGTTCTTCTTATGCTGCATTATCTAAAGATGTTTTAAAAGTAACTATGATAAAAGGGATGAAGGATGAATGGATAGAAACGTTAAATTTAATGGGAAAAGGAGATATTTATCAGGAAAATTATGATGAAATTATTCAATTATGTATCAGGTGCTCTTGAGGTAGTACATGCATCAGGCCAATTAGACGAGATACTATTTCCATAAATAATAGAGCTTCTGGTGGTAGTGTAACTCAGGCAGAAATAAAAAATCTCTTAGAATATTTCAAAACTGATATCCTCAGCACCCTCATAACACTGTTGGATATCATGCAAGGCAGACATAAAAAATTCATAGCATAACATAATTTAGCCATCTTCTTCCCATGAAGCCGAAAGAAGCACAATCAGAAGAAGTGTTTGTTGGACATGGTACAGAAGTGCACTATCTACACTAAGGATCATGCCAACGAGCAGTGCCCATGACTTCCAGGGTTAAAATAAGTTTTTAAAGAGGTAGAAGAAGAGACATAACAAGTATATTTAATTAACCAATGTCGAGAGTGGAAAGGCCGACCCACAGGCATGTCACAAGACCCATCTCTGTTCTTTTCTTCCCCACAATTTAATCAAAAACATAGTTATGGAACAACGTGGCAAGGCCAATCACATTTCTCTACTTGGAAGTCCCAATAATTTCCTATGTCACCTTGGCCAAACCAGCCCTTTCCAGGTACTGGTTGGCCAAACTCTCCTTTTTATACTCCTTTCTGGCAAAAGATAGGTACCCTTCCAAGTGGCCTGCCTCCACTTCAGAGAATCCAAACTGGTCTTAAAATTGGCAACGACCTATGGGGATAACCAATTCACCTATGGGGACAGGTCCTCAACCTCAAACTATAGTAACAGCTCCATATCCATTGCAGAAAAATGCTCAACCTCTTATGTGTCCCCAACTGCCAGCTTAGCCAAACCCAAATCCCAATAACATACCAATTTAGCAGATACAAATTGTTGAAAATTCAGATTCTGAGATAAAACAAATGGAATGCAACGAACATATGATGAGATCAGGATGCATTATTACCCCTGAGGAAAATAAAAACCAACAACAAGATGAGACAGAAACACCAGTCATAACTAAACCTTCGATTGTGACTAACACAAAAATAAAACAGAGAGAATACATAGTCGAGCAAAAATATCCTGAAAAACTTATAATCACTTCTCCTTTGTTCCCTGAAATATTATTAATACCCAAACCCATTGTTTATCCATAATTTTATCTCTTAGGGGAACTCAAAAACTTATGTATTAAAATTCCTCTCCTCCAGGCTATCTAAGATATTCCTATTTATGCTAAAAGGATTAAAGAACCATGTGTGAAAAATCCTGCGAGGAATCCAAAAGCTTCACCAGTCGTCCATGTCATAGGGACTTTCTCTGATCTTCTTTTAGGTAGGAAAACACTAGTAAAATATGAAGATCGAGGGAATCCCATTGTTAAAGTTGAAATATATGGCCACTCTTTTCTGAACACATTAGTTAACTTAGGTGCAGCCATTAACATTTTAATGGCTGAAACCTGTGAGGCACTTGGTATCACAACTCTGGAACTGACCACTAACTTGCTATAAATTTCTAATCGTTCGGTTGTTAAACTCGAGGGAACTTTACAGGACATTATTGTTTCTATTGATTCATGGGAACACCCAATGGATTTTCTAGTTATCAACCTGATAAGTTGATTAGATGGACATCCTTTAATTCTGGGTCGACCTTGGTTAGCAACAATCGATGCATATATAGGTTGTCGCGCAGGTAGCATGACCATTACAAAAGGAAATGCTCTAAAAAAACTTGTTTTATATACCCCTGCTAAGCTAGGTCTGCCCATTCTGAAAACTCATAAACATCCACCCACATAACTAGAAGAAAATATTTGTTCACCTCTTATAGTAGCAGAAGCTCTTCAGTTCAAGAATCAGACTGAAGATGATGTAATTAATAATTTTATTAATCAGTCAACTACGACGAATAATGTAAAATGTCAAATGTTGAAAGAGATTCTTAAAAATGAAGCCCAAGAGGACCCTTCGAAAGATGTTGATGATCAGCATATACCAACAACTGTTATTCATAACAACAGACCCGTGGAGATTGAACTAGGAAAGATTTTGAACATTAATGATAATCTGGAGAGTGACCAACAACAAAAGCTTATTCAAGTTCTGTAAAAATATAAAGGGGAATTTTCCTGGGACTATAAAGACATGAAGGGCATAGACCCTCAACTATGTACACACCAAATCTACATCAAAAAGGATGCTCGTCTTATCCTACAACCTCAACAGAGATTAAATCCGCATCTCAAGGATGTCGTAAAGGAATAATTGTAGAAGTTGCTAGACGTGAATTTTATTTATCATATTTCGGATAGTAAGTGGGTCTCTCCACTGGTAGGTGTTCCCCAAGAGAACGAGAAGTGGCAGATCTATGTGGACTATAGGGAATTGAACAAGTCCACATAGAAAGACCACTTCCCTCTTCCATTTATTGATCAAGTTCTTGATACGTTGGTAGGAAAAGATTTGAATTTATTTCCAGCGTATCAAGAACTAGTGGCTACAACCAGATCAAAATTTCCCTTGAAGACCAAGACAAAACTACCTTTACCTAACCATGGGGTACATTTGCCTATAGAGTGTTAAATTGTGGTTTATGCAACGCCCCAGCTACATTTCAGAGGGTGATACTTAGTATTTTCTCTTATTTGATAAATGAGGGACTTGAATTTTACATGGATGAATTCACCCCGTATGGGAATGATTTCGACCAAGTGCTACGAAATTTATAGAAAGTTCTGGAACGATGCATCACTACCAAGCTATGTTTAAGTAACGAGAAATGTCACCTGATGATGAAAGAAGGCGTAATCCTAGGACACTACATCTCTGCGACTGGAATACAGGTAGACCCAACAAAAATAATGGTAGTTATCCTACTACCTACACCCTACACCCAAACTAATGTATGTAGCTTCCTTGGATATGCAAAATACTATCGCAGATTTATAGATAATTTTTCACAAATTGTTGCGCCTTTGTATGCTTTAACAGGAAATGTTGAATTTAAACGGTTTGATAAATGTGACATTTATTTTACATATTTGAAGAAATTAGTCTCGACTGCTCCAATATTGCATGGAACCAATTGGGAGTTGTCTTTTAATATCTCTACAGATGCTTCAGACACAACAATAGGCGCTGTCCTCGGGAAAGAGGAGGACAGAAAGCCCTATGTTATTTATTATATCAACAAAAATCTCATTTCTGATGAATTTAATTATACAGTAATAGAAAAATAATTTTGAGCTGTCATTTATGCCATAAACAAATTTAGACATTATATAACATGCTACAAAATTTTTATGTACAGTGATCATTTTTCCATTAGATACTTGGCCAATAAACCGATTACTAATGGGCGGGTGACCAATTGGTTGTTACTTTTGCAGCAGTTTGATATTACAATTAAAGATCGTCTAGGGAAGGAAAACCCAGTTGCAAATTTTCTATCTTGGGTTCTGAAAACGAACGATCTGCTAGACGTAGATGATCAGTTTCCAGATGAACATTTGTTTTCTATAGCAGTTAAGGCACCATGGTATGCATGTGTAGAAAACTATCTGGCAGTCGAAAAACTACCAAACCATCTGATAGATAAAGAGAGGAAGCTGATTGTCCAGCACAACGCTCGATTTTCTTGGATTGGTGAATACCGTTTTCATACAGGGTCTAATATGAAAATACTTAGGCGCATCCGTGAAGATGAGATTTACGACATCCTGAAGGCTTGCCATGACGGGCCTTGTGGTGGACACTCTGCAGATCACAAGACCAGAAATAGAAGTATGTACAGGCTTGTGATAGCTGCCAGAGGATGGGATGTCCTGGTCAATCCAACGAAATGTCGTTGCAGCCATAATTGGTCATGGAAACTTTCAAAGGATGGGCATTAGATTTTTTGGCCCATTCAATCCGCCATCAAAGAAAAATTCCTACATATTGTTTGCAACAGACTATGTAACAACGTGGGTACAAAAATAGCCTTGTCAAGAGCTACGTAAGAAACTGTAACTAATTTCCTTTTTGATCTATTTGGCAGGTATGGTTTACCCAAGGAAGTGATAACAGATGGAGGGCCACAGTTTGTAGGACATAAGACTACAACCACTCTACAAAACCACCATATCACACATAGAGTCACTTCTCCATATCAACTGTAGGAAAACGGGCAGGTTGAGAGCACCAACAAGGTCATTGAGGTGATTTTTACCAAAACAGTTTGAACACATCGGTGAGACTAGGCTGATAAACTGCCATAGGCCTTGTGGGCCCATCACACAACTTGGCGATGTACTACTGGCTATTCCCCGTACCAACTTTATTTGGAAAAGAACCTATTTTTCCTATAGAATTTGAAATACAGACACTCAAAACATCCCAAGAAGTGGGACTGGACTTGACGGAAGCCCAAACTAAAGGAATTAAACAAATAAACGAATTGGACGAAGCACGGTTACTTTCCCTACAAAGCACAACAATTATTCAGCAGATACGGGCTAAGTGGCATGACAGTATTATTTAAAAGAAGACGTTTCAGGAAGGAGATTGGGTGCTCCTCTATGATTCCATATTTCAATACTTTTCGGTAATTACAGACAAGATGGATTGGCCTGTATGAAATTCAAGAAGTGCACATCAATGGCATTATAACTTTGACTACCATTGATGGGTCTGGCTATTATTTCCGGGTGAATAGACAGCGGGTACATATTATCGCAAGCCACTCTCCAAGTGTCTTTTTTCCAATAGGTACGTAATAATCCCACTATGAAAAGTTTAGCTGCATGGAGTGATGACCCTACAACCTTACTTTCATCAAAACTGTCTCTTTCCAGCTGTAAATAACGTATATATTTTCTTTATATAGCTAGTTTATTATTTTTCTTTTCTGTTTTTTTTAGAATAAGCATTGTTGTATAAATGCATGGATTTTTTTTGCTTTGAAACAGTTGCTGACAATCGAAGTAACCATCATTCCTTTATCATTGTTTCACGTCATTTTTTTTAGCAGTTTTTTTTTCAGTTCTCGAGATAGCTATTGTTCCCTTCCAAGTGAACAACTACTATTTCTTTCCTTTTTTTGGCTTGAGTATTTCACTGTTTCTGTTCCTTTTCTAAAAAAAAATGAACAATTTTCGTTCAATAGAATGAATAGTTTTTGTTTAATAAAATGAAAAGTTACTGTTCCGTTAAACGAAAAACTATTGTTCAATAAAAATGAACAATTTTTGTTCATTAAAGTAAAAAAATGGTGTTCAGTAAAATAAAAAGTTGTTGTTTAGTTAAACGAATAGTTGTTGTTCAGTAAAATGAACAATTGTGATTGTTTTTTTTTTTTATTTACTTTCACACACCATTGTTGTTCAATAGAGTGAACAATTGTTGTCAGTAAAATGAATAATTGTTTTTTTGACATCCGCACAACCATTGTTCAATCCTAAATTGAATAACCATTTTTTCTCTCACATGCTTTGCTACGTAAACCATCTTTTTGGCTGGAAATTTACACCGAATTTAAAGAAAAAGCAGTTATATTAATAACATTATGACTTTTACACCTTTGATGATTATCTTTATTCTGAAATTGACATTGTCCATCCATTTAATGACTTGTTGGATATCTCATCTTTGGATATATCATAAAATGATTCACTATCTCAATACCATGTTGGTTTATCCTTCACACTTTCAATTGATAATTCCCTTTGGTATGATCATATAGGAATACAAGCATAAATTTTATTGGCATTCTTTTACTTCTCATGCCATCCCTAACTCTTAAGGATTTGATGAGCCTCCCTCCACTTATAATATGAATATAATATATCTGAAAGGGGATAGGGGTCTCATCACAAGCTAGCCTACCATGATCATAAGGAACTTAACAAGTGACATTACCATAATGGCCACCACACCAGGGTAATGGCCTTCCAAACAGTTCAACTATCAGAAGGACAGGAGGTCTCATCATGAGCCAGTCTGATCATTTTGTTATACCTTGGTGAATGGAACTTTGATTATCTGGTTACCATGCTAGCACAGTGATCCCTTTGTAGAAATGAACAAACCATATAAATCCTAAATGGACGATCCTCACTCATTTTTGGGTTAAAAAGAAACCCTGTGGAGGCTATAGACGCCTGCCAGCAGCAATGGCCCTGTTTGTGGTATTGAATTTTTATTTTATATTTCCAATTATTATATATCCTATTATTTCCTATTGACTCATTTGCAAGGACGAATTTACGATTTGAAAATTTTTTATATTTATATTAACCGATATGCATGGTAAACCATATTTTTATGTGAATTATTCAATACTCTCTGATCCATTGATGCCAGTGGTAATTATCATTAATCACCTTGTCAGCTTTTGTCATACCTTTTCACCAAAGGAAAATTATTTCTCGTAATGATTATTTCTCTGCTTTATTCCTTTTTTCGGTGATTTTCTACACCATTTCTATGATTTATAGTTAACATTTCTCTCACTGTTTCCTATCGTATTTCTACTTCTCTTACTATTTCCCTACCACATTTATGAAGCCACCTCGTCCTTTTCTCTTTTCCCATGCTCTACAAACATGGAATCCCTTTTCTAACGAGAGGGGGAAAGGTATACATTATGGGACAACATGCGAAATAATTACCGAACTCCGCCAAAATTTGTTGATGCGATAAATATTATTAGTGTTGCCTTTATATAAAACATTTCCCAATTCAAAATCTTTGTATGTGGTAATTTTTGTTGTTCCAAACTGTCTAAATTGAAAGAAAGTGCATGCAAGGTGCGAATTAGGCTACAATATCACAACAACCATGGGAGGAAATTATGTCTGTAGCGAACGTACAATATTATGATTTACAGAGCAGGATCACGAAATTCTTGAGCGTGTCGGTTGGCTTCAATACCTCGATAGATTACAGGGATTCCATAGCGAAATAACACTTTAATTTCTACAAAATTTGCAAAATGGGAGCACAACTATAAAAGGCATAAGTATAACAGTTTCTGAAGTAGTCATAGCCAGAGTCTCTGGAATTTCAGTAGAAGGCGTAAAATGGATCAACAAACATGTTGTATTGCATGAAGCAGTCGCAATATTTAAGGACCCAGAGGAAGAACTTATAGAAAAAGTCAAAGGAGATCACCCCACACATTTAAAGGAACCATGGCAAGAACTAGCGACCACTGTTCAGAGATACATCACTTTTGATGGTCGTCAAGATGTGTTAAAGCCTCAAAAACTTAAAATGTTAGCAATTCTTAGACAGAAAATCATAGTTAACATGTCGTTCTTTTAAAATTATTTATTGCATGATGTTGCTAGTCGGGTTAGAAAAGCTAAAAATCCACATTCTACCATCAGTCATCACGGCTTGATTAAGCTCATTATTATTCATGAACTTTCCCAATAGCAATTGAACTGGGATAATTTTGTAAATCCTACTTTACCCCTATAAGAAGAAAACCCAGATGCACAGGTAGGGGTAGATGATAGGAATATTGATGACTTAGAACAACAGACTATAGAGGCAGAAATCCCAAAGAGGGAAGGAAAAATGTGGACTTATTCCTTATCCTCTGGCTCAACAAAATAGAGACGTTATTCAAGGCTAAGCTCACGTCGGTGTACCATGAATCCAATATATGAAGCAGGGTTGTCTCATACACCCCCTGCAAACCCTCAAAACACCTTTTCATTAGACGATGAGGAAGAGGTGTCCTGAGTATAGGAAAATTTGGGAACACTCTTTGAGGAAGGAGGCTAATTTGACCACTCTCAAGGTCGAGATCATACCCTTAACCAGTCTGCCTCTGCAGGTAGTTTTGGTCAGACTGAAATTTTTCCATTTACTGAAGAAATGGAATATTTGCAAGAACTAGGGGAATCAATTCCCTCTATAGATGAATATCTTGAGAGAGAAACTCATGCAGAAAGAGATTCTGAATCAGAAAATCAATAAGGAGATATTTTTCTATTGGAACATGACCCTAACAATGGCACAACCTCTCTTTTACCTGAACTAGATACAAATGTTCCCTCTCAAATCAAAAACCATACAAATATGGAGGAGAAGACAGACAGTGTCAGGCTGAAAATGTTGAGTAAAAAGAACAAGAAGTTGAATAAAATGATTAAATGATTTAGAAAGTGGTTGAAGGAAGTGGAGAAGGCCCCGAAAGCAGAAAGTGGAATTAGAAACCATTGGAAAACAAACAGTGAAATATTCCACTAAGGATGTTAGAACTCAAACCGAAAATCTTTGTGTTTGTTCAATGGAGACTCAAATAGACTTTTATGTCAATTTTATGAATGTTGATATTCAAACAGATTCTGTATAAAATGCTCAAATAGAATGTTGTATTCCTCAAGAAATAACCAATACTATGGAAATATCTGTTCAAACTCATTTGGTGACAACTTATGAAAATGTATATTAGAAAGAAGAAACACCTCATAATGTCCCTCTAGTAAGGGAAGCTATTATCCTGAAATTGAAAAATGAATTAACAAGGACACAGCAGGTGTTGGCTCAACACCAAAACGAAGTGGTACATTTACAAATGCACCAATAATTATGAAAGAAACTTGATACAATTACTGTAACTGAGGACGAGACTTTTTCTAGTCTCAGAAATGAGCAGGAGAAAGTGAAGAAATTGTAGAACCATCTTCAAAAATGCATAGATAAAACTGAAACCATTTGTTCTATTTATTCTAATGTTTTGTCTTGTTGATCACTAGCCACCAATTATGCATTATGTTTACTAGAAAGATACTTCTTACTGAATATTAAAGTTGTCAAGGCTGGTAAGCCATATGAATTCAAGACTACTTCAAAATTTATTCAATGTTGCAAGGAACGGGATGAGAAGGTAAAACACCCTCTCTGTGAGTTATACTTGCGTAAGTTTTTTCTTAGAAGATGAAATGGATGCTAATCCTATCCCCTTTATTTGGTATGTTCAATTCTAGGTCTTCCTTTATTTTTCTTCTAACCATCTTGAATGGGCCAAGGCCTATAATACTTTCCAAAAAAAGGAGCATGGTATAGATTTATGGGTTAGAGGAAAACCCACTAAACCTTTACACCTTTTCATTCAGCACAAAAGGTTTATGGAACAAAAAGGAGTTGTGGCCACATTGGGACCTCTCCATATGTTGTACAGGTCAGAAGATAATATTTCTAGGATATTAAAGAAGAGGCCATGTTGGTAGCGAAACAAAGGTGGAAAGCTTCTACAAAAAATGTTAAAAATTGGGAGCCATTCAATTATAGAAATTTCAAGGTTGTTGCTGCTCATCTATATTTGTACAACAATATCATCCTATGCATGGACCCTACCTGGATAGGATGTCGTTACAGGTGTCCCATTATCTGGTATCCCCTTGAAGGTATTATTTTGATTATGATTTACCAGAATGTCATGAGAGTCGTGCTTTTGCAATGCTTAAACAAAATAATGGTTCCAGGCTATATCAGGAAGAAGTTCATCGTGCCTACTCTCTCACACAATTACACCTCAACTATCTTATTGAATGAGGACATGCAAAAAGGTAAGCAGGGTAGTATGTTGAGTCATAGAAAATGTATGTTTTTATCCTCATATTAGCTTTATTAATCATTTAATTTTATGTATTTATCTTCGTTTTTGGAAGAATGTAGAAGAAAATATCGTGAAAGTTGAATAAAATCAATTGTCAACAAATTGTATGATTTTAGCATAAAAACTAACTTTTCCTTGCCTTTATTTGAATAAATCAGAATTGGACAATTGTTGTTCAATCGATGGAATAACAACGACCAAAGAAATAAAGAAGACCACTTCTTGATCGCACGAGCTAGTGAAAGAAAAGGAGAATCGAGCTAATTCTATGGTGGAAATCCCATTACTAGTTGTGAAATGCTCGGGATCTCCTAATCCTGAGGATTCACTCTCATCTGTTAGTTTACCATTAGGTTATATAATTCTGATAGGTGAAAACAAAATTGTTGTTAATTTCCGAGCTTTATCTTCTATTTGGACATTATTATTTGTATTAAAGACAGTTTATTTTGACTATGGTGATGTTGTATCTTTACTACTATGATTAATGAGAAAAATAGTTATTTCCTTGTAATAATGTTTTGAGTATTTTCAGCAGTATCTTCTGGAGGCTTTGTCCCTGGTCATTGGGATATTTTCTGGTTCTTTTGTGCCATAATCATTTCCTTTGTTTCTTTGATTATGCATTACTGTATCTTATAGAATTGAGTTATTCGATTGCTGTGTGATATTAGAATTCATTTTCATAATTTACCTTTACCTTTTGGGATACACCTTATATGATGTTACTTTTACAATTGCATATTTTTCTTTAATTAATTGTTTAGATTAGTTCAAGCATTACATTGAATTTCCATTCCTTCTGAGAGATGATATCATAGATATCGAGTGATTAATTATTGTCATTCTTAATTAAAAGATTGAATAGTTGATTGTTGTTCATTTACTGTAGTCTCTCTTTTCATTAGATAAATTGTTGTTAATATCATATAGTATTTCTTTAAGTGTGATTCCCTCAATTCATGTGTTTGGATTCAGTTTCTTTATAAATCAGTTGATATTAGATCAAGATTTATGGTTTGGAAATGCTTTAATATTTGATTTTAAATTATTCTAGATTGAACTTCGAGAATTAGAGATTGGTTATTGCAAATATTTAGAATAATTTTATTCTGAAATATCCTTTGATCCCACTTACATAAACAGTTCCTACACTCTTGAAATAAACAGATGTATCCTTGGTTGATAATTAATGTAGGTATTAAGATTGATTTTCATAGCCATATTAGTGCACCAACAATAGGGTCCATCCAAAGCATGCAACATGGGTACCCCTTGGACGAGGAATCAAATTATGCATTCAACGAGTGTTCCTACTCGAAATTTGAGTAAAATAATAAGGAAATAAGTTGAAAATACGACATGGAAGAGTAGTTTTTTTTCCCTCTAAACTTTGATGATGTAATGTAACGTTATTTTATTATTTGCACTATTATTTTATAATTTCCTTAGGAGGCCAATTTTAGACCTCAAAATTCCTCTCATGATTATATCTGAAGGGTGCCTCTTTATTGGGTATAAGGATGATTTAAGAGGTTATAAGCTTTGGAACATGTTGTGTTATTCAACGACCCCCTCCATTATTTATATTTAGTTACCTTAGGAAATAATGGGGACCTTTTATAATTTTTATTTTCGGACAATAAAATATTTTTTATTCTTGATAGGACAAACATATCATATCCGAAGGATACACTTTGATTCTATTACTGTAGGACTTAAACAAATGTTCCAAAAACCCCATCGCATATCGTATATCACAATTACAACAAGAAGCACTCAAAGCGCTCTTTCAAAATTTGGTGATGCAATATTACCCAAATGCATTAAACACTGCGTAAAAGGCTTTAAAATAAAAAAAATGATAACAAAGGGAAATCTCCCCAATGAACATGATTAGATAAACCAATGGTAGGACTCATCTTACCACCACGTCACTCATTGTCGTTGCACAATCGCAGATTCTTTTGTTACCATTTATTATGTCCACTCCTAAACCCCTGATGCAATATATTGCATCGCAGTTCCTCCACCTGACGATGCATTCACTCACTCCATCGCTCTTGTTATTGCGATATCATTATCACATCGCAAAACCCAAAGCACATTTCTCCTCCAATACTTTGATATCTTACAAACATCGATAAAGAGCTGTCGGTCAATTAACATAGAGTCTTGATCACATATCGACGAATTAACATATCAAATGTTTTAAAGTTTTGCTCCAAAATAATTTTGCGATGTGAGATCATAATTAAAGCTCTGAGTTGTCAAAATCAAACCACATGAACTCACGTTTTTAATTATTATTCAGGCATAATGGTATTTATCGTCTCGAGTCCCCAAGTCATTTGATGGCCTAATACTTAATGTTTGTGTATTTTTAGAATTTATACCATATTTTCCATCACTTCAAACTCTTGTGTTAATCGCTTCCGCATTGCAAAGTATTTCTCTTCATTCTCTGTTTTTATCTTACTACAGGCTAGTCCTAAGAACCAAGATTCTAGTGTGATGTCAAAAGCAGCAAAAAATACCAAGAAACTCATGGCTACTCCACACCCAGTTCCTCCTACTTCATAAGTGACAGAGATTCCTCCTTTATCCTCTGATACAACATGCACTTAATATAGTGGATCTTCTTCATGGGAATCCATTTACAGATTGTTGAGGATTAAAAGCCCAGAGTAATTGAAAGAGTAGTCACAGTTGACACCCTAATATCCTCTGAAACTTTTTGCTGTGAAGTTGTTAATTCCTTCCTCCATCGAATTTCCACTCACCCTAAAATTATTCCCTATTCATATATGGTGAAATGGATAATCGATAATTTGAACATTGGAGAGAGGGCATTCTTAAATTCGAGGGACACAGTAATTGGGTCTTTCAAGGTAGAATATTTAAAGAATATGTATCTTATACCTGACCCATAGAAGGTATATGAAAATAATTTCCTTGAAAAGTTTGAAATTTAAATAAGGTAGTGTCAGACCCAATAAGACAATGGAGGCACAACCCCAACAAACACAAGCATGACGATAAGGGTATGTACTGTGTAACCTCTCCTTTTGTTCCGTATTCCTATATAGCTACTATGATGTGTAGGTTGTTTGGTTACCCTAATAAAAGTAAATTTTTGACTAAATGGGTTCCTCTCATTGAGGTTGCATCTAATTCATACATTATATATTGGGGTACGATCCTTTCCATTAATATTGCCTCCCAAATCTTGGAGTATAGAAAGAATCAGAAATTCACTTCCAAGATAGTTCTCCCCTTTTTCATGAGTTCTTATATCATGGATGTAGTATGATTTACTTGTGATTTCCATACCATTGTATGGAAATGGAATATACAAGACCCTTCCCCTATTCATGTCTACCACAATATCCTTTGGGAATCCAATTATGCATCTCATTTTTACATAATTTGTCATGGAGTAATTTTACCCCTTTACCAAGTTGCTTTTGGAGAAAAGGCCCCAAGAATGTCAAACGAAGCCAGAGATTATTTCACGACCATAGAAAAATGGTTTGGAGAGGATCTATTTACATATGTTAGGGTTTATGGAAGTCTAGCCAATCCCCATGTTCTCCCACGGTATGTACCAGATAAACTCCTAGCGAGATAAATTGCCTATCAAATGGTAGGGAATGTGTTAACCAAAGCCTTAAAAGAAGCCAAAAATTCCGCTTGGCCATCATTTCATATTAATTGTGGAGTCTATTCTTTAGTTAATTTCAAGCACGTTGTGCTTGAAATGAATCAAATTTAGTGTTTAAAATTATCTACCATGCCCAACAGACATTTTTACCCAAACAAGGTGGCTCAAGACTTTGTAGCCTAAGTAAAAGTCAGATAATTCATTCATGATCACGATGACTATAATGAGTTGTTTCAGTCCATTAGGGGGATTTTGAGGTCTAAAATGGGCCTCCTAAGGAAATTATAAAAAATAGTGGAAATAATAAAATAAGATTTGATTACATCCTCAAATTTTAGAGGGAAAAAAGAAAAAACTACTTTTTTAACTCATATTTTCAACATATCTCCCAAAATTTTTACTCAAATTTCGAGTGGGGGTTACTCGTTGGGTGCAAAATTTAATTTCTCATCCAAGGAGTAACCATGTTGCATACTTTTGATGGGTCCTACTACACGAAAAATGAGAAATACATGAAAAACGTTATTGCAATCATGTTTTTTTTAATGTATTTCTCATTTTTCGTGTAGCAAGGTCCATCGAAAGTATGCAACATGGGTACTCCTTGGATGAGGAATTAAATTTTGCATCCAATGAGTACTCCCGCTCCAAATTTGAGTAAAAAAATTGGGAGATAAGTTGAAAAGGTAGTTTTATTATTTTATTATTTTTTAATCATTTTACCCTTTTACTTAAAAAATGGTGAATAATCCCCCATGGTTGACATCATCATCTTGAATCCTATTGGTTCTTATAAATTTTATTTTTGTTGTACATTTTTCATAGGAGGCCCATTTTAGACCTCAAAATTACCCTAATGTGTTGAGACATATTCACGGGTTTAAAATCTGGTAGCAATTCGTCTTGATCCCGAACAACTTTCCAAGTTGAAGGAGTATAGATACAGGAGGTTGGAAAATATGCCTCTAGACATGTTGAGGGTATATCAACCAATTTTTAAAAAATAAAAGGATTTGGAGCAGCCTCCAAAGGACATTGATGTGATACAGGGAATAAAAGAAACCACATCCACATAACAAAAAGATGTTAATACTTTATTTAACAGTAATTTGGATGAGGTTTGGAACTAGTTTGATCAGCAGATCAAAGGAAAGCAAGAGGAAAACCCTTATGATCCTAAAGAGATAAGCAACACTCCTAAAGGAAATAGAGAAAGCCTGCTTACTGTTGGGGCTTCTAATAAAGTAGTCAATACAAATGACATTGAAATCATCATGGTATTCCCCTCATCAGAAATTGTGCTCAAGATAGTAGAAATACCTCCCCTTGACATATTTTACAGTCCCAAATATCAGGTTGTAATTAGCAGACAGAGAAAGAGAAAAAGAGTCAAGCAATCACAAGCATTATTTCCTACAGATATACCAATGGAAGTAGTCTAGAGAGATCCAAAAACCAATCCTTTTGAAGATTTAACAATATTGTCACAGTTTTCAGGTGCTTATGCAACCACTACAATTGACAATGCATCAAAAGTCCAACAATTGGTCAAGGAAAAGGATGATAAAATCCAACAGCTAGACCAAGATTTGTTAAAGGAAAAGTAGAGTATTTATCACCAGTGGCAGACACAGTTGTCACAACTTCAACATAGCTTTGATCAATTGAAATTGCAGCATCAAACTGATATCAAGATCAAAGATACTCAAATTCAACAAATCTAATGCACAATTGAGAAACTGAAGGACAATCCAAAAATTCAAGACTTTAAGAAGGAATAAATGGAATTGAACACTCTTTTGGGCTAGGAATATGCAATGTTCTATAAAAAAATTAACAATCATCAACGATCTGTGCAACAAAAGTGATTCATTGATGAATCAATCGTCTAATCTGAGGATGAATTTTGATGACATTGATGAAAATATCTGATTTTATCACTTGGAAAGACACCGTAGAGGGTAGAGCATAAAATCTTCTGGGAATAAAGGATTCTCATAAATAAATCCTCTTTACTTATTGGGACATACAACTAAAGCAAGCATAAAGGTTTATCTTGAGAGTTAGCGATGTCGCAAGAAACATTACTAAAACAGTTAGTAACAATTTATTTAGTGCCAATCTTATCCAAAAATTCCCACCTAGTTCTCTTCCCAATGTTAAATTTTTACTGAAACAGTGGTAGGAAAAGTCAAAGGTAAAGGAAGAAAGCATTAAGAACATGGAAAAAATCGACTAGGAAAAATACTGGCAATATCTTGTCAAGCCACACAACCAGTGGCTAATGTTATGTTGCCTTGCTGACACATCCTCCCACATGCTTCCTACACTATCAGATGCAGTGTATACTAGAAAACTGTGCTTAAGGATAGCTTAGCCCCCTGAAGTGAAACCAATGTTAAATATTTACGAGCTCAAGCAACAAATGGAAAACGAGACAACATCACACTCATGAGATCGTCATACCAATGAATTGTATTTTTGTCCTATTATCTCTAATTTTAAGGAGAGTTCTTTAAACCTCCTCAGCACTTTGTGTATTTGTTATTTTTACATTTCTAGTATTTTCTGGATAAACCCTTTCATGTCTTAATCCTGAAATTTTGTAAAGAATGTTTTGAGAGGTTGCACTTTTGTACTTTTAAAAATAATCTTAATATAAAGACTACACCAGAGCTATTTCTTGCATGGACAGAGTCAAGATATATTGGGTACTTCTATATTTATATTTATGTTTTGTTATATGTCATTAATAGCCATAATTCTTTTAATTGTTTTGTTATATTTATCTTTTAAACACAATTGAGCATTAATTCACTTTTGAACATGCAAAGATTTCCATCTTTCGATATATGTACAAGACATTCATTTATTGGATGTGATATGAATATACTCAATTAATTTGATTAACTATTTAATCAAATTAATTATATTTAATTTTTTTCAATTTTTTAAGTGTTTGATAAACCTATATTTTCATACACTAAGGATAATATTTGAAATCACATACAAAAGAAACATAATTAAGTCTCGGGATATAGATAGGTATTTATATATACTTTCAAGTTCATTATCACTCACATTTATCTTTCATCAAGTTATAAATACCTCACACCCACTCAATTATAATCATTTGGAAACTGGTCCCATAATCCCTAGTCGGAGCCACTATACCAAACAAAAAAAGAACAATTTTTAAGTCCCCAACTGGGTGGTCATCCCCTGATGTTGTTGCAGCAATTTTCGAGGCATCAACATTTTTTGCGCTAGAAGGAGGGCCAACTGAGACTAGGAATGGAATTAATGTCTAATCCTGAATCTAAAGGATAGCAAAAGAGTCAATCTCTCTCCAAATCTCCTACAACTTCAAGGTCACATCCAAAATCCCATCCCTTTAGGTATGAATTTGTTCAATCACCTCCCAAATATCCTAGTACATTCCCTGAGGTAATTCCACTAGATCACACTCTAGAATCACCTGAAGTTCAAACCTTGATTAAAAAATTAGAAGATATTTATATTTCAGGAGAAAATATTATGCAATCTGATATTTGTGAAGGAAGTGTAACATCAATTTTTCAAGGCACTGGTGTATTGACTTGGTCTCAAAGTGAAAAAACTTGGAAAAAATCCATTCGAGTTTCCACTTCATTCTCACCGAAGGAAGAATCCTACATCATAAACTCAAACATATAAAAGCGAGATCACTTCACCTTCTCCTCCACAAAATCCTTCATTAATTCCTCCTTCATTTCCTTCTTCCCAACCAATCACTTCATCAATTCATATCTCTTAAACTCAAACAACTAGTGCTTCCTCAAGAAGTACAATTTTAGCGGATATTTCTTCTACCACTACATCAACCTCTAGAACTACTACAACATCTTCCAATCCTATAGGTCTTACAATGGAGTATAGACCATGGACTAATCTAGGAGTTGTTTATTTGGCAAGACCTCTTAATGATTTACCTAAGAACCCATAGAGATGGGTGCCCAAGTATAATCCTGATGATGGACTCCCTACTGAAGAACATCTCCATAATTTCATGCTAGCCATGAACCTCAATGGAGTATCTGAAGAAGACTTTGTAGTTAAGTTATTCACTTATAATTTCCAAGGATCAACAAGATCATGGTAATTTTTACTACCATCAGGTACTATAACTGGTTGGGATATATTTGAGGAATTTTTTTTAACCAAGTTTGGTGATGATCACACTATTTCTACTCTTATAAATAATCTTTCTATTCTTAGAGCTAATTAAGGAGAAAATATCAAATAATTTAATGCCAGGTTTAATAAATTTCTAAGAAAAATTCCAACTACATCAAAGCCTAATGTTGATGTACATATTGAATGGTACATATCCTATCTTCCTTCCAATCTTGCAATTTTTGTAAATAGAGCTAACAAATAAAATTTAGTATGGAACATGATGGAAGCCATGTTTTTTGAAAAGAGAATACTTACATTATAAAATAATACTTCCCAAGAAGAAACAAAAAATAAGGTTACGTTTAAGGATGAGCCAAAGAATAAAACTCCTAAAGATTCTTTCGATCTTGAAGGATTACAAAAGGTCCTTAAAACCATGGAAAATGAGATGGTAGAAATTAAAAAGCAGGTAGGCGAGTCTTCTTCTAAAAAACCTTTTAGATCTTTCAAGAAAACACAAACATCAAATCCTCAACCACCGAATACTATATCCAATGTTGAATCTAATCAGGATGAAGACAAGGATGAAACAACATTATCTGTTGAGGAATCTCAAGTTGAATAACTAGTTGAAGTACATGGGTTATGAGATTTTATTCTCCCTACTTGTGATAATGAAGATGAGAATGAAGCCTTACTTGTTAGCACCAGAAGTAAAGGTCATGTTGATTCATCACAATTAATCTAGAAACAGAAACCCTCATCCCCTGCTACTAAAGATAAAGTTATCAATAAAAAATATCCATCCACATATTCTCAGTTAGTCCCATCTTATTCATATTACCCATATACTTCAAAGACCTTGGTAGTCTCTGACACCATTGAATACAATATAGTGGAAGACATGAAGAAAATCAAAGCAAGAATCTCCCTATATGAGATAAGTAAGTTGAAACAACAACAAAAGTTTTACTAAAAGAATTGAATGTAGTTCTTGCTTCTCCTCTACCTGTTGTTGTGTTAGGTCCCTATATTACTAGTTTAGTCTGTTCTTTTTTTAGTGTAGCCCCCTTATTTTTATTGATGTACCCCTGTAACCCCAATATTGTTATTATTGTGCCTTTACATTATTATTGTTAGGTCCGCTAGGATTATATTGTGACACCATCGACTCCTATATATAGAAGGAGGTTTTTTCATTTGTATCATCCAAGAATTGTTCATTTATGTAATGTAAAGGAGGTTTCCTCCTTGAAGTGGCTTATTTCTGAGGTGTTGATCTCTCTTTTATTCCATTTTTGGAGCTTTTTTCATAACATTTGGTATCATAGGTTTGGATTCTAGTGTTTCACTACTCCAAACAGGTCATCGTGGAATTTTTCCTATAACGTTTTTTCTACGAAGGTTCAGAAGCTGAAATTTTTAGCACACGATTCTGAAATACTGAGGAACGTCGTGTAAAAATTTCAGATCTTGGTTGCATCATTTTCAAAGATATGATCTGTGGAAGTTATGGTTTTTGCAGGCTCCTGAATTTCATCTAAAAGAGGTGACCGTGGGAAAATCATCATAACTATCTCTCTGGAAATCAGATGTGAATTCTGTAAAAGGTGGCTGCAAGTACACATAAATTAGTTTGTTGTATATCAATTTCAAAGCCAAAGGAAAAAACAGTGACACATGGCATGTCATACAATTTCGATCTACTGAACCAGTCCATAATTATGTCATTGTGGGAGATTGGGCATAACTTTTCCTTGCAGAATCCAAATCAGGTCAGACATGTGGCATGGGAAAGAATATTTAGAGGGCTACTATATGACCAAATATTCTTTCCAATATGCTAGGTATGATGTGATTTAGATTCTTCAAGACAAATTTATGCCCAATATCCCACAATGACCTAATTATGGATAGGTTCAGTAGATCGAACTTGTACGGCGGGCCACGTGTCATTGTTTCATCCTTCAACTCTGAAATTGATACACATAAAACTATAGTCTGTGTACTTGCGGCCACTTTTTACAGAATTCAAATCAGGCCAGAGCTGTGGTATTGGAAAGAAGATTTAGAGGGCTACTACACGACCGAATTTCAGATATTAAAGATCTAAAATCACACAAATAATTCAGTTTCAATATCGAGCTCCTCAAAAGAAAGAAAAATGTGTGTATTTGTTTTCAAATTGCATAAGACTTGTTTGAAAAATTAGTTTGAAGTGATTCCAAGGGTATATTGAAGCATAGATATCAATATTGGGTTCTAAAATTCCCCCTAAAAAGAATTCAACACCCATTAATCCCTCAGAATACTCTACTATGACTCATGAAGATGAATCAGTGCAACATAATATATCAAAAATACAAGAGCAAGTGCACCAAATTTCACTCTCGTAAAGAGAAAAAAAAGATAAAATGGATGTTTTGAAGAAAGGTGTGGAATCTAAGATGGATGGTTTGAAGAAGGGCATGGAAGCTAATATGGATGGTTTGAAGAAAGGCGTGGAAGCTAAGATGGATGGTTGAATAATGGCATGGAATAAATGGAAGAAAAAATGGACAATATGAAGAATGATATAAAAGAAGACATGGAAGGCTTGACAAAGTTGATACACAAAATGATTCCTAATGGCGAAAATATAGTAGAGGAAACTCGTGATGAGAATAAAATAAATATTAATTGTGATTTCATAAAATCTAATGTTGGATGGAAGACCCACCTATTCCAAAGATCGATATGAATAATTTTGATGGCAAGGATCCCATAACATGGATACTATAGATGGAGCAATATTTTTATCTCAATAATGCGCAGAACACACAAAAGGTACACATTGCAACTTTATATTTAGAACAAAATACATTTTTATGGTATCGATGGCTTTTCTCCCGTAAAAAAATTGTCACTTGGTCAATTTTTATGGAGGAAATGATAACACATTATGAGGATACAAAGAGCAACACCCTTTTTATCCAATTGATAAATCTCAAACAAAAGGGTTCAGTGGTGGAGCACATTTAGAACTTCCAAAAATTGAATATAAGGTAACTTATATTCGAGAGGAACATAGGATTTATGTCTTCATAGGGACTTTAAAGGATAGCATCCAACATGAGGTTCGCTTTTGGGAACCTGATTCATTGGAGAAGGCATTCAGGTTGGAAAGAAATTTGAATGTAAAATTATGGAGACAAGGAAGCCTACCACTCACATGTATAAATATGGAAGTGTTTCTGCTCCTAGACTTCCACAACCTACAAGGTTGACACCACAACAATTGGAAGAAAAAGGAGAAAAAGGGCTTTGCTACATTTGTGATAGAAAATACACTAAAGGTCACAAGTGTGCTGAGAATAAATTAGTTTACATAGATTGTGAAGAGGAGGAATAAAATGAACAAGAAACTTCAAAAGAAGAGGATATACACTAGGAACCAACCCTATAAGAAGAAGAAATGAGTCTGACCATATCATGTAATGCATTGGCAGGAATTACCACTCCTCAAACTCTCAATATAGAATGAAATATCAAGAAGAAAAAGGTAATAGTGTTGATTGATTCGGGTAGTGCCCATAATTTTATTCATTGTAAGGTAGCCAAGGAATTGAATTGTTTCCTATACCCGGCACCAGAATTTCAAGTGATGGTTGCAAATGGAGGATCTATAAATTGCCTTGGGAATATGTATTGAATATTCCAATGCTTTCCAATCTAATGGGAGGTGTTGATGTTGTACTAGGAGTATCATGGTTACAATCTTTGGGGACGGTAGCTTTTAATTTTCAAGAAATTTTCTTGAAAATTTTTTCGGAAGGAAAGGAAGTTGATCTACGAGGTATCACAGGGAAGCCGAGAAAGATAATAAGCTCTAATTTCATGAAAAATCTTGTGAAGAAATAAAAATGAGGCGTAATTGCACAATTATGCTCACTAGAAGTTCCAACATCAAAATCATCTATTTCTCCAGATCTCCAAAAAATCTTGGACAATCATTCCAATGTGTTTTAAACTCCCAAAGGAATCCCACCTATTCGTGATCATGATCATGCTATTCATTTAATTCCAAGAAGTGTTCCTCCAAACATCAGGCCTTATAGATATCCTTATGTCGAAAAGAGTGAAATTGAACATATGATTACATAAATGTTAAAGGCTGGTATAATTAAACCTAGTCAAAGTTATTTATTTGCTCCAATAGTATCGGTGCACAATAAGGATGGATCATGGCGCATGTGTTTGGATTATAGGGAGCTCAATAAGCTCAATATTAAAGATAAATTTTCCATTCCTGTGATTGATGAATTATTGGATGAATTACATGGAGCAATTTATTTTTCCATGTTCGATCTTCATTTAGGATATCATCAAATTAGAATGAAGGCTGAAGATATTTTGAAAACAACATTTTGAACTCATGAGGGCCATTATGAATTTTTGGTCATGCATTTTGGCCTTACCAACGTACCTTCTACATTTCAAGGGTTGATGAATTCCATTTTCAAACCCTTAGAAAATTTGTGCTAGTATTTTTTGATAATATACTAATCTACAACAGGTCTTGGAAGGATCATGTTCAACATGTTGACGAGGTGCTCAAAATATTGGAGGAGAAACGATTATATGAAAATACTTCCAAATGTTTCTTTGGAGTACAAGAGGTGGAATATCTGGGTCATATTGTATCTCACGAGGGTGTTAAGGTATACCCTAACAACATTAAAACCATTAAGGAATGGAAAGTCCCCACAACCATAAAACAGTTGCGAGGATTTCTCGGGTTAACAGGGTATTATCACATGCTTTTTAAGAATTATGGGAGAATAGCATCACCTCTAACAACATTATTGAAGAAAGATGCATTTTCATGGACTCCTGAAGAAACTAAGGCCTTTGAACATATTAAAGAGGAAATGTGCCTAGCACCAATCTTAGCTATGCCAAACTTCCCAAAAACCTTTATTGTGGAATGTGATGCCTCGGGAAATGGAATTGGTCATTTCTTTTGAAATTCACCCAATCAAAGGAAAGTATTTACAGAAAGATATTTATGAGAAGGAAATGTTAGCAAAATACATGCACTAAAGAAATGGTGACCTTAGCTAATGGGAAGACACTTCAAGGTAAAAAATGATCATGATAGTCTTCAACACTTTTTTGAACAAAGAATATCTTCAGAAGAGCAACAAAAATGGGTCACAAAGATGTTGGGTTATGACTTTGAAATCATCTACAAAAAAGGGAAGCTAAATGTTGTTGTAGATGCACTCTCAAGAAAGAATGAAGAGGTGGAAGCATTGCTTTGTGCCATTTCTATTATCAAACCAGATTGGATAACTGAATCAAGGGATGAATGGAAGAAGGATCCAAAAGTGTAGACACTCATTCAAAAGTTGTAGCAAGAGACTAGTACATTTGACACATTTAGTTAGAAAAATGATTCCTTATGGTACAAAGATCGTTGATATCTTTGTAAGAATTCCCAACTAAAACAAAAAAGTATTTTGGAATTGCACACTTCTCCTTTAGGAGGACACTCAGGATTTTTAAAAACTTACCACAGGGTGAAAAAAGAATTTTTTTGGGATGGCCTTAAATCTGATATTCAAAAGTTTGTGGTGGAATGTTTGGTTTGCCAGAAGTTGAGACAATCAAGACCCCAGGTCTTCTACAACCTTTATCCATTCCAAGTCAACGTTAGGAGGAGATTTCAAAGGATTTTATCACAGGTTTACCAAGTCCGACGGAAAGAGTGTCATCATGGTGGTAGTTGATAGACTTACCAAGTATGCACACTTTTGTGCATTATCTCATCCATTTAAAGCAAGTACAGTTGCTACTGAATTTATGGAAACAATTCAAAATCTACATGGAAACCCAAAGATTATTGTAAGCGACAGAGATCCCCTTTTTACTGGAAATTTTTGGATAGAATTATTTTATTTTTTGGATACTCAACTAGGTCATAGCTCATCTTATCATCCTCAATCTGATGGTAAAACTGAGATAGTGAATAAATGTTTGGAAGGATATCTTCGTTTTTTTGTATCTGATAAACAAACAAAATGGATCAAGTGGTTACCTCTCGTTGAATGGTGGTATAACACTTCCTTCCATACTGCAACAAAAATGACCCCACTTATGGCACTTTATGGATATCATCCACCATCCATCACATAATATTTAAGAGAAAATGCTAAGGTTCAAGCAGTGGAAGATCACATCGAGCATCAACAAGAAGTTCTCCAACTCTTAAACTATTACCTAAATTTGGCACAAAATCGAATGAAACAACAAGCATATCAACATCGCAGCGAGAGAAGTTTTGATGAAGGAGGCTGGGTATTTTTACGGCTACAACCATACAAACAAATGTCCCTCAAGCAAGCTAAGAAGGATAATAAATTATCACCAAAGTAATATGGTCCTTACAAGGTGTTGTAAAATATTGGTAATATGGCATACAAATTGGAGCTTCCTGCTTCTTGGCGAGTGCATCTAGTTTTCCATGTTCCATTCTTAAAGAAGGTTATAGGTGAAAAAATTCCAGTTCAAAAAATATTTCCAGAACTTGATTGTGGAAGGAAAAATAATATTGGAACCTGAAGCAGTCACAGAAACAGGAACTCAACAGCTACGAAATCGATCAATTTCACAGTATCTCGTCAAGTGGAAGAACTTACCCACTGAATATTCTACATGGGAGAATGATAATTTTATACAAAAGCACCCAGAGCTACTCAAGCGTTGAGGACAACACATTTTTTTAAGGAGAGGGGTACGTTAGGTCCATATATTACTAGTGTAGTCCTTTATTGTTGATAGTGTAGCCCCCTTATTGTTATTGTTGTACCCCTGTAACCCCAATATTGTTATTATTGTGCCTTTACATTAGTATTGTTAGGTCATCTACGATTATATTATGACCCCATGAACTCCTGTATATAGAGGGAGATTTTTTCATTTGTATCATCCAAGAATTGTTCATTTATGTAATTTAAAGGAGGTTTCCCCCTCGAAGTGGCTTATTTCTAAGGCGTTGATCTCTCTTTTCTTCCATTTTTGGAGCTACTTTCATAACATGTTGTTACATACAAAGCCTCTAAAGGAGTAGGAAAACCTCCTAATGATACATCATAAAATATTGATTCCTTGGATGCTATTTTAATTGGGTATAGATCCAATTCACATACTCCTCCTTTCCTTCTGACTTTTGAAATTTTCAATAAAAATGTGCACAATTGCTTGATAGACTCTCGGGCTTCTTCAAATATAATTCCATATTTAGCTTTTCTGAAATTAAACATTTCTCCCCAAAAGGTTGTTGTTCACATTGATCAAATTGATATAACCAAAGTCAAGGTTTTAGGAGAAATGAATTATGTTCTCATTATACTCGCTTCTAGTTCAAAGGTGTGTCAAATCATTGACATACTATTTGATGATATTCCTGATTTTTATGGTATAATTATTAGCAGAGATTGGTTTGAAAAAATCCATGGTTATTTTTCCACAGACTGGTCTCATATGTGGCTTCCTTATAATATAAAGAGAAACAAAATTCGAGTTGACCGTGAAAAACACATGAAATACTCAGTAACTAATTTTGAAGATGAAAATGAGCGAGTGGCCTTTACCAACAATATTCTAGGTAACTACTCTGTTGAATCATTCTTGGGTGATTTTAATGCACAAAAATCCCCATTTTTAATCAATTATGTTACTTCTCAAGTCGAAAAATTTTCACAATCATATTCTTCTAAATGTGTAAATATTGTAGAAAAAAAATTAGTTAAATATTTATTTTAGACTTTGTATTTTGATGGATATAGATCCATTGCTGGTGTAGGAGCACGTTGTATATTAATAAGTCCAAAAGGAGGAAAAAAAATGTTAGCATGTAGATTAGATTTTGAATGCATGAATAATATTGTTGAGTATGAGGCATTGGTCCAAGGATTGTATAAAGCAATAGATATGAATGTCAAATATATTCAAGTATTTGGAGACTCTGAAATTATTGCAAAACATGTTAGAAACACCATTCATTGTGTTTCTGCCCATTTGAAGCATTATCAATCTCTTGTTCAATCCCTCACTTATCATTTTTTGGAATTTAACATTTCTCCTATCCAAAGACTTCAAAATTATAGTGTTGACCTTCTGTCCAATGTAGCATCTAGACTTATACCATCTGAGGATTATAGTCTAGATAGGTTTTCCTTTGAATTAATTTTTCGACCATCCATTTTAGACAATGTCGCCAACTAGCATGTGTTCAATTATGATGAAGACATTTTAACATTTTTAACATCTAAAGGATGATATGATGATAAACTAATTGATGAGGACGAACACGAGATACAATTGAAACTAAAAATTGATGAAAATACTTTACCCAAATATGTGGTTAAACATGAAGATATCTATGGCCAAAAATACATATTTAAGAAGGTTACTAACTCAAAACTTCAAATTTCGACCTTGAGGTTTGAACTAGTAAACCTTGGAACTAATCTCAAACCACAAAAAATCAATCTAGGTCTAGGTCTCTTACCAAATGATAGATTGGCCTTTATTCATTTATTAAAAATATATATGATTGTTTTTTCATGGAGTTATCAATATCTTAGAACATATGATACCTCCATTATCCAACACACCATTCCAATGATTTTCGATGCCAAACCTATACAGAAGAAATTAAGTAAAATTCACCCCAATATTGGAAATAAAATCAAGTGTGAGTTGAATAAACTCCTTAAATCCAAAATCATTTTTCTTTTTAGGCATTCCAAATGGGTGTCAAATTTAGTGCCTGTTAGGAAGAAAAATGGTGGCATACACGTTTGCATAGATTTTAGGAATATGAATAAAGCTTGTGTTGTGATATTCAACAACACCCATTATTTTAGCTTACTTACCTTAGAGAATAATGGGGACCCTTTTAAAAAAATTTAGAGTAAAATAGATAAGACCCTTAGAGTGATTCATTTAGATAGAAATAGGAATCAAAGAGGAAAAAAACATTCAATTTTGGCCTTAAAAGCACTCAAGAGGAGAAAGATCACATTATCGCAATCACAATACCACAAATGTAACACATATGACTCCTAAAAGTCACTTAAAACATATTGCGATGTGATACATAAATGAGAGCACTTTTATAAAGAGAAAAAAAAAATTTCCAAACGAATTCTATAAGGGAAAGCTTGCGGAACCCATTTTCGCCATGTAGGCTATCACAAATTGCATTTCGCATTTCACAACTCTACCTCAATGGTCTTATTGTAACCCTCCATGTTTTCCCAATGCGATTTACTCCAACGCATCGCATTTTCGCGAACATAATCATTCACCCCCCTCAACCATATTCACCGATGTGATATAGTCTATCGCAAATCGCAAATAAAACTTTCACAATACAAACACTTTTTCCCTCCATCTATTTTCTCTGATATTGTGATTTCAATATCACCGTCAGAAAACTAAGCCGATCGGTTTTTATGGAGATTCACACATGAGAAGCACTACGACACGACATATCTAGTTTTAAATGATGAAATTGCTACATGGGCACATCAACCCATATAAACCATTGATGCCATAACTTAACAGTTTTGTAAGCATTGCCTCCAAAATGATTTGACTGTAAGAAGCATTGAATTCATATATTAGTAGCGTGCCAAGTTTCATTAATTTAATTGTTTCCATTACTATGGTACTTGTTCATTTGTAAAATAAAAGTTTCCTCTTTCCACTTATCATTTCTCATTTAATCGCAGGCAATCCCAAATAAACAAAATTGTTTAGAGATGTATAAATCTATCAAGAAAGCTAAGAAACCGATGGTCCCTGTGAATCCTACACCTGTTGCAACTGAGAGAAAAAAGAAGCTTCATCTGTTTATAGACACGACGTGTGGACCTCAAACTGGATCCTCCTCATGGGAAGCCATGTACAAACTATTCAAGTATGAGAAAGCTCACAAGGATTAGAGGAAAGTTACTATTTATGCTTCTGATTCCTCATAAACCACTACAAAAGAAGTGGCTAATTCTTTCCTGCATCGAATAGTTGCGTGACCTAAAATCTTACCATAAGTAGATATGGTAAGATGGATAATTGATAATCTCAACATCGAGGACAGGAATTTTCTAACCAATAGATAAACGATGATATGTTCCTTCAAAGCCGAAGACTTGAAGTTGATGTACCACATCCTAGACCCTTAAAAGGTCTATGACAAGGAATTTCTAGCACAGTTCACCAACGATAATGAGCTCAAATCAAATCCAATCAAGAAATGGATAAGCAACCCCAATAAGCACAAGAATGATGACAAGGGTATGTATTCTACTGACTCCCTTGCAAGTCCCTACTATTATGTTGTTGCAATGATGTCTAGGTTCTTTGGTCAGCTTGACACTATAAAATTTTTAATAGAATGGGTTCCCCTCATGGAAATAGTTGCAGACTCTTATGTTATGGATTGGGGAAACATTTTGTCTAATAATATTGCTACTCAAATTTTGGAATATACAAAAAATCATTCTATTTCCTCCAAAATCCCCCCCCCCCCCATTTTATATGAGTGCTTATATCATGGACGTTGTGTGTTTCACTTCAGATTTTCCAACCATGGGTTGGAAATGGACTACCGAGGACCCTCTACCCATTCATGTATATCATAGCATGTTATGGGAGTCAAAATTTGAGAACCATTTTTATAAAATTTTCCATGGAGTAATTCTCCCTTTGTTTCAAGTCGTCTTTCATGAGAAGGCCCCCAGATTGTCAAAAGTGGCTCAAGCTAATATTTCCTCCATTGGAAAATGGTTTGGAGAAGAGTTGTCCACCTATGTCATAGTATTTTGGAGCCTAGCTTGGTCGCATGTTTTACCCTTGTATGTTCCTGATAAGCTTATCGTAAGAGAAGTAGCATATCAAATTGTTGGAAACGTATTAACCAGGTTTCTAAAGGAAGCTAAGAAAGAATCATGGACTTCATTTCCAATTAATTGTGTTATTTATTGTCTAGACAATTACAAGCATGCAGTTTTAGAGATCAGCCAAATTGAATGATTGCAATTGTTTACAATTTCAAACAAACAATATGACCCAATTAAATTTTCCAATAATTTTACTACCCAAGTTAAAATTAGGCCTTTTGTACACGAAGATGATGAGTTTGATGACTTATTTGATTAAGTGGATAATCACTCTGTATTTTAGAAATTGGTAGCCCTATGCCTCCATCCACAACAATTACCAAATTTTAAATAGTGCAGGATCAAGATATTGGAAGCAATTCCATTGAAAATGTTGGAAGTCTCCCAACCCTTGACAGAGATGGAAAAGGAAAATGAATCGGCACCTAAGGATACTGAAGTCCATAGTAAAACTGACCAAGATAAATCTGTCAAGATTCAAAATATGGATTTATATTTCCCAAGTAATTTGAGTGATGTTTGGAAGGAGTCTAACCTAAAACTCTAGGTAGACAAAGGAGCCATAGCTACTGATCAACAACAGATTGTGCATACGCCTCAAACTAAAAGTCAGGACTCATTCACTGCTGGGCCCTCTGAAAAATTAGTAAGAACTAAGAAAATGGAGTTCATATCAGCCTTCCCTACTACTAAAATTCTACTTAACATTGAGGAAATCCCTCCTCTGGACATTTTCTACAGTCCTAAACATAAAGAAGTTGTGATCAGACATAAGAAAAGGAGATCAGAGAAATTTGAACCCATTTTCCAAGGAGATGTCTCAATGTAATTTGTCTGGAAAGACTCACAGGCAGATCCTTCATAGGATTTAACTCGCCTAACTCAGTTCGTATGAGCTTATGCCTCTGCAATTATTGATATAGCTTCTGAGGTTCAATAGTTGATGAAAGAAAATGATGAAAGACATTAGGGGAATTTTGAGGTCTAAAAGGGGCCTCCTAAGAAAAATGTACAACAAAAAGGAACTTTATAAGAAACAATAGGATTCAAGATGCTGATGTCAACCATGGGAGATGATTCACCATTTTTTAAGAAAAAGGGTAAAAGGATTACAAAATAATAAAATAATAAACTACTTTTTCAACTCGTATTTTCAACTTATCTCCAAAAGTGTTTACTCAAATTTCGAGCGGGAGTACTCGTTGGATGAAAAATTTAATTCCTCATCCAAGGAGTACCCATGTTGCATACTTTTGATGGTACCTGCTACATGAAAAAGAATAAATACATAAAAAACGTGATTGCATTCAAGTTTTTCATGTATTTCTCATTTTTCATCTAGCAGAACCCATCGAAATTATGAAACATGGGTACTCCTTGGATGAGGAATTAAATTTTTCATCCAACGAGTAGTCCCGCTCGAAATTTGAGTAAAAAAATTGGGAGATAAGTTGAAAATATGAGTTTAAAAAGTGGTTTTTTTTCTTTTTTCCTTCTAAAATTTGATGATGTAACCAAATCTTATTTTATTATTTCAACTATTATTTTATAATTTCCTTAGGAGGACCATTTTAGACCTCAAAATTCCCCTAATGATCATCCAATTAGAACTTGAGATACTTGCAGAGAAATAAATTGTCAACCAAAAACTACAAATACAGGTCACACAGCTCTAGGAGAGCATGGACCAATTAAATATTCAACACCAAAATGACATTAGTTCAAAGGACATTCAAATTCATCAATTGCAGTTTTCTGTAGATAAATTGAAGGATAATCCAAAGATTGATGAATTTATAAAAGAGGCCTTGGAACTAAATACTTTATTGGCACAACAACAAGTCATTTTTTGTCAGAAATTATCAAATATTATTGAATTGTGTGAGAAAAGTGATTGGCTGATGAACTTAATTTCAGACCAGAGGATTAGTTTTGATGAGATTGATGATAAGGTTTCACAGTATGTCACCTGGAAGGATCATTTTGATGGATGAAAGGCCAACCTGCCCAGGATTGAAGACTCAAAAAATGAAATATTTTTTACTGATTGGGACGTACCATTGAAACATGTTGAAAGAGCCATTTGCAGAGAAAAATATGTGGCTACTAACATTGTGGAAACTTTTAGTCAAAATCTCATCGCTGCAAACCTTATTGATAGATGTCCTCCTGGTGCACTTCCTATTGTGAAATACTTGATAATACAATGACAAGAAGTTTCAAAGGTAAAAGAGGAACACATCAGAAAGTTGGAAAAACTAGATTAGGATAAGTTTTGGAGATACTTAGTAAAGCCTCATAGCCAATGGCTTATGTTGTGATGTCCTAAAGATACATCCTCCTACATGTTGCCTCCACTTTCCGATGTTGTTTTCATTGGATAGCTATGCATCAGACTAGAGAAACCTTCTGAGTTTAAGCCTATGCTTAACATCCTACATCTGAAGGAACGAATGGTTTATGACACGGCAGGACAATCATCAAGCAAGTCACGCCTTTAAATTATATTTCTATTTAATTTTTTCTTAGTTTAAGGAGGGTTTTTTTAAACCTCCTAAGCTTTTATCGTAATAAATATTTTAAGACTTTTATTTTTATATATAAACCCCTTCATGTCTTTGAAGAAGGGGTCCTTAAATTTTGAAAGGAATACTTTACAGAAGTTGCACTTTTGTACTCTTGAATTTTTATGAATAGAAATGGTTGGACCAAGTACTTTTTCTCAAATGATCAAAGTGAACATATACATGGTACTTTTATCCTGTGTTATGATTTTTTTTTCAAATGAGAAATGGTTAATTATCTTATGATGTTTTGTTTCATGTATATATTTGAAAACAATTTGGCATTAACTCACGTTTGAACATGTTAGACCTTTATCTTTTGATACATATTCAATACAAGCATTTAATAGTTGCGATATAAGATTTATCCAATTTATTTAATTAAAAATTTAATTAAATCAATTAGTTTAAATCATTTTCATATCTCCAAGAGTTTGTATGATCTTCATTTGCATCCACTGAAAGATCATTTTTATAAACCACACAGAGGATATATTTCATCCCAGGATACATAATAGATAGATATATTATTTACTACAAGCTTACTAATACTTCCATATACCAAGTTACAGACAGTTATAAATCCATCCATTCACCCAATTATATCCCACTGGGAAACTGGTCCCATAAATCCAGTCATAGCCACCATTCCAAACAGAAAAGGGACGTTTTTTAAGTCCCCGACCAGGTGGTTTCCTTGATGTTGTTGCACCAATTTTCAGGGCCTCAAAATTTTTGGCATTAGAAGGAGGGCCATCTGACTATGAATGGCACCAAATCTTAATCCAAAAAGCAAAGACCATCAGAAGAGTCATTCTCTCTCCAAGACTACAACTTCTAGTCCTAGTTCAAGATCTCCTATTCTTAGATTAGAAGTTGTTCAATCTCCCCCCAAATATCCTAGTTCTATTCATAAAGAACTCTCTTCATATCATACTTTAGAATCATATGAAGTACAGACATTAATAAAGAAATTGGAAGAAATTTCAATTTCGGCAGAAAAACTTGTACTTTTTGAAGCCTCGGATGGAAGTGTTACTTCAATATTTGATGGCACTAGTGTATTAACCTGTTCTAAGAGTGAAAATCTTGAAGTAATCCCTTTTTAATTTCCTCTCCATTCTCATCATAGGAAATATCCTATATCTGAAACTCAAACATCTACTAGTGAGATTCAATCCTCTTCTACCCCTCAAACACCATCATTTATTCCTCCTTCTTTTACAACTTCTCAAAACAATTTCTTCATCAATTTACATTCCTTCTTCTTCTTAGTCTACAAATGTTGCCTCAAGCAATATTATTTCCATAGTTTGTTCTTCTACACCAAAAAACACTACTTGAACTAATTCTTCCACTCCAAATCCTTCTTCAAGGAAAACTAATCCTCCACTTCATACAATGGAAGCCAGACCTTGGCAGAATCCTAGAGTTGTTCAATTACCAATTCCTCTTCATCCTTTACCTAGGCATCCTGAAATATGGTTTCCTAAGTACAATCCGGATGATGGTCTACCTGCTGAAGAACATCTTCATAATTTTATGCTTTCCATGAATCTTAATGATGTCACTGAAGAAGATTGTGTAGTTATATTATTTCCCTATACTTTTCAAGGATCAGCTGGGTCATGGAATTTCTCACTACCATGAGGCACTATTACTAGCTAGGATAATTTTAAAGAACAATTCCTTACTAAATTTGGTGATGATCCTACTATTTCTACTCTTATCAATGATAATTCTAATGTTAAATAAAATACAAGAGAAAAGATCAAATATTTCAACTCCATATTTAATAAGCTATTCAATAAGATCCCTACCACAGCTAAGCCTAGAGTAGATGTACAAATAGAATTTTACGTATCCTCTCTTTCTTATAATATTTTTATTTTTGTAGATAGAGCCAATAAGGCTACATTGGTAGAGAACATGAAAGAAGTTATTTCTGTTGAAAAAAAATCCTTGCTTTAGAGAAAAAAATTGCACAAGAAGATAGAAAAACTTAGAAGGTTTCATTTAAGGATGAACCTAAAAAGAAAAGATATAAACATCATTATGATCTTGAGGGATTAAAAAATGTTCTCAAAACTATGTTGAATGATATGGTAGAGATAAATAAACAAGCAGCCGAGTCTTCTTCGAAGAAACCTTTTATATCTTTTAATAAAAATCAAGCTTCCCAACCTCCAAATGTAATCTCTAATGCTGAATCAGATCAAGACGAAGATCAAGATGAAATAGTATCATCCTCAGAAGAATATCAAGAAGAAGAATTAGTTGAATTTCATGGACTATGGGCCTTTATCCTTCCAACATCTGATAATCAAGATGAACATGAGGCACTTCAAGTTAACACAATAAGTAAAAACTCTACTGACCTCCCTCGGTCTCCTCAAAAACAAAATTCTTCATCCTCTGTTGCTAAGGACAAAGTAATTAACAAAAGAAATTCTTCTCCTCAATCAAATAAATCTTCTTCTACTATTCAATCTACATTCGAGACATTAGTGGTATCTGATACTATTGAATATAATATAGTATAAGATATGAAGAAGGTAAAGGAAAATGTTTCTATACATGAGTTGAGCAAATTAAAACAGCAACAACAAATTTTACTCAAAGAGCTGAATGCATTCCTGCTTCATTCTTACCTTCCCCTTTTAGTTCTAAAGGTTCAAAAGGACTTCATAAACCTCCTAGTGATTCACCTGAGAAAATTAATGCAAGTGATGCTATTTTAATCGGTGACAAATCTAATTCGCATACTCCTCCCTTCCTTTTAACTTTTGAAGTATTCAACAAAGATGTGCACAATTGTCTAATTGACTCTGGAGCCTCTTCAAACATCATGCCATATTCTATTTGTCTGAAATTGAACATTTCTCCTCAAAAATATGTAGTACATATTATGCAATTAGACAGAACAAAGGTTAAGGTATCAGGAGAAATGAATTCAATATTTATCAGACTAGCATCCAACTCAAAATTTCATCAAGTAATTGATATTTTAGTTGTTGATATCCCTGAATTTTATGGTTTAATCCTAAGTAGCAACTGATCAAAAAATATCCATGGTTATTTTTTCACTAATTGGTCTCATATGTGGCTTCCCTATAATTGTAAGCCGAATAAAATTCGATTAGAATGTGAAAAACACATGAAATACTCAATAACTGAATTCGAAGATGAGAATGAACCCACAAATTTTACTAATAACATTATCGTAAATTACTCTGCTGAATCCTTTTTGGGGAATTTTAATGCTCATAAATCTCCATTTGTTACCAATTCAGTTAATTCTCAGATCAAAATTGTCTAAATCAGACTCTTCCAAGTGTATAAATATCATATATAAACCTTTTATTAATACTTTGTTCTAGACATTATACTTTGATGGATCAAAATCTGGTGAAGGTGCATGAATTGGTTGTATACTAATCAATCTGGAAGGGGAAAAGACAGTGCTATCATGTAGACTCGAATTTAAATGCACAAATAAAACCACAAAATATGAGGCACTGGTCCAAGGCTTATACAAAGCAATTGATATTGGTGTCAAATATCTCCAGTTATATGTTGATCCTGAAATAATTTTCAAACATGTAAGAAATACTATACACTGCATTTCTGGTCATCTTAAACATTACCAGTCATTAGTACAATCTCTTACCTCTCATTTTTTATCATTCAATATCTCATCTATTCCAAGAATTCAGAATGCAAGTGCGGACCTTCTAGCCAATGTAGCATCCAGACTTATTCCTTCAGAAGATTACAGTCTTGATAGATTTTTTATAGAGTTGATTTTTCACCTATATGTTCTTGATAATGTCACTAATTGGAGAGTATTCAATGATGATGAAGATGTTATAACTTCTCTTACATCAAAAGGATCATATGATGATCAATTAATTGATGAAGATGAATATGAAAGGAAATTGAAACACAAACCTGAATAAAATTCCATACCTAATTTTGTGGTTAAGCTTGAAGATATCTACGATCTCAAAGATAGATTCAAAAGGGTTACTAATTCTAAACTGCAAAGTTCAACTTTGAGGTTTGAACTAGTAAATATTTGTACAGATCTTAATCCTCAGAACATTTACTTAGGACTTGGTCTTTCCTCTGATGAATGATTAGCCTTCATTCACTTACTGAATAAATAAAAGAAATTTGAAGATCTCAAAACTTATGATACCTCCATCATCCAACATATTATCCCAATGATATCCACTGAAAAGCCTATAAATCAAAAGTTAAGGAAAATTCACCTCGATGTTGAAAGTCAAATCAAAAGTGAATTCAACAAACTCCTTAAGGCCAAGATTATCTTCCCTATTAGGAATTCAAAGTGGGTCTCAAACCTAGTCCGTATTAGGAAAAAGAATGGCGATATTTGTATTTGTATTGATTTTATGAACTTAAACAAAGCTTGCTTAAAAGAAAATTTCCCGTTACCACCGATGGAACAAATTTTGAAATCAGTTGCTAGTTCTGAATTAATGTCTTTCCTTGATGTATTTTCAGGTTACAATCAAGTATTGGTTCATTTTGAAGATAGATTAAATACTACATTTAGAACTAAATGGGGCACTTATGCCTATCAGAAAATGCCCTTTGGTCTAATCAATGTAGGAGAAAATTCTAAAAGAGAAATGAACATTGATTTTAGAGGACTGATAAATAAAACTATTGTTTTATATTTAAATGATATAACCATTTACTCCAAGAAAAGAAGTGGCCACTATCATTATCTTAAGAAAATCCTTGAACTTTGTTTGAAATATGGAATTTATTTAAATCCAAAAAAGTCTTATTTCTCTTTAAGTGAAGGTAAACCTTTAGGATTTATTGTCTCAAAAGAAGGCATTTGCATAGATCTAGAAAGAATAAAGGAAATTTATGAACTCTCTCATCCCCATAACAAGAAATCCATGCAGCTTTTAGAATAGATAAATTTTGTCAAGAGATTTGTTCCAAATTTTTCTCAAATTGTTTTACCATTACAAGTAATGATTAAGAAAAATGCACTTTTCAAATGGGGACATAATGAAAGAGAATATTTTGATCTAATCAAGCAAGCCATCATCAATGCTCCTTCTCTGAGTACCCCAGATTTTTCTAATCAATTCATTTTATACAATTTTGCATTTGAAACATCTTATGTTGATGTGTTAACACAAATCAATGATCGAAAGATTGAACCACCCATTTCTTTCTTTAGTTCAAATCTTTAAGGTGATGAACTAAATTATTCAGAAGTGAAAAAACAAGCATTTTCTATTTACAAATCCTTAAAGCACTTTAGAAATTTTCTCCTTAAAACACACACCAAGGTAATAACTCCATTTTCGGTAGTAAGGAAACTACTTATTCAAAAGGAACTAGGAGAAAAGAGAGAAAATTGGGTAACTGCTCTGTAGGAATATGACATTGAAATAAGACCAGCCGAAATCATCAAAGGGAAAGGTCTCTTCAGATTACTATCTAGAGCATCCAACATATCAGATGATGAAGAGTCAAGTAACACTGTAAACATTATTGAGGTAAGCCTAAATGACTCTGCATCACAGTATTTTTATATTACTTTTTATTTGAAAAATGGATATGCTCCTACAAAACTAAAGTACAAAAGAAAAATAGCTTTAAGATTGAAATCTAGACAATATCAGGTCCTAGAAAATGTTTTGTTTATAAATAACTATGACTCCATACTACTAAGATGCCTCAAGAAATCTGAAGCACATAGGTTTTTGCAGGAAATCCATGATGGACCTGCAGGTGGAAATTTCGGAGGAGATACCACTGCACATAAGATATTTCATGCAGGATATTACTGGACCACTCTGTTTAAAGATGCTCCTGCATATGTGATAAAATGAAAAACATGCCAAACTATTACTGGAAGACAAATAAAACCAACCTTACCCTTGCAGCCAGTCAACATTGACCAACCTTTTGAGAAATGGGGATTGGATATCATAGGTGATATTGTTCCTAACTCATCCAAATAACATAAATACATTCTCACTGCAACATATTATTTTACTAAGTTGGTGGAATTTGTTCCACTAAAGGTAGCTAACTCTGAAGCAATTATGGAATTTATTGATCAATTCATTATTACCATGTTTGGCTTACCCAATGCACTTATGTTTGATAATGCATATTATTTTTTCAGGAAATAGTATGATTGAATTTTCTCTCAAAAGAGGTTTTAAGATTAAATACTCTGCTAAATACTATCCCCAAGGGAGTGGTTTAGAAAAATCAACAAATAAAATTTCATAAGAAACATAAAAAGAACGATTGATCAAAGCCAAAAAAACTGGCATAAGTCTTTAACATTTGCATTATTGGCATATAGGATTACTCAAAGGGCCTCTATAGGAACGTCTCAGATTCAATCTAGTGTATGGGAAATAATTTGTAATTCCATCAAATTTAGCTCTTCCTTCATTAGCCCTAGTTCAATTTATTGACGAAGTACCTTCTTCTTCCCTACAATTAGGAATGTATCAGATCCTTAAAATGGAAGAGGAAAGAGATAAAGCCAAATTAACTCATGCTCGACACCAACAAATAGTGAAAATTTATTTTGTTGCAAATTTTGTTTCCACAAAAACATTCCAATTTGGAGACCTCGTACTTAAGTGGGACAACATACATGAGGAAAAAGGTAAGCATACCAAATTCCAAAGAATGTGACTTGGACCATTTCAAGTCATAGAAAAAATTTTCCCATCAACTTTCATGTTACAAGATCTTCAAGGGCGAAAATATTTTCTCCTTATCAATGGGCTGATTTTGAAAAAGATATTTTCTTAGAAGAAAATTTTCTTCTAAATGTACTATACCTACACTTAACATTTCTAGGAAAATAATTTTTGACTACATACTTTTGGTTTTTTGCAACACCTCTGAATTATTTTATGTTTTTATTTTCTAATAATAGAAAATTTTGAGGAAATAACTACCAAACTTGAAAATTGAATGAATACTATACAACTCTGAAATATTTTTCCATCAAAATTGTAAATTTTATAAACATGAAAATTTTGAAGTCTTTTACTTTAGCATCAATTAGAAAAATGTTAATCTTTACAAAGTAAAGGTTTGTTGTTACTGAGCATATTTAGCTCTAAATTTTCATTGAAAACTATTAAGGGGTCAATGGTTCTCCCCATCCATAGAAAATTCTTTTTTAGAGCAAGGCTTCCTTCACACACAGGCTCTGAAGGAAGTAAGGGAAAGCGGGGCTGAAATACCAGCTAATCGTACCCTAATTAAAAAATATAAAAAGCTTAAAAGGATAATAGGTCTCATCATGAGCCTACTTACCATGATCATATGTAAATAATAAACTGACATTACCACTACTGCATACCAAACTAGGGTAATGGCTCATGATTATTAAAATCATGAGACAAGGGCTCTCATCACGAGCCATCTTTTTCAGTTCAATTATAACCAGTGAATGGCATTGTCACTTTCTGGTCATCAAGCCAGGAAAAAGAATTTTTAAGAAAAATAAAAAACATGTTATATGATTAAGGATTTATCTCAAAGAATTGTAATAATAAATGGATGGGATACTGAATCATTGATGGTTAAAAGGTAACCTTTTCAAGGCTACAAATGCGTACCAGTAGTAGCAGCTCTACCTATGACCAAAGGAGAAAATAAAAACGCTAAGTTACAAAGAGACACTTACTTTATCTTTTAAACTATATAATGATTGATATAGAAGAATGAAGATATTTATTTATGAATTTTTTCTGAAAGATTAACAATAAAGATGAGTTTTTTTATATCGAGAGTGATTTTATTCATTTAAAAATTTTGAAAACAATTTTTGTTTCCTTCAATTTTTTCTACTTATTTAAAGATACTAAGATTTTTTTTTCAGAGATAACTGGTTCTTCCAGTGAATCGCCAATTGTTGTGCTATTCAAAAACCCCCATTATTTTAGATTAGTTACCTTAGAAAATAATTGGGACCCTTTTTAATTTTTTTAGAGTAAAACAAATAAGACCCTTAGAGAAATTCATTTAGATAGAAAAAGGAATCAAAGAGGAAAAAATCCTTCAATTATGGCCTTAAAAGCACTCAAGCATAGAAAGATCGCATTATCGCAATCACAATACTGCAAAGTAACACATATGACTCCTAAAAGTCACTTAAAACATATTGCGATGCGATATATAAACGAAAGCGCTTTTATAAAGAGAGAAGGAATTTTTCCAAAAAAATTCTATAAGGGAAGCTTGCGGAACCCGTTTCCTCCATGTAGGCTATCACAAATCACATTTCACATTCCGCAACTCTACCCCGACGGTCTTATTTTCACCCTCCATGTTTTCCCGATGTGATATACTCCATCGCATCGCATTTTTCGCAAACATAATAATTCTCCCCCCTCAACCATATTCACCGATTTGATATAGACTATCGCAGATCGTAAATCGCACTTTCACAATGCAAACACTTTTGCCCTCCATATATTTTCGTCGATATTGTGATTGCGATATCGCAATTGGAAAAATTAAGCCGATCGATATTTTACGAATATTCACACACGAGTAGCACTACGACACGAAATATATAGTTTTAAATGTTGAAAATATTACATGGTAACATCAACCCATATCAAGCATTAATTGCATAACTAAATGGTTTTGAAGCCCACGCCTCCAAAATGATTTGACTGTAAGAAGAATTGAATTCCTATATTAGCAACGTGCCAAGTTTCATTCATTTAATTGTTTCAATTATTATGGTACTTGTGCATTTGTCAAATAAAGGTTTCCTCTTTCCGCTTATCATTTCTCATTTATTCGCAGGCGAGCCCAAATAAAAATAATTCGTTGGAGATGTCTAAAGCTCTCAAGAAAGCTAAGAAAACAATGGCCCCTATGAATCCTGCACCTGGTGCAACTAAGAGAACATATATGCTTCCTCTGTTTATAGACACAATGTCTAGACCTCAAAGTGGATCCTCATCATGGGAAGCCATGTAAAAAAAATTTAAGGATGAGAAACCTCACAAGGTTCGGAGGGAAGTTACTGTTGATGCTTCTGATTCCTCAGAAACCACTACAGAAGAAGTGGCTAATTCTTTCTTACATCGAATTGTTACGCGAATTAAAATATTACCATATACATATATGGTAAGATGGATAATTGATAATATCAACATCGAGGACATGAATTTTCTAACCAGTAGAGGAACAATGATAGGTTCCTTAAAAGCTGAAGACTTGAAGCTGGTGTACCACATTCAAGACCCTGAAAAGGTTTATGACAAGGAATTTATGGTGCAGTTTTCCAACGAGAAGGAGCTCAAATAAAATCCAATCAAGAAATAGAGAGGCAACCCCAATAAGCACAAGAATGATGACAAGGGTATGTATTCTACTAACTCCCTTGCAAGTCCCTACTGTTATGTTGTTGCCATGATGTCTAGGCTCTTTGGTCACCCTCACACTACAAAATTTTAGGTAGAATGGGTTCCCCTCATGCAAGAAGTTGCAGACTCTTATGTTATGGATTGGGGAAACATTATCTCTATTAATATTGCTACTCAAATTTTGGAAAATATGAAAAATCGTTCTATTTCCTCCAAACTGTTCCCCCCATTTTATATGAGTTCTTATATCATGGACGCTATGTGTTTCACTTCAGATTTTCCAACCATGGGTAGCAAATGGACTACCTAGGACCCTTTACCCATTCATGTATTTCATAGCATGTTATGGGAGTCAAAATTTGAGAACCATTTTTATAAAATCTGCCATGGTGTCATTCTCCCTTTGTTTCAAGTTGTCTTTAATTAGAAAGCCCCCATATTTTTAAAAGAGGCTCAACCTACTTTTTCCTCCATTGGAAAATGGTTTGGAGAAGATTTTTTCACCTATGTTAGAGTATTTAGGAGCCTAGCTCAGCCGCATGTTTTACCCTTGTATGTTCCTGATAAGCTTATCGCAAGAGAAGCAACATATCAAACTGTTGGCAACCGATTAACCATGTTTCTAAAGGAAGCTAAGAAATAATCATTCATTATTTTCCAATTAATTATGGTGTTTATGGTATAGAAAATTACTAGCATGTAGTTTAAGATATCAACCAAATGGAATGTTTGAAATTGTTTACAATTTGAAACAGACAATATGATCCAATTAAAGTTGCCAATAATTTTACTACCTAAGCTAAAATTATGCCTTTTTTATGTGAAGATGATGAGTTCGATGACTTATTTGAGTCATTCAATAATTACTTTGCAGTTTAGAAGTTGGTAGCCCTACGCCTCCATCCACAAAAACTACCAAAGTTTAAACAATATAGGAATAAGAGATTGGGAGAAATTCCATTGAAAATGTTGGAAGTCTCCCAACCCTTAACATCGAAGGAAAAGTAAAATGAACCAGCACCTAAGGATACTGAAGTCCTTAGTAAAACTGACTAAGATAAATCTGTCGAGGTTAAAACTATGGATTTAGATATCCCAAGTAATCTAAGTGATGTTTGGAAGGATTTTAACCTAAAACTCTAGGGAGACCAAGGAGCCATAGCTACTGATCAAAAATAGATCGTGCATACACCCCAAACTAATAGTCAGGACTCGTTCACTGCTGGGCCCTTTGACAAATTAGTAAGCACTGAGCAAGTGTAATTAATCTTGGCATTCCCCACTACTGAAATTGTACTTAAAATTGAGGAAATCCCTCCTCTGGACATTTTGTACAATCCTAAACATAATGCAATTATGAGCAGACATAAGGAAAGAAGGAGATCAGAGCAATCCCAACCCATTGTCCAAGGAGATGTCTTAATGGAAGTTGTCTCGAAAGACTCACAGGCAGATCCTTCACAGGATCTAACTCGACTAACTCATTTCGCACAAGCTTATGCCTCTGAAACTATTGATAAATCTTCTGAGGTTCAATATTTAATGACAAAAAATGATGAAAGAACCATCCAATTAGAACTTGAGTTACAGGAAGAGAAACAAAATGTCAAACAACAGTTATAGATACAGGTCACGTAGCACTAGGAGAGCATGGACCAATTAAATATTCAACACCAAAATTAAATTACTTCAAAGGACACTCAAATTCATCAATTGCAGTTATCTATAGAGAAATTGAAGGATAATCCAAAGATTGTTGAATTTAGAAAAGAGGCCTTGGCAGTAAATATTTTATTGGCACAACAAAAAGTCATTTTTTGTCAAAAATTATCAAATATTCTTGAATTGTGTGAGCAAAGAAATGGAATGATGAATCAAATTTCAGACCAGAGGATTAGTTTTGATGAGATTGATGATAAAATTTCACAATATGTCACCTGGCAGGATTCTACTTATGGCCGAAAGGGAAAACTGCACAGGATTGAAGACTCAAAAAAGGAAATAGTGTTTACTGATTGGGACATACAATTGAAACATGTTGAAAGAGAAATTTGCAGAGAAAAATATGTGGCTACTAATATTGTGGAAACTGTTAGTCAAAATCTCATCACTACAAACCCTTTTGATAGATGTCCTCCCGGTGCACTTCCTATCGTGAAAGACTTGATAAGACCATGGAAATAAGTTTCAAAGGTAAAAAATGAACACATAAGAAAGCTGGAAAAACTAGATTGGGATGAGTATTGGAGATACTTAGTAAAGCCTCATAGCCAATGGCTTATGTTGCGTTGTTTTACAAATATATTCTTGTACATGCTACGTCCATTTTTAGATGTTGTTTTCACTTGACAGCTGCACATAAGGCCAGGCCAACCCCAAGGTTAAGCCTATGCTTAACAACCTTCAGTTGAAGGAACAAAAAGCTGATGAGACAACTGGAAAATCATCAAGCAAGTCACCCCTTTAAATTATGTTTCTTTTTAATTTTCACTTAGTCTAAGGAGGGTTGTTTTAAACCTCCTCAGCTTTTATTGTAATAACTATTTTAAGACTTTTATTTTTATATATAAAACCCTTCATGTCTTTGAAGAAGGGGTCCTGAAATTTTGAAAGGAAGACTTTACATAAGTTGCACTTTTTTACTCTTGAATTTTTCTGAACAGAAATGGCTGGACCAAGTACTTTTTCTCAAATGATCAGAGTGAACATATACATGGTACTTTTATCCTATATGTTATATTTTTTTTTCACATGAGAAATGGTTAATTATCTTATGATGTTTTGTTTCATGTATCTATTTAAATACAATTTGGCATTAACTCACTTTTGAACATGTTAGGTTGTTATATTTTGATACATATTCAATACAAGAATTTAATAGTTGTGATATAAGATTTATCCAATTGATTTAATTAACTATTTAGTTAAATCATTTTCATATCTCTAATTTTTTGTATGATATTCATTTGCATCCACTGAAAGATCATTTTTATAAATCGCACAGAGAGTATATTTCATCCCGAGATACATAATAGATAGACATATTATTTACTGCAAGCTTGCTAATACTCCCATCTACCAAGTTACATACAGTTATAAATCCATCCATTCACCCAATTATATTCCACTGGGAAATTGGTCCCATAAATCGAGTTGGAGTCACCATTCCAAATGGAAAATGGATGGTTTTTAAATCCTCGACTGGGTGGTTTCCCTGATGTTGTTGTACTGATTTTTGGGGTCTCAACAGCTTGTCAAAATGATAATTTCCCATTTCCACCCATGGAATTTTTTTTACAATTAGTGGCAAGATCCGAACTCATGCCTTTCCTTGATGGTTTCTCAAGATATAACCAAATCCTTGTTCATCCAGATGATAAGATAAAAACTACTTTCAAGACCAAATGGGGGACTTGTGCTTATTAGAAAATTCCTTTTGGTATAATAAATGTAGGGGAAACCTTCCAAATATCCATGGAAATATATTTTATAGGTATGATAAATAAGACAGTTGTTATTTAGTTGGATGACATAAAAATCTATTCCAATAAAAGTAGCAACCATTATCACGATTTGAAATAGATCTTTGACCGTTGAAAAAAATATGGAATTTCATTAAATCCAAAAAATTCATAATTTTCTCTTAGTGAAGGAAAAATTTTAGGATTTATTGTATCCAAAGAAGGTATTTGCATTGATCCTGAAAGGATTAAGGCAATATTTGAAATCTTTTTGCCCCACACTAAGAAACCAATGCAGTCTTTCTTAGGGCAGATAGATTTTGCCGATAGATTTGTTCCATATTTTTCCCAAGTTTTTCTTCCATTAAAAGCCATGATGAAGAAAAAATCAGTCTTTAAATGGGTTCACAATGAAAGGGAAGCTTTTGATTCAATCAAAGAAGCCATTATAAAGTCTCCCTCTTTAACTACTCCAAATTTTTCTGATCATTTTATTTTATATACTTTTGCTTCTAAAACATGATCATATGCTATTGTTCTAACACAAATTAATGATCAACGAATAGAGACACCCATCTCATTCTTTATTTCAAAATTTCAAAGTGTTGAACTAAATGATTCAGAGGTGGAGAAACAAGCTTTTGTTGTTTTCAAATCTATAAATCATTTCATGCCTTTTCTTCTAAAGACACACACTAAAGTAATAGTCCCATTCCCAGAAGTGAGACAATTAATTTTACAGAACGAATTAGGAGAAAATAGGGAAAATTCGGTCACAACTCTGCAAGAATACGACATAGACATAAAACTAGCTAAAATTATCGGAGGACAAGGTTTTTGCATATTTCTTACTGGAGCTTCCCACATACCAACCGATGAGGACTCAAGTTATAATATACAAATATCTGAGGTAAGTCTAACTGATACTGAGTCCCAATATGCTGATCTTATTTTCTATTTAAAGAATGGATATGCTCCCCCTCAACTAAGTTATAAAAGAAAAATATCTTTAAGGTTAAAATCCAATCGATATGTAATCATTAATGATGTGTTATTCAGAAAAATTATGACTATGTTTTGTTAAGATTCCTTGAAAAGTCTGAAGCACACAAGTTTTTGCAAGAGCTACATGATGGACCAGCTGGTGGACATGTCAGAGGAGATACCACTGCCCATAAGATTCTGCATGCAGGGTATTATTGGCCAACATTATTCAAATATACCCATGCATATGTAAGGAGATGCAAGATTTTTCAGACTGTTGCAGGAAGACAAAAAAGATTCTAAGCCTTACCTCTTCAACTGGTCAATATTGAACATCCCTTTGAACAATGGGGATTGGACATAATAGGTGATATTTTTCTTCACTCTTCCAAGAAGCATAAGTATATCCTTACTAATACAAACTACTTCACCAAGTGGGTGGAAGAATTCCACTAAAAGTAGTCAATTATGATGCTATTATCGAATTCATGTATAAGTTCATTATTACCAAGTTTGGCTCACCAACTGCACTTATGTTTGACAATGCATCTTACTTTTCAGGTAATAACATGACAAAATTTTCTCTAAAGAGGGGATTTAAACTTAAATACCTTGTTAATTACTATCCCCAAAGGAGTGGTTTGGCAAAGTCAACCAATAAAAACCTCATAAGAATTATTAAAAGAACTGTTGATCATATCCAAAATAATTGGCATAAATATTTGACATTTTTTCTATGGGATGATCAAATAACCCAGAAGGTCTCCATAGGTACTTCTCCCTTCAATTTGATATATGGGAAAGGAGCTATCATTCCTTCCAATCTAGCTCTTCCTTCATTAGTCCTAGTCCAATTCATCAAAGAAACACCTTCCTCTTCTTTGAAATTAATAATGTTTTAAATACTTAAATTAGATGAAGAAAGGGAAAATCCAATATTACACATGCTCACCATCAACATATAGTTAAATCTTATTTTGATGCAATTTTTGTTGCCAAAAACTATTTTCAAGTTGGAGATCATATTCTCAAATGGGACAAGGCACATGAGGAAAAAGGAAAGCATACTAAATTCTAGAAAATGTGGCTTGGACCATTTCAAATTGTTGAAAAAATAGGCTCGTTAAATTTTTATGCTACAAGATCTACAAGGAAAGAGAGATTCTCTTCCTGTTAAAAAATTCATTTCTTAGAAGAACATTTTTTCTATTATAAATATATAAGTATTTTTATTTACATATTTAGGTTTGTTAAAAAATAATGTTAAGTAACATGCTTTTGCCTTTTGTATCATCATCTATAATTATCTTATAATTTTTTTCGCTTTCAAGGTAGGATTTTTTTAGGAAAATATTACACAATTGAAAATTTGATAATTATCATAGAACTCTGAAATATTTTTTCCATAGAAGTTGCGATTTCTTTTAAATCTCAAACTTTATAAAATATTTTGATGTTATTATCAGTCAAGAAAGGTTTTCTTTAACAAAGTAAAGAATATTTTTTAACAAAGCATCTTTAACTCTAAATTTTCATGCAAAACTATTAAGGAGTCAATGATTCTCCCCATCCATTGATCATACTCTTTTTAGAGTGTAATTCAAAAATATATAAAACTTAAAAGATAAGAGGTCTCATAAGGAGGCTGCTTAACATAATCATTGAAAAATAATAGGCTGGCATTACCACTACCGAATACCGAACTAGGGTAATGACTTATGATTATTTCAACCATAAGACAAGGGGTATCATCATAAGCGAGCTTGTTTAGCTCAATTACAACCAGTGAATGGCATTGTCACTATCTGGTCACCAAAATAGGACAATAGTTTTTAAGGAATACCGAAAAAATAAAATAAAATAAAACAACATATATATATATATATATATATATATATATATATATATATATATGAATTTATCTCTAAGGATTGCAATTATAAATGGATGGGAAACTAGATCATTGATGGTTAACAGGTAACCCTGTCGAGGCTATGAATGCTTGCTGGCAACAGTGGCTCTACCTATGACAAAATGAGTATATAAAAAGGCTAAGTTTCAAAAGCCCCCTACTTTATCTTTATAAATAATTAATGACATATAGATAGTTAAATTTTTTCATCAACAAGACATTTTTAAAGAGTTACAATGAAATGAGTTTTTTTTATTCAGAGTAATTTTAATTATCCAATATTTCAAATACAATTTTCCTTTCCTAAATATTTTTTACTTATTTAAAGTTTTGTAAAATTTCATTATTATAAATCAGAGATAATTGTTTTTCCCATTAAATCACCATTTTTTATGCTATTCAACAACCCCCCCATTATTTAAATTTAGTTACCTTAGGAAATAATGGGGACCCTTTATAATTCTTATTTTAGGAAAATAAAATATTTTTTATTCTTGATAGGACAAAAATTTATATTTGAAGGATACACGTGGATCCTATTGACTATATTAAACAAATGTTCCAAAAGCACCATCGCATATCGCATATCACAATTGCAATAAGCAGCACTCAAAGTGCTCTTTCAAAATTTGGCAACGTGATATTACTCGAATGCATTAAAAAATGAGTAAAAGGATTTAAAAAAAAAAATGATAACAAAGGAAAAGCTCCCCGACGAACATGATTATATAAAACATTGGTCGAACCCATATTACCGCTACAGCACTCATCATCATCACGCAATCGCAGATTCTTTTGTTACCATTTATGTTGTCTACTTCTAAATCCCCGATGTGATATATCACATCATAGTTCCTCCACCCAACGATGCATTCACTCACTCCACTACTCTTTCGATTGAGATATCGTTATCGCATCGCAAAACCCAAAGCGCAATCCTCCTCCAATGCTCTAATATCTTAAAAACATCGATAAAGAGCTGATAGTCAATTAAGATAGAGTGTTGATCGCATACTGGTGAATTAATGTATCGTGTGTTTTAAAGTTGTGCTCAGAAAGAATTTTGCGATGCGAGATCATAATTAAAGTTTTGAGTTGTCAAAATAAAGCCGTGTGAACTCGCACTTTTAATTATTACTCAAGAATAATGGTATTGATGGTCTCGAGTCCCCAAGTGATTTGATGGCCTGATACTTAATTTTTTCAGATTTTTAGCATTTAAACCATATTTTCCATCACTTCAAACTCTTGTGTTAATCTCTGCAGCATTGCAAAGCATTATTCTTCATTCTATGCTTTTATCTTACTAGAGGCTAGTCTCGAGAAGTAATATTCTAGCAAGATGTCAAACACCACGAAAAATACCAAGAAACCCATGGCTACTCTGCACCCAACGCATCCTACTTAAAAAGTGACAAAGATCCCTCCTCTATTCACTGATACAACATGCACTTAATACAATGGATATTCCTCATGGGAATCCATGTACATATTGTTTGAGGATGAAAAGCCCAGAGTAATTAAAAGGGTAGTCAGGGCCACATCCTCTGAAACTTCTTGTATTGAAGTTACTAATTCCCTCCTCCATCGAATTTCCACTCACCCTAAAATTCTTCCCTATTCAAATATGGTGAAATGGATAATCTACAATTTGGAAATTGGAGAGAGGACACTCTTAACTTCAAGGGACATATTAATTGGGTCTTTCAAGGCAGAATATTTAAAGAAAATGTATCATATACCCGAACCACAGAAGGTATATGACAAGAAGCTAGCGCACGACGCAATAAGGCAATGGAGGCACAACCCCAACAAGCACAAGCATGATGATAAGGGTATGTACCATGTATACTCTCTTGCCAGTCTGTATTGCTATATCGCTTCTATAATGTGTAGGTTTTTTGGTTACCCTAATACAAGTAAATTTTTGGTTGAATGGGTTCCTGTCATTGAGGTTGCATCAGATTCATACATTATGGATTGGGGTACCATCCTTTCTAATAATATTTCCTCCCAAATCCTTGAGTATAGAAAGAACTAGAAATTCACTTCCAAGACATTTCCCTCCTTTTTTCATGAGTGGTTATGTCATGGATGTGATATGATTTACTTATGATTTCCCAACCATGGGATGGAAATGGACTATACAAGACCCTTCCCCTATTCATGTCTACCACAATATCCTTTGGGAATCCAATTATGACTCTCATGTTTATAGAATTTTTCGTGGAGTAATTTTACCCCTTTACCAAGATGTTTTTTGAGAAAAGACCCCAAGACTAACAAAAGAAGCTAGATATGATTTCATGGCCATAGGGAAATGGTTTTGAGAGGATATGTTTACATATTTTATGGTTTATGGAAGTATAGCCAATCCCCATGTTCTCCCACTGTATGTACCAGATAAACTCCTGGACAGAGAAATTACCTATCAAACAGTAGGGAATGGGTTAACCAAAGCCTTCAAAGAAGCCAAAAAGTCTGCTTGGCTGTCATTTCATATTAATTGTGGAGTCTATGCTTTAGATAATTTCAAGCACGTTATTCGATAAATCAATCAAATTCAGTTTTTAAAGTTATCTAACATGCCAAGTAGACATTTTGACCTAAACAAAGTGGCTCAAGACTTTATAGCCCAGGTAAAAGTCAGATAATTCATTCATGAGCTCGATGACTATGATGATTTGTTTGAGTCTGCTGAGACATATTCATAGGCTGAAAAGCTGGTAGAAATTTGTCTTGATCCAGAAAAAATTTCCAATTTTAAGGAGTACAGATACAGGAGGTTGGAAAATATCCCTCTAGACATGTTGAGGGTATCTAAACCAATTTTGCAGAAAGAAAATGATTTGAAGAACCCTCCAAAGGACACTGAGTTCCTACAGGGAAAAAAACAAACCACATCCATAAAAAAAAACTGTTAATACTTTCTTTAGCAGTAATTTGGATGAGGTTTGGAACCAATTTGATCAGCAGATCAAAGGAAAGTAAGAGGAAAACACTTCTAAGCCTAAAGAGATAAGAAGCACTCCTTAAGGAAATAGACAACACCCTCTTACTATTGGGGCTTATGAAAAAGCAGTAAATACAAAGGAGAGTATTGATCACCAGTGGAAGACGCAGTTGTCACAAATTCAACATAGCTTTGATCAATTGAAATTGCTACATCGTGTTGATACCAAGATCAAAGATACTCAAAGTCAACAACTCCAATTCACAATTGAGAAACTGAAGGAAAATCGAAAAATTAAATACTTTAAGAATGAAGAAATGGAATTGAACACTCTTTTGGCACAACAACTAGTAATCCTCTGTCTGAAATTAACAATCATCAATGAATTTTGGAACAAAATTGATTCACTGATGAATCAATCATCTGATATGAGAATGAATTTTGATGACATTGATGAAAATATCTCAGATTTTATCACTAGGAAAGACACCGCAGAGGGCAGAGCAGCAAATCCTCCCTGAATAGAGGATTCCCTCAAAGAAATCCTCTTTACTAATTGGGACATACAGCTAAAGCAAGCAGAAAGGGTTGTATTTAGAGAAAGATATGTTGCAAGAAACATTATTGAAACCGTCAGTAAAAAATTATTTGGTTCCAATATTATCCAAGAATTCCCACCTGGTTCTTCCCAATGTTAAATTTTTACTGAAATTTTGGCAAGAAAAGTCAAAGGTAAAGGAAGAAATCATTAAGAATATGGAAAAAACTCAACTCAGAAAAATACTGGCAGTATCTTGTTAAGTCACACAGCTAGTGGCTAACATTGTGTTGCCTTGCTGACACATCCTCCCACACATTTCCTGCATTATCAGATGTAGTGTATAATGGACATCTCTGCTTAAGGAAAACTCAACCCCCTGAAGTGCAGCCAATGTTATATATTTTCGACCTCAAGCAACGAATGGAAAAGGATACAACATCACACTCCTAAGCTCGTCATACAAACAAATTCTATTGTTGACCTAATGTGTAGCTACATTATTCCCTTATAATTTCCAAGGATCGACAGGATCATGGTAATTTTCTCTACCATCATGTACTATAACCAGTTGCGACATATTTGAGGAGAAAATTTTAACCAAGTTTGGTGATGATCACACTACTGCTACTCTTACAAATGATCTTTCTAATATTAAAGATAATTTAGGAGAAAATATCAAAGAATTTAATTCCAGGTTTAATAAATTGCTAAGAAAAATCCCAACTACATCAAAGCCTAGTGTTGATGTACAAATTGAATGGTACATAGCCTCTGTTCCTTCCAATATTGCAATTTTTGTAGATAGAGATAACAAAGAAAATTTAGTAGAGAACATGATGGAAGCATTGTCTATTGAAAAGAGAATATTTGAATTAGAAAACAAGATTTCCCAGGAAGGAAGCAAAAATAAGGTTACATTTAAAGATGAACCAAAGAAGAAAACTCCTAAATATGCTTTCAATATTGAAGGATTACAAAAGGTCCTTAAAACCATGTCAAATGAGATGGTAGAAATAAAAAATTATGTAGCTGAGTCTTCTTCTGAAAAAAAAATTTAGATCTTTCAAGAAAAACCAGACATAAAATCCTCAACCACCCAATACTATATCCAATTCTGAATTTGATCAGGATGAAGACAAGGATAAAACAACATTATATGTTGAGGAATGTCAAGATGAAGAACTAGTCAAAGTACATGGGTTATGGGATTTCATAATCCCTTCTTCTAATAATGAATATGAGCGTGAATCCTTACCTGTTAGCACCAGAAGTAAAGTTCATGTTAATTCATCATAATCAATCATGAAATATAAACCCTCATCCCCTGCTGCTAGAGATAAAGTTATCAATAAAAAATTTCCTTCCACATCTTCTCAATTAGTCCCATATTCTTCATATTCTCCATCTACATCAAATACCTTAGTATTATTTTACACCATTGAATACAATATAGTGGAACACATGAAGAAAATAAAATAAAACATCTCCCTACATGAGGTAAGTAAGTTGAAACAACAACAAGAGTTTTTAGTAAAAGAATTGAATGCAGTTCTTGCTTCTCTTCTACCTGTTGTTCTTACATCCAAAGCCTCTAAAGGAGTAGGTAAACCTCCTAATGATACATCAAAAAATATTGATTCCTTGTAATATTCCCAATTAGTCATGAGCTAATTAGAATATTCAATTTTGTTTTTTTGCTTTTTTTAAAGAATAAGAGGGCAAAGGAGGTCCAAAATTCTCCTTAATAATGAATAAATCAATGCCAAATGTGAAAGAGACAAATCTTGGTAGTTTAATTGAAGAACCCTTGGTGTGAAAGGGGTTGGATCACTTTGACTGGGTCAACCTTGACCAAATCAACAATGTTGTCATGGAGGAGTGGCCATCAATGAGGGATAGCGCAGTTTTGGATGGAGATGCTTTGTGTGAATGTAGTGATCTTTTTCAATGGGGCTTAGGGTTTGCAAGCACATATTATATTTAAGGAAGATTATGGCAGCCATATGAAGGGGTTGATGTATATTATATTTATGAATATATGGTCTTTTTAAACATATATCTTTCTCTTGTTGTTTAGCTGAGATGGAGTGTTGTTTAGGATAGGGTGTTCCTGATCGGGAATCCCACCTCTTCCATTGAGGAGCTCTTGGAGGAGTCTTGCACTACATTGTCCACTATTTGGCTTAAGGCCAAGCTTCTTCTTTCAACTACAACATGAATCCTATTGAGGGTTTGGTTTTTTTTGCAAGCTGCAGCAAGTGGAGACTAGATCTCTAGATCTAGGTCATTTTAGTGCTCATTTTCAGTGGAGGAGGTTTCCACTTCATTGGGAGGACAATATTGAAGGGCTTTGAACTCATTTTCAGATCTTAGCATCAGGCCAACCTTATTTTGATCCCTACAGTGTAGTTTACTTCTAGATCTGTGTTATTTCTGCAAGTGGAGTTGCAGGGTGGTTTGGCACACCATTTGGAGAGCTGATTTTCAAGTGATTGGGATTTTCCTTTCACTTTTAGGATCTATTGGAGGAGGCTATTGTATTTATCATATCAGATCAGCCACACTTTCCAGATCTGTATTTTTCAATAGATCTACTGTCTTAGATCTCAGATCTACATCTTGTACTTGGTGTTTTGCTGAAAACCCTTGAGGGGTTCTTTAAAGGAGCTTGTATAGTGCATGGATCTGATATAGATCTAAATTTTGAGGCACATATAAGCTCTAGATATGATTTATAATATACTGCTATAAAAGAAGAAATAAAATAACGTTGTAAGGGTTTTCCAGCTTTTATATATGGTTGCAACACCTCATATTGAGGGATTTTGTTCATTGGAGGCTTGTATTTTCTGTTATGCATCTTATGGCCCATTTCTTATGTACATTTTGCTGCTATAATAACATATGAAAGGTCTCCATATGGGCTTTTTTCTTTATAAATGATGATCTGCAATATTGTTCCAACATTTTTCACTATATTCCTGCTTTTCCCATTTGGTAATATTACAGTGGTATAAGAGCATAATCTTGGCACAACCCATGAATTTTAAAAGCCAATATGTCTTTTGAAGAAGGAGAGCCTCTTACTGATAGAGAGAAGAGGTATCAAAGAAGAAGCCACATAAGATTTGATTATACAAATGACAAATAAGACAAGGGTAAAACCCCTTTATTTGGAGGTGAAGATGAAGAGAAGGAGTTCCCTAAGATCCTTCTTAGAGCCATGCAAGACATTGCTGAGAGATCAAGGAGATAAGAATGGACTGGTTCAAGGAATCCCCTAAAGTATTTCATCATGGAGAAGGCTCTAGCATGTCTCATCACTAGAATGATCAACCAGTGCATTAACCACTAGTTTCCCAACACTCTACTATGCCTACATTTTTGGCTATGGGAAATGAAGGTTTTCAAGAGAAAGAATCCCTTGAAGACTATTTTATGGAGTATGATTCTCAAACTCAGAGGTTCAAATATCACTTGAGATTTTAGGATTTTTTTCAAATAAAGGACAATAGAAGACCAAGGCATCATCATAGAAGTGGTGGATTCATTTAAAATCATGATCGACATCACACTATGGGCAGATTATTTTTACCCAATTTTGATGGGCAATCTAAGTGTACTGCCAAATCTTGGGTAGAAAAACTTAACATCTACTTTTAGTTGAACAAGGTTCTAGAAATGGAAGCCATTAATATTGCAGTGCTGCACCTTGAGGGTGAAGCACATGACTGGTGGTTCCATTTCTTGTCTACATTGGGTCATGCCAATGTGACTGCTTATTCAGAGTTCACTAGAAGGCTGGTGGAAAGATTTGATAGAAGAGATCTTGAAGCACCATTCATGAGCCTTGCAAAGTTGAAACAATCAGGTAATGCAAAAACTTACAACTCTGAATTTTTAAGACTTTATGTTATGGTTCCTGATTTGTCTGCGGCAAGAAGGGTGTACATGTTCATTGATGGGTTAGATGAAACTCTTCATGGGTTGGTTAAGTCTACCAAGCCCACTACCTTGCATGGTGCCATTGAAAGGGCTAGATACCCTGAAGATTCCTTGCCAAAATCAAAGGCAAAATTTCAACATAAGCCCTTTTTTCCATCAAAGGGAAAAGAAGAGAAGGTTGCTCCTTCAAAGGAGAGTCAATATAGAAAACCTCTTGATGATTATGTCCAGAGAGATCTAAGAATAAGGAAGATTTGATTCACTTGCCAAGAAGCTTGGGCACCTGGACATAGATGTGCAGCTGGAAAATCACATTACATAGAGGTCTTCTCAAATGACGAGGAGGAAGAAGAAGATGAACCAAGAAGAGGTCACAATGCTAACACTACAGGAGATGAACCAACACCATCAGGAGATGGGAATGGAGCATTTTATCCTATTGGAGGGGCTCTCGCATCTTTGAGAGGAGTACCTAAGTACTTGACCTTAAGAGTTCAAGGGTGCATCTTGAATTAGAGGGTTTCAGTTTTTGTTGATAGTGGGGCTACCCACAATCTTATTGATTCCCAACTAGTGCAAAGGAGGGAAATACCCACTGATGCTTTTAAGGGATTCTCTATTTTGGTCCTAGGAGATAGAACAATGAAATGAATGCATTATGTTCCATCCTTATTAGTCACCATGGGGACATATACATTGATTGATCACTTCTTTGTGGTTGACATACCTAACACCAATATGATATTGGGTGTTTAATGGTTGATTACTTTGGGAAAATTCACCACTGATTGGGATGCTTTGCAGATGGAATAGGTGGATAAAAAGAGTGGTAAGACTCAAATGATCAAAGGCATGCATACATATCCCTCACATACAACTTCCACACAAAAATCAGAGATGGATTTGTGCAGTGGAAGCAAGGACCTTACAGTCCCATATATTATGCTTACGATATTGTTGCATGGGACACTATTATTTAGTGGAAAACCACCTGGGAGGCCACCTGATTCAGATTTTTTGAGAGAGATATCACAACATGATGCTCCAAGCCTAGATCCAGGATGTATGGGAGCATTAGAAGGCCATGAGACAGTGCTAGGAGTCTTGGGTAGGCTCTAGAAGAAGGGAGACATTCTACCAACATCATCATTACTCACTCTCATTTCAGATTTTGAGCTGTGGGAGGAGAAGCATGGAAGGAATGACCTTGCAACATATACCTTTGGCATGGGATATGTCAAGGAGGAGAATAGCCATATGACAGACATTTCTTTTGATAGATCATCAACGCTGTCACTATGGAAGATTGATCCATATTGGAAATCCCAACTGCTGGTGGATTATTCCAAGGCTCTTCACACATGCATGATACTTGATGACCATCTACATGAGGAGGGCTATTCAGTCCAAGAAGGATTCATCTATTATCATGGTAGGATCTTCTTATCTAGAGCCTCCAAGCTCAAGGAGAAGTTACTACAAAGAGCTTATGAGTTCTTTTTCAACCACACATATTCCATGAGATTCTATAACATCATCCATTAGGGGAATTTTGAGGTCTAAAATGGGCCTCCTAAGAAAATAATAAAATAATAGCTAAACCAATAAAATAATATTTATAAATTTTCAATTCACTTTTTTGCACCACAATCCATGTAACCGTAGTTAAATTAAATTAAAAAGTTGTACCAAAATAAAATTAATAAAAAAATTGTATTGATGTGACTATAAATAAGAATGAGATTTTCAAGAAAAAGTCATTATCATTGAACAACTAATGCATTTGTCCTTTGTACTTAAATAACTTAAAATAAATTATAAATATAAATTTATAAATTCTTAATTATATTATATGCTATTAATTAAAATTTATATTATTTAAATTGTATAGCAACATGTAATTAATATGCTATATAAAAATAATATAATATAATATAATATAATAAATGTATAGGGGTATGCATTGTTTCTTTCAAGAAATATGAAATGACAATAATATATTTTTATTCAAAAAATGTGAAATGACATTTATTATGAGTATTTTACTTTGACTTTAAAAGTACTTAGAGCACTACTATGGTTAACCATGAGTTTTTATCTACCATTGAGAATGTGAAAATTAAGTAATTTTAACTCAAGAAATGCCACCTCAACCATTAGGGATGATGTCATACCCTAAAATGTGATTAGTTCTCATAAAGTGAATTTTGATTGTACATTTTCCTTAGGAGGCCCATTTTAGACCTCAAAATTCCCCTAATGATGAGAAGCTACACTTGGAAGGGCTTTGAAGGAGAACTATATCAGCATTTTCAAAGATGCATGAACCATGTGGAGTTGGGACAACAACATAACTCTATAAAGGAGTTAATTCAGCCACATCTTTCCTCTTTTGAAAGGGGAGATAAATTTATCCACCACTCCATTTTTTTAAGGAGGAATTTTGGTGAAGAACATGCTTGTGTAAATAATGTTTCATTTGATTATTATTTTCATTATTTCACCATGTATATGTAGGCCATAACTCCAAGGAGGAGCACTATACCATATAAACTTCATGTCCAACTTTGGGCCACAAAAAAATCTGAACATGGCCACTCCCCTGGAGAACAAAGGGAGGTGATTTTCTATCATGATGGGTGCACTCCAAAGGCACCAAACATATCTCACACTTTCAGCCATGGTGAGGTAACTTGGGCAGCAAGTAAGTGTGGTGGGGAAACCTCTTACCACATCATTATCTAAGGCAGTCAGGATATTTACTGCGCTGGTTTCACATGTGGGACTATGACCCACCTCCATATGCACAAATTTATGTTTGTATGTACTTAATTATGATCCCATACATTGATTATGTACTTTTACATTTTATGGGAATGTATGGAGGGAGGATGGGAGGTATGTATATGCCCTATGGGATGGATATTCTCCATGTCCGCTATGCTACATGTTTCAGGGAAAACATTGGTAAAACCATGTTTGTTTCATTTGAACTATTGTCTCCTTATGGGATGGATTATTTGCATCTCATGAAAACTTTGGAGAAATTCATGGAGGGATGGATTGGTGAACACTTAGCTTATGAGGGAAGCTTATCACATGCTGGTGTCACCAATGGAGGAGGAAAGAGTTGCAACACTCACCTTGTCAGTTGCTTGAGGACAAGCCACATTTGGGAAGGGAGGACTGTAATATTCCCAATTAGTCATGAGCTAATTGGAATATTCAATTTTTTTTTATTGTTTTGTTTAAAGAATAAGATGGAAAAGGAGGTCCAAAATTCTCCTTAATAATGAATAAATCAATGCCAAATGTGAAAGAGAAAAATCTTGGCAGCTTAATTGAAGCACCCTTGGTGTGAAAGGGGCTGGATCACTTTGACTGGGTCAACCTTGACCAAATCAACAACGCTGTCATAGAGGAGTGGCCATTAATGAGGGACAACGCAGTTTTAGATGGAGATGCTTTGTGTTAATGTAGTGATATTTTTGGATGGGGCTTAGGGTTTGCAAGCTCATATTCTATTTAAGGAAGAGGATGGAAGCCATATGAAGGGGTTGATGTATATTATATTTCTGAATATATGGTTTGTTTAGACATATATCTTTCTCTTGTTGTTTAGCTGAGATAGAGTGTTGTTTAGCATAGGGTGTTCCTGATCGGGAATCCCACCTCTTCCATTGAGTAGCTCTTAGAGGAGTCTTTAACTAAATTGTCCACTATCTAGCTTAAGGCCAAGCTTCTTATTTCAACTACAACACAGATCCTGTTGAGGGTTTGGTTGTTTTTGCAAGTTGCAGCAAGTGGAGCTAGATCTCTAGATCTAGGCCATTTCAGTGCTCATTTTCAATGGAGGAGGTTTCCACTTCATTGGGAGGATAGTATTGAAGGGCTTTGAACTCGTTTCAAGATCTTGGCATTAGGCCAACCTTATTTTGATCCCTATAGTGCATTTTACTTCCAGATCTACGTTATTTATGTAGGAGGAGTTGTAGGGTGGTTTGGCACACCATTTGGAGAGCTGATTTTTGAGTGATTGGGATCTGTCTTTGAATTTGAGGATCTATTGGAGGAGGCTATTGAATTGATCATATCAGATCATCCACACTTTCCAGATTTGTATTTTTCAGTAGATATGCAGTCTTAGATCTCATATCTACATCTTGTACTTGGTGTTTTGCTGAAAACCCATGAGGGGTTCTTTAAAGGAGCTTGTATAGTGCATGGATCTGATATAGATCTAAATTTTGAGGTATATTTCAGCTCGATATCTGATGCATAATCTAATGCTATAGAAAAAGCAATAAAATATCATTGTAATGGTTTTTCAGCTTTTATATATGGTTGCAACACCTCATATTGAGGGATTTTGTTCATTGGAGGCTTGTATTTCCTGTTATGAATCTTATGGCCCATTTACTATGTAAATTTTGCTGCTGTAATAACATATGAAAGGTCTCCATATTGGCCTCTTGCTTTATAAATGATGATTTGCAATATTGTTCCAACATTTTGCACTATATTCCTTCTTTTCCCATTTGGGAATATTACATTCCTCGAATGTAATTTTAATTAGGGATAGATACAATTCACATACTCCTCCTTTCCTTCTAAATTTTGAAATTTTCAATAAAAATGTGTGCAATTTCCTGATAGACTCTGGTGTGGGGATTCTTAAAATATAATGCCATATTTAGTTTGTATGAAATTAAACATTTCTCCCCAAAATTCTGTTGTTCACATTGTTCAACTTGATATAACCAAATTCAAGGTTCTAGGAGAAATGAATTTTGTTCTGATTAGACTCGGTTCTAATTCAAAGGTGTGTCAAACCATTGACATACTAGTTGCTGACATTCCTGATTTTTATGGTTTAATTCTTAGCAGAGGTTGGTTTGAAAAACTCCATGGTTATTTTTCCATAGACTGGTCTCATATATGGCTTCCTTACAATGGAAATCCAAATCAAATTAGATCTAACCGTGAAAAACACATGAAATACTTAGTTACTGATTTTGAAGATGAAAATGAGCCAATGGCCTTTACCAGCAATATCTTGGGGAACTTATCCGTTGAATCATTCTTGGGTAATTTTAATGCACAACGATCCCCATTTTTAATAAATCCTGTTACTTCTCAATTCGAAAACTTTTCACAAATAGATTCTTCTAAATGTGTAAATATTGTAAAAAAACCATTAGTTAAATCTTTATTTTAGACTTTGTATTTCAATGGCTATAGATCTAATGATTGTGCACGATAAGGTTGTATTTTAATAATTCCAGAAGGAGAAGTAATGCTATAATGTATGTTATATTTTGAATGCATGAATAATGCTACTGAGTATGAGGCACTGGTCCATGGATTGTATACAAAAATAGACCTGAATATCAAATATCTTCAAGTATTTGCAGACTCAGAAATTATTGTAAAACAGGTAAGAAACGCCATTCATTGTGTTTCTTCCCATTTGAAGCATTATCAATCTCTTGTTCAAACCCTCACTTCTCATTTTTTTTCATTTAACATTTCTCCTATCCCAATACTTCAAAAGGCTAGTGTCGACCTTCTGCCAATGTAGCATCTATTCTTATACCATCTAAGGATTATAGTCTAGATAGGTTTTCCATTGAATTAATTTTTCGACCATCCCTTCCAAAGAATGTCACCAAATGGCATGTGTTCAAGGATGATGAAGACATTTTAACCTTTTTAACATGTGAAGGATAATATTATGATCAAATAATTGATGAGGATGAACACGAGAGATAGTTGAAACAGAAAACTGATTAAAATTATTTACCCAAATCTGTGGTTAAACTTGAAGATCTATATTACCGAAAAGATAGATTTAAGAAGGTTAGTTACTAAAAACTTCAAATTTCAACATTGAGTTTTGAATTGGTAAACCTTGGAACTGATCTCAAACCCCAAAACATCAATCTAGGTCTAGGTCTCTCACCAGATGAGAGATTGGCCTTTATTCATTTCTTAAAAATATATAAGAGTGTTTTCGCATGGAGCTATGAATATCTTAGAACATATGATAACCCCATTATCCAACACACTATTCCGATGGTTTCCGATGAGAAACATGTACAACACAAATTAAGGAAAGTTCACCACAATCTTGAAAGTCAAATCAAGTCTGAGCTGAATAAAATCCTTAAATCAAAAATAATTTTTCTTGTTAGGCATTACAAATGGGTGTCAAATTTAGCACCTGCCAATAAGAAAAATGGTGAAATACACATTTTCATATATTTTAGGAATCTGAATAAGCCTTTTCAAAGGGATAATTCCCCATTTCCACCCATGGAACAAATTTTACAATCAATGGCAAGATCCAAAATCATGCTTTTCCTTGATGGTTTCTAAGGATATAATAAAATCCTGGTTCATCCAGATGATAGGTTAAAAACTATGTTTAGGACCAAATGGGGGACTTATGCTTATTAGAAATGGATTTTGGTCTAATAAATGTAGGGGAAACCTTCCAAAGAGCCATGGACATAGATTTTATAGGTCTGATAATAATACAATTGTTGTTTAATTGGATGACATAAAAATCTATTCCAAGAAAATAATGAGTCATTATCATGATTTGAAACAGAACTTTGAACGTTGTAAAAAATAATAAATTTCGTTAAATCTATAAAAAGTCCTACTTCGCTCTTAGTGAAGGAAATTTTTACAATTTATGGCATCCAAAGAAGGTATTTACATTGATCCTGAAAGGATTAAGGAAATATCTGAAATCTCTTTGCCCCACACTAAAAAATCGATGTAGTATTTTTTAGGGAAGATAAATTTTGTCAACTAATTTTTCCCTTAATTTTCTGAAAATGTTCTTCCATTACAAGCCATGATCAAGAAAAAATTAGTCTTTAAATGTGGTCACAATGAAAGAGAAGCTTTTGATTCAATCAAACAAGCCATTATAAATGCCCCCTCTTTAACTACTCCAAATTTTTCTGATCATTTTATTTTATATACTTTTTCTTCTGAAACATCATATGATGTTGTTCTGACACAACTTAATGATCAGCAAATAGAGGCACCCATCTCATTATTTAGTTCAAATTTTCAAGGTGATGAAGTAAATTATTCAGAGCTGGAGAAATAAGATTTTGTTGTTTTCAAATTTATAAAGCATTTCGAGCCTTTTCTTCTAAAGACACACACTAAAGTAATAGTCCCATTGCTAGCAATGAGACAATTACTTGTACAAAAATAATTATGAGAAAAGAGGGAAAATTGGGTCACAACTCTACAAGAATATGACATAGGCATAAAACCGACTAAAATTGTCAGAGGAAAAGGTTTTTGCAAAGTTCTTACTGTAGCTTCCAACATACCAATTGATGAGGAGTTAGGTAATAATGTACACATATCTCAGGTAAGCCTAACTGATACTAAGTCCCAGTATGCTAATCTGAATTTATATTTAAAGAATGTATATGCTCCCCCCGAACTCAATTATAAAAGAAAAATATCTTGAAGGTTAAAATCCAATCAATGTGAAATCATTAATGATGTGTTTTTTAGAAAAAACTATGACTCTGTTTTGTTAATATGCCTTGAAAAATTTGAAGCACAAAAGGTTTTGTTGGAGCTACACGATTGACAAGCTGGTGGAAATTTCAGAGGAGATATCACCACCCATAAGATCCTACATACAAGGTATTATTGACCAACATTATTCAAATATACCCATGCATATGTAAGGAGATGCAATATTTGTCACACTGTTGCAAGAAGACAAAAAAGACCAACCTTACCTCTTCAACCGGTCAACATTGAACAACCCTTTGAACCATGGGGATTGGACATAATAGGTTAGATTTTTCTTGACTCTTCCAAGCAGCATAAGTATATCCTTTCCACTACAAACTAATTCACCAAGTGGGTGGAATAAATTCCACTGAAAGTAGCCAATTCCAATGCTATTATCGAATTCATTTATCAATTCATTATTACCAGGTTTGACTCACCAACTGTACTTATGTTTAACAATGCATCTTAATTTTCAGGTAATAACATGACTGAATATTCTCTTAAGATGGTATTTAAACTTAAATACTCTGCTAATTACTATCCCCAAGGGAATGGTTTGGTAGAGTCAACCAATAAAAACCTCTTAAGAATTATTAAAGGAAATGTTGATCAGAGCCAAAATAATTGGCATAAATCTTTGAAATTTGGTTTATGGGCTGATCAAATAACCCAGAAGGCCTCCATAGGTAATTCTCCCTTAAAATTTGTATATGGGAAAGAATCTATCATTGCTTCGAATCTAGCACTTCCTTCATTATTCCTAGTCCAATTCATCGAAGAAACACCTTCCTCTTCTTTACAATTAAGAATGTTTGAAATACTTAAATTAGAAGAAGGGGAAAAGCCAAGCTTACACATGCTCACCATCAAGATATAGTTAAATATTATTTTTATGCAAGTTCTGTTGCCAAAAAATATTTTGAAGTTGGAGATCCTATCCTCAAATGGGACAAGGCACATGAGGAATAAGGAAAGCATACTAAATTCCAGAAAATGTGGCTTGGACCATTTCAAATTGCTGAACACATAGGCCCATCAAATTACATACTACATTATCTACAAGGAAAGAGAGATTCTTTTTGGTGTAAATTTATATGTTGAACAATGTCCTAAGATACAAGAAGAGGAAGAGAACATGTCTTGTGTTCCATATGAAAGTGCAGTCGGTAACCTAATGTATGCAATAGTCTGTACTAGATCAAACATTGCACATGCAGTGGGAGTATTGAGCAAGTTTATGTCAAACTAGGGAAAGATAATTAGACAACAATGAAGTGGGTTTTCAGGTATTTTCGTGACACTAGTGATTATGGTTTATGCTACCAAGGAATGTCGGTATTGGACAGAGTTTTGGACATTTTTGGCTTTGTTGATGAAAACTAGGCTGCAGATCTAGATCAGAGAAGATCTACAAGTGGGTATGTGTTTAACCTATTTGGAGGAGAATTCAATTGGATGAGAAAAAGATAAACTGTATTGGCTCTTTCAACTACAGAGTTTGAATACATGATATCCACTCATGCAAGCAAGGTAGTAGTTTGGTTTCACATATTATGTTCAAGTATGGGGTTGGTACAATGATCTATAAGGGTACACTACGACAACCAAAGTGAAATTTTCTTGGCAAAGAACCGTGCTTATCTTTCAAAGAAAAAGCACATTGATGTTCAGTAGCACTTTGTGAGGGATATGGTTGAGGACAAAAAGGTTTTGTTGGTAAATTTGGACACATTGAATAATTTTTCATATGCCTTGACGAAGTTTGTGAACACAAAGAATGACTAAGATATCCTATGACCCCCTGTGTGGAAAAGAAAACAACAAGTGGGAGAATGTTGGGTGCATGTTATATTCTTCCCCTATAATAGGTGGGTGGACCTTCCTATGGTTTTGTGCATGGGTTTTATACATGGTTTTGGGCATGGTGGTTTTCTTCCCATGGTATTTTGTAGATACAGTCAAGAGAACTACGATTATGTTCTTATCCAGGGTTAATGGATTGGGGTTTATGAATGCTTCAACATGTATATATATATGTATTGTGACATTGAAAGGAATATAATGAAAAATAAATATGGTAGTCTCGATTTTGGGATCCATGGGAAAATATTTGGATATATTGGTTTTATGTTTTATGTTATCACCATTGTTTATTTTCTGTTTTTAGAATTTGTTTGTAGGTAAATTTATGTACAGGGTTAAAACCTACACTGGCCAAGTGAAGTGCAGATCTACCTGGTGAGGGTGTGGGAAACTAGAATATATAAGTGAAGATGCAAGTTACAGTGCATATCTAACTGAGTATTTATATATCAGTGGAAATTAAGTGCGGAGAATCAACAAATGGAAGGGAAAACAAATATGCAAGTAGAGTTGTTGAAACAATAATCACTGGTGTGCGAAAACAAGAAAACTAATGCGACGCTTATAAAAGGAAAACGAAAAACTAGAACAATACTTATAAAAGATAATAAGTTAAAACACCAGAAATCATGAAGAGAAATAAGATAAAGAACACTCATAGAAGTGAAACAACAAAAAGTGGCAGAAAAAATAGCAAAAGACGACAAAAGAAAAACTCACCTGGAAAAGTGACGCAAACTCCACCGAAGGTTGCTTTATCTCCTTGGGAATGCTAGAGCTCCAAGATTGAATGTAAAAATGATATCTAGAAGCATCAATTAAATATATTTATGAGGATTATGGTTTATTATACGCATGCCTAAAACCAAGGAAAAAGAAACACTTGGCACAAAGTTCCAAAAATGGTAATTGTGCCACCTTCAGAAAACTAATGATGACTCCCTATTTTCTAGGAATGTTATTTGATTTTTTTCTTTTTCCTTTTTCACTTTTTTGGGAAACTTTCCATGCACACTTCCAAGAAGGATTGTGGAATTCCCGAGGACTGGTCCTCGGGCAATTTATTGACTTAGTGCATTGCAGAGTTTTTCAACTTAGGGAAGGGTTTGCACAGTTTCTAAGCTTAGTGTTGGGATGCCATCCAGGAATGCATATTTCTGAAGCTCAATATTGAGCTTCCATTCTGGATTGTGCAATTTTTATTATCAAGGTTGGCCTTCGCTCTTAGATTGCATAGTTTTTAGAGGCAAGACCAATACTGTTGCAAGGTCATGTCAAGAGGTTATATTGTGACTAAAAAGATCATATCAACATCAAAACAAGTAAACACAAGAAAAATACGAAAATATAAGTCTTGATCAAAACATGAATACTTGACGATAGTATAATATAAGCTCCTTTGGATAGAAGAGAAGGCTCAAAATCAAATCATAGGAAAAATTTTGGAGGGTGGTTGTAGCGGCTACAACACTTGGACACACATTGGTAGAAATCTAGCTCTCTATATGGGTATTCTCTCATGCAAATCAGGTATAAATCTTCAAGAATTATTGTTCAGTTCATTGATTACCATAGCTTCTTTACTTAACTTGAGTTAAATATGTAGTCCCTACCATTCTCTTCATCGACGACACACTTAACGAAGCCAATTCAAACTAAGTTGTTTCAATTGGGGATGAAGAGTATATATATATATATATATATATATATATATATATATATATATATATATATATATATAAGTAAAATAAATATCAAAGTCTTGGTATTCATCTTTGGTGTTTCTTTGCTATCAGCGGGCCTAGACAGTACCCTGACAAAGTCACTTTAGGAACAAAAATATTGCTCCACTGCTAGCAAGCCTGGACAGCACCCCGATGGAGTTGATTATTTCACCTCCTTGCACAGGAATCCTTTCTCTTATTTAACCCTATAATTATTTATTTATTTATTTATTTTCATTTTTTGTTCATAGAACTGTGCATAGCACTTATTAATTTCATGGGGAGGAAGTGGGATCCTGACTTATTCAAAGAAGAAAAGGTTTTCCCTTTAGCGAAGGTTATTTTTATACCTATGAAAAACTTGTTAAATCCTTTATCCCCTCCTTAATATACTTGACTTAGTTGAAAAGGGATAACTGAAAATTATAAAATACTGATTATAGTAGGTGGTACTAGTTATAGATTCAATCATTGTGATTCCACTGCATTTTTCTCCGAAAATGAATGTATTCTCCCTCAGAGTATCAACGTCTAAAAGATTCAATATTCGTGCAAAGAGAGGGCATAAATAGATAACCAAGCATTCACAGTGGCACAAATCCCTCTTGAACTTCACAATGCTTTCTTCCCAAACCAAACATGGTCTCATGTGGAAGCTATCCTACAACTAGAAAGAAACAAAAAGAAAGGATCAAGGTGGAAAGTAATTAAAAAAACCAAAAAAAAAAAAAACTACTCTTGTTCCTAACTAATCGAGAATATGCAATAATTACATCAAATGGAACTTCTAGTGTAACCATCAACACATCAACTAGCCTATATGGGCGAGGGAATGCAGATAAAAAATTATATTCAAGCATAACCACAGACAAGAACTATAAATCGATACATACCTTAATTTTCTAAGCTTGAAAATTCATGTAGCAAAGCATGAAAGAAAATCACATGTGAAAAATTTTGCAGATTCATTATGGTGTTCAGACACATTGTGACTCAAAGATACGCAAGAACAAACTTTCTAACATAAAAACTGGGAAAACATAATGAAAGAAGAAAATGTTTGTTTCCCAACAAAGCTTTCCAGGTATGAATCCTCCAATGACTGAGCGATAGGATCATTCCAAATAGATGGAGGATGTGAAAATTATGAAATAGACTGATTTTCAATTTGTGCGGTGGAGTGATGAGGAGCCTCGAAAGATAAAACATTGTTGTGATAAAAATTGGAGTTGGCCTCAAGACTACGAGAACCTAACATAACCATCAACTTGGGCTAAATTTCCTCAGCAACTTTTAGAAGTTCCAAATCATCATAAGGTAGATCATCAAAAATCAGTGGCTTAGAAATATCAACAACGGAAAAAAGAGTCGTGATCAAATGGATAAGTGAAAACATCATGACAAACACAATCAGAAATTCCAAGGTAAAAAACGGAGGCATCCTCATGATGTGATGAATCATAAAGAGGGGAAGATTGAAAACAAGAAATTTCACCCTCTATTTCTTCATAATTATCGGATGATGGATTGAAGAGATTGAGAAGAGAAGATTCTACTCTCCACATTCGGGTGAAAAAATATCATTCCATGAGTTCTTACTGTGATAGGAAATAACATCATCAGAAACTGTTTCTTCACGGGATTCAAAAAGAATGCCAGAGTTGCAAAAAAATTAGGATAATTAGGGAGATGTGTGGAAGGAGAAGCATTTGTTCCTATGTAGATTCCCACACATAATCATCGTAAATGATATCACAATTTTTCTTATCAACGCAAACTCCATTATGAACTTGATCGTCATGAACATAAAAAGAAATAGTTGAAACAAGAGAGAACAAAAACTAAAAATCAATAGGATGAAAGGAACCAACAGATGGAGGATGAGTAGATAGAAAATCATCACAAACATCACATTCATAGTCCAAACCTGCACTGAAATTTTGAGTATGTGGGGTGAGAGAAGATGGTGGTAAATTAATGGATGAATTCTCAAACTCTACCACTTCAACATGTAGAAATGGAGTTATTTATGAGGAGAAGATGAAGAATCACTTGGAACAGTAACTTCATCCGTCGCAGATTTACGAGCTCTATAACTAAGGTATGTTGGGAGAATTTCGAAAGATTCATATTATTGTGGATTATTTGAAATATGAATAAGAAATATGAATTTATATTTCATTAACTTCCAATCAATATCATCATCAAAAAATTCATAAAATAAATGAATGAAACGATCATGAAAATCATCAAGAGATTCATCGGGTTCTTTTCACAATTGCATGATTTTCTTGAAAACAGATTTGTAGTCATACCTATCAAAGGCACGGTAAATCTCTTTGAAAATATTTTAGAAAGAGTGTATGGAAGTGATTAGAAATGTGTAACACCATTCCTTTGCACGCACTTCGAATGTGAGGATGAACAACCTGTATGTATTATCCTCATAATGGAAATTGTATTTTGTGCAAAATTCGAAAAAACAAGCAGCGTGTTCAAGAATGGATGTTCCACCCTCGCCATCAAATTTCATATTTGACATGTCGTCAATAATTCCCATGGGCACTTTTGGATTTGTGGTTCTTGAAAAGAATTTCGAGGTTTAGATTTGGGAAGAAGCCATTAAAGGTGTGGAAAGTTAAAAAATATGTCACGAGCTTATCTTGTCATCCGACCCTCCTTCTGGCACTAGAAATGTTGATGGTGTTGGACCGCCAAAATTCATGGGATCTCCACGATACAAAGTCCCAATTATACCCCACACCATTTTGTGTAGGAGTCCCATCCAGAATATGGACCAATTTTTTTACAGTGGGTTTTAATGATATTCCTTGGCTGCAATAACACATTGAGTGATGTATAGTGACTTTGGTGAGAAAAAGTGTGTGACTCTGTGGAAATTCAAGTGTAATGCATGAAGGATCTAACAAAGGAAGGGAAAATGAGTGTGCCCCTTTGAAGCCTATAATAGTATGCAGCTTGGAAGTTACACACAATCATAAAGACATTGTAACGTACACCTCGCCTCACATCTGTCAAAGTAACCAATCAACTAGGCTAAAGCTGAGCTAAGGGAAGTTAAGAGTAGACTCAACCTCCTTGGTGATATGAAGGAGGTGGAATCGACATGTAAAACCTTAACAAAGACTCCAAACACCTGCTACAGGACCCCGAGAGGCTATCCCAACCCTTAAGCTAACTTATCCCAAGGTCCCACTGACTTTTAGGCCTTCAAACCCCCAGATGTTCCCTTGATATGGGAAAGGGTGCATTTGGGAGGATCTAGATGCACCCACAAGCCTGCATGCTTGTGTCAGAATGTCAGACACTTCCCAGAACTTCTTGCAGCTTTTAGATATATTTTAACTCATGGAGACAATGCCAAACAACCAAAAACTGACTCCAAGACTAGGCCTGACCATCCCCATCCATGACTGACATTCTGTAAAACACTTGGCATGAATGAAATCTACAGGTATAGGATAAAATACATAGCATGAATGGCTGAATAATCTTATGAAACATTACAATAAGGATCACCACCCTCTTCCTTAAACATATATGACATCCATTAGGTCTTGGATCCATTATTTTAACAATTAAAAGTAAATACATGAAATAACCATGACACGAACCAATAATTTAACCATGCTTATAAACAACATAAAACCATGGAAATAATAGTGAGATAGCAACCATTAAATCCACACATTAATAAGTATAAAATTAAGAGAACTTATCTTCCATTAAACATAGGAAATAACTGACTAGGTTTGGGACTTCCATGTTTCACCCGACCATAAACATGGTTGAGAAAAATATCTCTTCATCTAATCACCCTGTGCCATATTCCAAGCATGAATATGGGATGTCATGAATAAAACAATCCAAACACAACCAAGGGAATGCAGAGGCTAAACCAGCTCCACCCTCACCATCCCATGATCACACCAAAACCGGTGCTCTGATCACAACCGAACCAAACTTGGAATGCCATCTGGAATCCATCACTATCCTTGAGGAATTATCCATGTCCCCATCTCTCAAGATTTACCGCAATCCAATCCCAGATCACTAGGTCATAAATCGAGACACCTACCTTAATCTTTACTGTGTATCCCACCAAAACCGGTCAAGGGATTCCTAGGCTATTGGGAATGAACCTTGAGACCACCTCCACCCCAGATTCTGAAATCCATCCAACAATTCAAAAGTTCAAAACCAAGATAAAAATCATAACACACCATGCCACCGACAACAAGAGAACCAAATACCAACATGCATAATCCATGCATCTCCAAACCAGCTAGGAAATCATACATGAAATATGTTACTTGCAAGTATTCATGTTGAAGCTGCTAGATCCTGCTCTACCTTGTTTTATCCTTGCTTTCCTTTCCTTTCCTTGTGCTTCATTTGCTTTCTTTCCTCCTCCTTGGAACAATGTTGAATTTATCCAAGAAAACTCTAAGTATCCAAGAGTGAGAAAGAGAGAGAAAATAATGAGAGAGCTCCAAAACTAAACTAACAAAAGGTTTGAGAAAAATCTTAACTGACAAAAACATGTCAACTGATCCTCATAAGTGTTTTTATCAGTGAGGCCTATATTTTCTTCATTTTCCATTATTTTCCTTCATTTTCCTCCTCACATGCAACTAGTTACCTTTCACCTTCCTTTTCTCCTATTTCCATTATTTTCATAAATAAATGTTCCAAAAATGCCATTTTTCCTTTTCCACTAACATTTCCATTGCCTTTGTCAATTTCCTTTAGCCATAATAACTGAAATGAATACCCACTAGGATGTTTTTCCCAACATTCAACTTGGAATAAGTGCCCCTTAATCTTGGTATTATGTTTCCTTTATTAAATTTTATTACATGAATCGTTTTCTTGGGTCTGTTACAGACATCACAAGCTAATCTACGAAATAGGTCACATGTTAATAGTGATGGAATTATACAACAACACGCATTCAACAATATTTGTACCAATGCAAATGAATAGTTCATAAGCATAAGTGTAAGTGAAATAACATACATTGCAAATACAACAAGAATAATATTACGATATTTACAACATATGCATGAAAACATGTTGGCTATGAGATTTTTATTAAAGTGAAAGTTACAATCATACATATACCATTGATGTACCACTAGCCCCAATAGTGGAACATGAAGTCAACACTTGATCCTCCAAAGAAATATACTCCCTTTATGGTATGGATCAACCAAGGCTCTCAAAACCTTCCAAGCTCTTGATTCTAAGCCTAATCCTAGCCAAACGATTGGCTCCCAAAAGCCCTTTACATGAGTTATGAGGGTGTATTTGTAAAAAAAAGGGTGAATCTTAAAATTCCCCTTTGTGACTCTTGGACTTCCATCATGAATCTTCAACTTATTTACAAATGAATATTCAATTATATTGGATCGTGACTCTTCACATGCAACAATTGACACTTGGAATTTCACTTAAAAATTATTTACAAAATAATATTACAATTTACTCATACCCATATCGGAAAAAATTGTGTAGAGCCAACTAGAAAGCCTAATAAGACAAACCATATCACTCTTGAGTTTTTGGAAACTCTAACTCAACAACTTCCACTTGATGTTTCTTGGTCACATAATGGTTCCAATATATGTACTGCATGATGAGCCCCTCAAAGTGTGTGGTGGTGTTAGGATGGAAGTGGACTCTATCCTCCATGGAATTCGAGTACACTGACTTGGAACCTATTTTTACTTTTGTCTTTATCATGAGCAACATCGTGTTAATTTGGATAGGGCCATCGATGTACCTTTGCATATTTTACATGTTCACTTTAAGATCTTCTCTAATGGTGATCTGTATGCATTGATCCAAGTACTCATATATATCCTGCCTCACCTAGTTCCTGTGTTTGGTTTCAGTGCATGATCCAATAGATGGGATCTTGTGGGAATTCACCAAGAAATCCACGTTGTTATACAATCAGGCATATAATACGTGAATTCTATAAATAAACGAGGCGAGTTGTTTATTATTCTGGATGAGTATCCAAACCTTTTCTTTCTCCATCCCCACATCTTGCTTTGTTTTATTTCCTAGTTCAAGCAGTGCTCCTTTGGAATTGACCATTCATTCTTGGTGGGAATGGATGCTTGTACATCCTTAATAATTTTGACATAGTATTTACACGTTTGCTGCAAGTCGTGCAAGTGGAAAATTTCCTTATGCATGATAACAAGCTCCTCATAAAGATTTTGCATGGTCAATCCCAATGTCAACACTTTGTTGAGTATCACTACCTTCCATTCCTCCATATGTACCTGTGCAAAAGTTGTGTTTTGAGCTGCCACTCGGAGCTATTGAGCCTCTTTCCTAGAAACTACAAGTTCTTTGCCAATTGTTTGTTCTTAGCCATCAAATACTTAGTGTTTGACATTTTTTCACTTGCTAAGGAAAATTTGGCTGCGACAATGGAATTAGGAGTATTCCTGGACTCTTCCACAATCACCCTTTCTCTAATAAATGCAGGAGATGTGAGGTCATCAAAAAATTTTATCTTCCTTGCCTGTACAGTCTTTTTCTGAAGTTTTTCATAAGACAGATTGTACGTGTCCATAACTAGATCATCATCACGAGGAACAACTTTCTCTTCCTCACTTATATCTAACTCTGATACCAGAGGAGGTGGACACTCAATGGTGACCTGTTATGTGGATGGTAGAAGGTTGACATCTTGATTCTATGGCTCTGGTTCTGCCTCCATTTCTTTGATCTCAATAAATTCTTCAATTTTTTGAGAAATATCCTTGTCCTGGATTTTTTCGCTCTCCTCCTCTGGTTTCTAGTTTTTTTCTTTATCTTTGACTTGTTCTTGTGTTGTTTCTTCTACTATTACCTTTCGCCTCTCTTATTCCTCCTTATTTTTATTCTCTTCTTCTTCTTGCTTCCACTTTTCTTCCTCCAATCTCCTCTTCTCTTCCCTCTTCCTTTGTTATGCTTCATTCATCCTTTGTTTCCTTCTTTCATCTGTTGCTAAATCTGATTTCATAATAACTAAATCCTCTTTCATCTTGCAGGTTCATTTTCCCCATGGGATATATGTAGCCTTCCTCTTTCCCTTTTCATGCATGGGGTTCCTTCCTTCTGTTGGTATTGCTTCTAGAGTATCTTTCTTCTGTGAAGTGAGCTATGAAGTTCCTGCAAAACTAATTGACTCATGAGACTTGGATGAATTATAACAATTATTCCATGGTTCCTCCTCTGGCCAGTGAAATATACCACTTAGCCAATGAAAATGAATTATTTCTCAGTGGTCTCTACACACACCCCATGGATTGTACTGATTAAGGTCCAAATTACAGAAATAAAAATTATCTATCACCTTTCCTTTAGTATCCACGACCTTTTGGTTGTTGATCTCGTAAAATCCAATTTGATAAGGAAGAGTTGGACAAGGTACTTTCTTCTTCCTGTGCAGAGAGGCTAACAACCCCATGGAGAGATGATATGCAACCTCTTGCATGAATAATTTATCGGTGGCATACCTTGGAAATATATGTGGCAAATTATGCCCATTTAACACTCTAAGGAAGGTGACATCAAGTGAGGAAAACGAATATGCTATCTCTGATACTGATTCCATTTTACCTCGTGACATGCAAGGTGGTTCTTCCTCGAAGATAAACCTGTATAATGGAATGAGAAAGTGGTCAATTAGATATTCAGTTACTTCTCTGTAGTTAGACTCTGAGGGAAATTTACAGTGGATGTGCACGACAGGGTCTCGTGGTGTCCAATTCCAATTCATGCTAGGGAATGAATTGTGAGCATCAATTAAATCTAGTAGATACGAAAACATGTCAAATATAGCTTGCATTCCCTTGGGAAGATTTAGGGTATTATCTACATGGATACTTAACTGTTGAGCGAACAAGTGTGATAAGTTGAACGACTTCTCTTCTTTCATGACTTGGTTCAATAGGAATCCCCGCCCTTCGGGAAAGGTCTCACTGCTTTATTGACAGTAGATTTTGCAACATAGAATAATAAAGTATGATAGGCCCTCATGAGATACTTTGTCTTGTAGGTGTTGGTTGGTTTCTGATGAAACTTAGATGGCTCTTTCACCCTATTTTTAATAATGGTTTTTGTGCTCAAATAGCCAGTGGTAGCATAAAAGTAGGAATCCATGAGTGATTCTGGCTCCGAAAAAATGATACATAAGATGGTAATCTTCTGCGAGGGAAGAATAAAGCCTTCGTCAGTTGGCATTTTTCAAAGTCATAGTATTAAAATCAATATGTGAAACTATCCACCTGACAATGTCTGCACATGGGAAAGTTGGATATCTGCATGTAACCCTATGTAGTCCACATTGTTGAACATTAACGTATACATGTTGGTCCTCTAGATCTGCTTTGAATATTCTCACTTAAAAAACTTCATTCACTTTCTGCTATGTAATATCTGATTCCTTTTCCACAAACAATTACATTAGGGGAATTTTGAGGTCTAAAATGGGCCTCCTAAGAAAAATGTACAACTAAAATAAACTTTATAAGAACCAATCGGATTCAAGATGATGATGTCAACCATGGGGGATGATTCACCATTTTTTAAGTAAAAGGGTAAAAATATTAAAAAATAATAAAATAATAAAACTACTTTTTCAACTTGTATTTTCAGCTTATCTCCCAAATATTTTACTCAAATTTCAAGCGGGAGTACTCGTTGGATGAAAAATTTAATTCTTCATCCAAGGAGTACCCATATTGCATACTTTTGATGGACCCTGCTATGCAAAAAATCAGAAATACATGAAAAAGTGTGATTGCAATCACGTTTTTCATGTATTTCTCATTTTTCGTGTAGCAGGGTCCATCGAAAGTATGCAACATGGGTACTCCTTGGACGAGGAATTAAATTTTGCATCCAAAGAGTACTCCCGCCCGAAATTTGAGTAAAATATTTAGGAGATAAGTTGAAAATACGAGTTGAAGAAGTAGTTTTTTCTTTTTTCCCTCTAAAATTTGATGATGTAATCAAATCTTATTTTATTATTTCCACTATTATTTTATAATTACCTTAGGAGGCCCATTTTAGACCTCAAAATTCCCCTAATGTGTGCCTGAATAAATTTTCAAGTTTACTCGCATACTCTCAACAACCTCCCTGGTACTGCTCTGTGTGAAACTCTCTTGGGTGCCATGGTAGAAGTGACTAAAGGAGAGAAGCTCTCAACAACTGCAATACATGTAGGAGGAAAATGCACTCATGGAAAGAATATATTAGCTTCTACAAATCAAATTTCAAAGCAAGATCAAGAAACGACCCAGTTAACTAATGAGGAAAACTATGCAATTATTGAGGTCAAGGGAGGGAAACTTGATCCAGGTGGATATTGGTGGCCACCCACCTATTCCATTTGGACCCACACCATGAATTCTTGCAGCTTTTCACATTCAGTACCACTTACTATTTTTAGCAGGTTTTTGGTTCCTGCACTCCCGGAGCCGTTTTGGGGCCTTAATGATCCAGGTGGATATTGGTGGCCATCCACCTATCCCATTTGAACCCCCACCATCAGTTCGTTTATTTTTTAAGTTGCAGCACAACTTACTATTTTTAGCATTTTTTCGGGTCCTGAACTTCCAGAGTCGTTTTGAGGCCCTAAACGACGTTTTTTGGGAAAACTAGGAGCAACATTAGTCCAGCAACATGGGTCCATGGACCAATGTTGCTCACATCGAAAGTTGTACTCCTCAAATAGATCTTTCTAATGAGATATTGAGCACGTCAAACGGAGATCGGATGCCAAATTTATGTCCCCGGGAAGTTGAAACACCAACTTACCCAAACGGGGGCCCACAGTTTTGGTGCTTCATCTCCTAGAGTTAGGGTTTTGGACGTTTCGGTTTTTCCATTGTTTCTCAATAATAAATAGGCCCTCGAGCCTCATTTAACACAGTTCAGAGGTCTATAGCCATCACATCTCTTCTTAGAGATTCGCTACCAGCAACCTAGCTATTTTATTTCCATTATGTTTGTAATCTTATTTCAATCATTCTTTTATTAATAAAATGACGCATTATTTATGCTGCATCTCTATGTTTATGGTTATTTCTATATTCTGTTGCGTTCCTGCATAAATCCGGATCAGTGGTATCAGAGCGGTCTGCTCTTTCTTTGTTTTTCTTTGCATGTCCCCAACGCGGTCAGGGTATAAGGAGTTTGGGCTCGATCTGGTTGAACCCTTGCAAGATCAACCTCGCAAACCCCGATGGCCTCCCATGGCAGAAGAAAAGAAAGACAAGGGAGCAGGAGATCCTATCAAAATATTTCTCGAGGAGGCCCTCAAGAAACAAAGGAACGTGATGATGGATAACTTTGCTCAGATCCTTCAACGAATGCCCACCTACGGTACATCTGCATCCAACAGCCACTCTGGAGGCGCCACTCCCTTCAAGGTACAGGTAAACTTTGATATTCCTGTGTTTGTGGGCCAAATAGATGCAAACACTGTAGATAGATGGTTGAATTTGCTGGAAGGGTATTTCTTGGTCCATGATTTCTCTGACTGAGAAAATATTATTTTTGCACTCCTCAAAGCCGCCCCCCATGTCAAACACTGGTGGGAAACCTACCGTGAGCAAGAGGACAAAGGGGAACCCTCTCTGTTCTCGGCCACACCCACTTGGAATTCATTTCGAGATGGAATCGAGGGACAATATTACCCCGTGGGGTGCTATGAGGACAAATACATCCAATGGACCACACTGCGGCAACAAAGGGATCAAGATGTGCACGAACTGACGAATCTGTTCCAAACCCTGCACACAAAGTTGGGTATTAAAGATTCAGAGACACATTTGGTGCTTAAGTACTGCGGCTGTCTACACAAACACATTCAGGAGGAAATGGAGTTCCTCGACATTACATTGCTTGGCACGGCATATCGCTATGCCGCCAAGATTGAGCAGAAATTTAAGCAAAAGAAGCGAGACTTTGGATCTGCGAATTTGAAAGGTGCCCCCAAACCGAAGAACAAGGGGCAAGGCCAAAGTGGTGCTACTCAGAACAACACCACAAATCAAAAGAAGGACACAGGGAAGTGGTGTGAATTTCATAATAGCCCCACTCACAGCACAAATGAGTGTTGGGCCAAACAGTCATTGGTGGCTGAACTAAAGGCACCCAAATTAGATGCATTTTTTTATCCTGAGTCAGAACCAGACAAAGGCAATGACAAAGGGAAGAAAATCATTGATGCAGATCCTAGTGCCATTGTTGCCACCACCAAGATCTAGAGGGAGGACGCAGAGGATCCAGAGGAGGGGGAGCGCCTCTTCCATTCGCAAATGTGGGTGAAGGGTTCTCTGCTGCAATTCTTTGTCGATAGCGGAAGCCAAAAGAACCTCGTTTCAACAGAGGTCATGAAGCGGCTCGACCTACTGACCATAGCACACCTGCAGCCATATACCATCGGGTGGCTTCACCCAGGGAGAGATATCCGCATCCGCTAACAGTGTCGCCTTCCGTACAACATCAAGCCATTCACGGATGAGGTATTATGTGATGTTGCTCCTCTTGATGTAACTGCTGTATTATTGGGCCAACCATACTTGTGGAGGCAACATGTTGTGTATGAGTCTAGGCCTCGTGCTGTTATTATTACTTTGGGAAATAACTTGTATAGGATACTGGAGGTAGTACTGCCTCCTGTCATCTCTTTGACTACTGTAAAAAAAACGCAATAATATTGTTTCCCAAACCAGGAAATTCATTTTCCTTACAACTCGCTCACAGGGAAAGAAGAATATTGTGGCCACAACCCCAAAACAGGGCTCCCCTGCACGGCTGTAGCAGATGGAAAAATTCATGGAGGAATACGAGGACATTTTCTTCTCACTCACAGAGGTTCCTCTACACTGTCAGGACAAGTACTCCATTGATCTGACCCCCAACGCACCGCCGCCCGATGTTACCATACCTCTTGCAAATACACATATAGAATCCACACATGTACTGTTTGAGGCTGATAAAGAAACCAAATTTACTAAATGCATCCAGCATGTCTACCCACAGGCCCATGACATCTTCAACAAATCTAATACCCAGTTCAACAGAATTTGCTTCATCTCAGGGAGGATCTCAACTCAATGGGGACCATTGCTTCCTAAGGAGGGAGGAATGATCCAGGTGGATATCGGTGGCCACCCACCTATTCCATTTGGACCCACACCATCAATTATTGCAACTTTTCACATTCAGCACCACTTACTATTTTTAGCAGGTTTTCGGGTCCTGCACTCCCAGAGCCTTTTTGGGGCCTTAATGATCCAGGTGGATATTGGTGGCCACCCACCTATCCCATTTGAACCCCCACCATCAGTTCGCTCAGTTTTTAAGTTGCAGCACAACTTACTATTTTTAGCATTTTTTCGGGTCCTGAACTTCCGGAGTCATTTTGAGGCCCTAAATGACGTTTTTTGGGAAAAATGGGAGCAACATGGGTCCATGGACCGATGTTGCTCACATCAAAATTTTACTCCTCGGATAGATCTTTCTAATGAGCTATTGAGCGCGTCAAACGGAGATCAGATGCCAAAGTTACGTCCCTGGGAAGTTGAAACACCAACTTACCCAAACGGGGGCCCACAGTTTTGGCGCTTCATCTCCTAGAGTTAGGTTTTTGGACGTTTTAGTTTTTCCATTGTTTCTCAATAATAAATAGGCCGTCGAGCCTCATTGTAACATAGTTCAGAGTTCTGTAACCACCACATCTCTTCTCAGAGATTCACTACCAACACCCTAGCTATTTTATTTCCATTATGTCTGTAAGCTTATTTCAGTCATTCTTTTATTAATAAAATGACGCATTATTTCCACTGCATCTCTATGTTTATGGTTATTTCTATATTATGTTGCGTTCCTACATAAATCCGGATCAAAACTGGATGGAGGGACTACGCATTGTGTAGTCTCAACATATTGCGATGCAACCTAAGGCTTGAGACTAAAAAATGCATATTTAAACCTGAACCGACTGAGCGAGACACTTCTTTTAATGGCCAAGGTGGCAAGAATGAGCCCTAGAACTACAAAATTCATAGTTGGGTCACCCTTTACTATGCATGGCACAGTCTCAGAGGCCAAGTTGGGAGCCTGAGCCTTAGAATTGCACAATTCCCAACCAGACAAGGCAAGTGCTAGCCAAGTGAAGTGCAAATATTCCTGCTGAGGGTGTGGGAAACTGTCAGATAGAAGTGCTGATGCAAGTTAAATTGAATATCTAAGTGAGTATGGATAGATCAATGCAGAGAATCAACAAACGGAAGAGAAAACAAATATGCAAGGAGAGTCGTCGAAATGACAATCACCCATGCGAAAAAATAAAATAAATTCAATGTGACACTTATATAAGGCGAACGAAAAACTGAAGAAACAATTCTACAAGCTAATAAGTGAAAACACAAGCAACCATGAGGAGAAACAAGCAAAAAAACAAGCAGAGAAGCGAAAAGAAAAAGTGGTGAAATACGATAACAGAAAAACTCACATAGAAAAGTGATGCAAACTCCACCGAAGGCTACGTGATCTCCTTGGGAATGCTAGAGAACCAAGATCGAATGTACAAATCAACTCTAGAAGTGTCAATTAAATATATTTGGGAGGATTAGGTTTTATGATGTGCATGCCTAAAATCAAGGAAAAAACAACACTTTTTGGAAATTTCCCAAAATAGTAACTGTGCCACCTTTGGGAAACTAATATTGACTCCCAATTTTGTAGGGATTATTTTTTCTTTTTTCTTTTTTTCCTTTTCAGGAAACTTTCCATACACACTGCCAAGAAGGATTGCTCAATTCTTGAGGAATGGGAAACCTCTTGACTTAGTGCATTGCACCGTTTTTTAGATCAGGGAAGGGTTTTCATAGTTTCATGAGCTTAGTGTTGGGCTGCCATCCAAGACTACCCAGATATAACTTCTCAAGCTCAAGGTTGAGCTTCCCTTCAAGATTGTGCAATTTCCCTTATCAAGGCCAACTTTCCCTCCTAGATTCCATAGTTTCTGGAGGAAATCCCAACACTACTACAAGGTCAAGTCAAGAGGTTAGCTTGTGACCAAAAAGATCAGATCAGTATCAAAACAAGTAAACACAAGCACAACATGAAGAGATAATTCTCGATCAAAACATGTATACTTGACGATGATAAAAGATAAGCTCCTGTGGACACAAGGGAAGGCTCCAAATCAAAGCATAGGAAAATTTTTGGAGGGTGGTTGTAGCATCTACAACACAACATTAAATAAATTAGTCCCAAAAATTGACTCAATGTTCTGAATCCAAAATTAACGCACTATGATCCATCATGCCATGCATATACATGTGAACAAAATCAACTTCCTTTCTTTGTCATCTTGTGTGGATAGTCTCATTTTAAATTATCCTCTCCATAGGACGAACAAAAAATGGGTTTCCTTTGCCTTTCAATATCACATGACCTTTTCCTTTTATTATCATTTTCCTTTTATGAGGGTTGAGCAAGACATGTTAGTTCTTGCAAGTGTTCTTGTAGTTCATATTTCCACACTACCAGTTATTTTTGTTGTCTAACAAGCTTCTTTATCTCTACCTTGTAGATCTCGAGTTTAGCTTCCATATCCCTCAATTGAGCATCCAAGTATTCCGCCCTTCTAGAGGAGCTTCCCTTCTTTAGTTCATGTCGTGTTCCATTGGTCATGTTTTACCTATTTTTTCCACTAATTCTCCCCATGTGATGCCACACACACTCAACTATTAGTACCTGAATTAAAAAAAATACATATACCAGTGGTTACCTTACCAAGTTAAGTCAAACAAATTTCACTATAGTTTTTTAGACACGTCTCAATTTTAATATGAGTCACAATCTCAAAGGAATACTAAAAAGGAAAAAAATCAAGACATATGAAAATAAATAAATATTAATATGCTCGAGCAACAAAAACATGCAATGGAACTATAGAAAATATACAAGTGAAAATTAAAACGATGGTGTATCTAATGCATCTCCTGTGACAAAAGTATAATATAAATTTTCTTCAACAATAAAAGAGCAACAAATGTTAGGTAAGTAGGCAATAAGAGCTATAGAGTAACAACTCCAAAAAAATGAATTTGGAAAAATCCATTGAGATATTTATGTCGTCTCCATTTCTACTATACCGATAATCCAGCACCAATCATGTAATTTCTTGGAAACCCAAAAAATAAAAAAAACAACCCAATAAGTTTTTAGCCCTACACAGTCCACGATTTTCAACATACTATTATCTATCTAGGAAATATTGCAGGAAACAAATGGTGAAAAAGATTTAGATTTTTGGTTAATAACTTAATATATACCAGAACCAATTCAACTTTAGATTCTAATAATTCTGCCAGGAATTCTCTACAATAGTATTGCTCAGATTGAAATTTTTGTTCACGGCTTTCTTGATTAAAACTTAGTTCTATTGAGCCTCCCACAAGGCTCAAGGTTTTCCATGCTTGCTAAGTCTAGATTTTCTAAGAGTGGCTTCAAAAATGAGAAATACCCATTCTGCTTCAAAACATATTCAATCAAACTTATGTTTTGGGAGTTTCAATTTTATCAACGTATTTGAAACAAGTTCAAAAAAAGTTCTAAATTCTTCCACATGTTTCAGGGTACCATTTGGTGATTCCATCTTTCTCATTCTCTCGGTTAATTTTAATACATGGAATTTTATTCACATTACAACTACATTCTCTTATTGTTAGTGTATTTTTTAGGGTTCCACTAGTACCGTCTCCTCATCTCAAAAGTTATGAATGGATGTGGTATGCATCCAAGTCAAAATTATATTACACAAATTAAAAGTTACAAACAAGGTTATTTGCTCCAAATACCCGAAAATTTATTACCCATCATTTAGATGACCAATCTTACACAAATATAATAGGAGAGAGTAGGTTCTTATTAGTTTGTTTCTCCAAAAAATTTCTCCATCTCATGAATATAATAACCTTCATAAAAAAAAATCTTAAACATAAATATACCATAATGTTACTACAACAACCAAACACTTCAGCAACTATTATCCCCTAATTCTTCTTGAACTTTGGCGTTAGAAGCATAATATATTATATTCCCCAGACCAATTCTCAGCCATGCAGATTATGTGAAAATTTTCATAAAGCACTAATACATAGACGAGTGAAGTGTAAAAATCATTATTGACTAATTTACTGTAGTGAAGATCACTGAAATTCGAGGATGAAAGCCAAGGATTACAGGCGTTGAGAGGTTGTTTGAAAGAAGGATTCACTGTATATCCATCATGGGGTGATGATTGGGATGCGTTCAACACTTTTAATGTCATATATACAATTTAAATTGGTTGTATTGGTTGGGAAATGCATACCTAATGAAACATATTTAATGTGATGAGGTCTCATAGACAAACGAAGCACATTAGACAACTCAAAGAAACATCAAATTGCATAGGAAAAATTTTCAACATCGACAACATACCAAGTCTAATACATAACATACAACATTAATAACCTATTTCCACCTCGAGTTCCAATGTTGGAAATGTCACTCTAATACCACCTCTAACACACCGTCTATTGTCTATAACGAAATATTGAGGTGGTCACTATAAGACCTGATTTCCACTGTGTTGTTATGAAAATGGGATAAAAAATCTTCGATATATCTCCTTTTTTTGGGTCATAAGTGGGGTTAGTTGCATTTATAAGAACATATTCATCACCACATGTTTTCACATATACAGATAAGACTTCATGGACATGTGAACTTTGTGCATCACCAACAAGGTTATTTTCTTCACTTAATTTTCTATCACATATCAAGAGCATATGTGAAGGTATTAATGCCTTAGTTAAGGATTATTTTAATCCAAGTGTAAACTATATGTAAAATTTGGGTTCTTGATCATTTTATGATGCTCACTTAGGCAATTTCAATGCTAACAATTTTAGTAATATGTAGTGAATAATAACATCTTCACTACTTTAACTTGCAAAACAAAGTGTAATAATTTGTTAGACCCGGAAACAATTAAATTTTACACTTCTATCTTGCATTTTTCACCCAATCTAAGGCTTGAGTTATCGATAACACAAAATGGATTTAAAGGTATACAAGTTATTCTTCAATCCACTTATTTCTAGGTTTCATGTTAACTGAAATATCACCTTTGTTGTTCTAGGTACTAAGAACTAAGATTTATGTGACAAGTAGATGAGAGAATTCAACACATCTGTGGACATGGACTATCCTTGTTTATGCTTATTTATCCTTTATAATCACCATAGTGGTACATATGTCCACACACACACACACACACACACATATATATAATGAAAGTAACCTCACTCTTTAGGTCGGTTGTAATGATTTATAATGAGTTTAAAGTAATCATGTAAGAAAAGTAGGGCAAGGAGGAGGGTTGCGATAGAGATGCAATATGCAAACACCACAAGAGCTAGCACAAACTAGTCAACTATGTTCAAGCCTATTCAATGTCAACACAAGGATCCAACAACATTAGTGGTAGTTTATGTTGTTGAAGCTTAGATAGTAATCACAACCTCAGGACAATTTGTTTGTTTTTTTTTCAATAAGGGAAGGAAGATAAAGTGGCACTTTCCAATGAATGCCAAAATTCTGAGCACTAATAGTCTCAACATGATAAGAGAAGTATTATGAGGATAAGAGACTATATAAATTATGAAAGTTTACAATGTTATTATGACTTTTTCCAGTAATTGTGAGGAATGCGTCCTACCTGTGCAATTGAAAACAAAATTGACCTAGAGAAATATGTATAGTCACTTAGTCCAAACAAGACATACAGAAAATCAATGAATGTCCCCAAGCCAACCAAAATTGAGCAATAATGGAATCAAACAAGCTACAGGATACTAAACCATTTCATCTAGGTATCAATTGAACAAACAAAATATTGTGTGCTTTATCACTTAAGTCAATCTTGGATCATTATGATGATGAATTAAACCAAATATACTTTATGTGAAGAAGTCAGTATGCCAAGATGCGCACCAACATTTTCACAACCAGTTTGAATTTGTAATTTCAACCCTAGACGTGAGGTTTTCAAACACACATATCTTACAGTCATTAGTTAGGTTGTTCCCCTAGGAAAAGATTGACTATGTTACACTGAATTGCAACATTAATGGAATACGATTATTACACCTTATGGAGAACCTAATTTCATACCATAACCTAGTGAATGGGAAGGGTGATCCCTCAGGCTTGAGTCAGTGTGATTAAAAATTATATCAAAATGATATATTGGTTTTGTGTGGTGTTTGAATGCTAGAAAATGCCATCTAAACAAGGTTTATTTTCCCGAATGAAATTGAAAACGACGTAGAACTCTAGCTTATTAATTCAAGTGTTTTTAATGTCAAAATAGACAATTTTCTTGTTATGCCACCATCTTACAAAATAGAAGAAACGATAGATCACTGACTTTAAAATTAGCCTCTTTGAGGGGGGAACCTCCTTTACATTACATAAATGAACAATTCTTCGAAGATTCAAATGAAAAAATCTTGTTTATATATATAGGAGTCTAAGGGATCACAATATAATCAAAGCCTACATAACAATGAGGGCTCAACAATAACAACATTGGGCTTCTATGGGGCACAATAATAACAATATTGGGACTACATGGACACAAAAATAACAATAAGGGGGATACACTAAATATAACAATAAGGGGATACACTAGTATTATAGGGACCTAACATGTACCTCTCCTTCAAAAAAGTGTTTTCCTCAACACATAAGTAGTTTTGGATGCTTGTGTATAAAATTATCCTCCTCCCATGTGGAATCTTTAGCGGGTAAGTTATTCCACTAGATGTGATACTCTAAAATTGGTCGATTTCGTATTGATTGAGTTCTTGTTTCCATGACTGCTTCAGGGTCAAATATTATTTTTCCTTCCTCGTCAAGTTCTGGAAATATTGTTTGAACTAGGAGCTTGTCACCTATAACCTTCTTTAAGCATGAAACATGGAAAACTCGGTGCGCTCAAGAAGATGCAGGAAGCTCCAATTTGTATGCCATAGTACCAATCTTTTGCAACACCTTGTAAGGATCATAGTACTTTGGCAATAATTTATTATCCTTCTTAGAATTCTTGAGGGAAATTTGTTTGTATGGTTGTAGCCGTAAAAATACCTGGTCACTTACATAAAAACTTATTTCACTGCGATGTTGATCTTCCTGTTGTTTCATTGGATTCTGCACCAAAGTGAGGTTATCCTTTAAGAGTTGGAGAACTTTTTGTTGATCCTCGATGTGATATACCACTTCCTGAACCTTATATTTTTCTCTTAAATATGGTGTGATGGATGGTCATGATATCTATAAAGTGCCACAAATGGGGTCATTTTTGCTGCAGTATGGAAGGAAGTGTTATACCACCATTCAGCCATAGGTAACCACTTGACCCATTATTTTTGTTTATTAGATACAAAGCAACGAAGATATCCTTTCAAACATTTGTCCACTATATCAGTTTTCCCATCACATTGAGGATGATGAGATGAGCTATGAGCTAGTTAAGTACACAGACAATAAAATAATTCCATCCAAAAATTTCCAGTGAAAATGAGATCTATGTTGCTTACAATAATATTTGAGTTTCCATGTATATTTTGAATTGTTTCCATAAATGCAGTAACAATTGAAGTGGATTTAAATGGATGAGATAATGAACAAAAGTGTGCATACTTGGTAAGTCTATCAACTACCACCATGATGACACTCTTTAATTCGTACTTGGGTAAAACTATGATAAAATCCATTGAAACCTCATCCCAGCATTGACTTGTAATGGATAAAGTTTGTAGCAGACCAAACATTTTGCCACAAACTTTTGAATATCAGATTTAAGGCCATCCCAAAAAAAATATTTCTTGACCTTGTGGTAGGATTTTAAAAATACTGAGTGTCCTCCTAAGGGAGAGGTGGGAAATTCCAAAAGAATAAATTTTTTTTTTATTTGGGAATTATTACAAATATATAAGCGATCTTTGTACCATAATGAATCATTTTTCCACCTAAATGTATTAGATGTACTGGGATCTTGCTGCAACTTTTGAATGAGTGTCCACACTTCTTCGTCATTCTTCCATTCATTCCTTTCTTTGGTTATCCAATCTTATTGGATTATAGAAGTGACACAAATAAATTCTTCCACGTCCTCATCCTTTATTGAGAGTGCATCTGCAACAACATTTTGCTTCCCTTTTTTGTAGATCATTTCAAAGTCAAAACCCAACATTTTTGTGACCCATTTTTGTTGCTCTTCTGAAGATAAACTTTGTTCCAAAATTATATAAGACTATCATGATTTGTTTTTATCTTGAAGTTTCTTCCCATTAGGTAAGGTTGCTATTGCTTTAGTGCATGTAGTATTGCCAACACTTCCTTCTCATAAATATGTTTTTGTAAATACTTTATGTTGGCTTGAGGGGTCCTAACCCAGGTTTAGAGTTTTCTGCATGTTGGCTCCCTGTGATTTTCAAGATTGGCAAGAACAAACACTGCGGGGGCCACATTAGAACCACTTTGGAATCCTAGGACCTAGCCTTCCTGGATTCAGAAAGGGATCTCTCTATATAAGTGTTTATAGATGATATGTCTTTGTGCTCTTGTTTTATGATATTAGGCTAGTTATGAAGTTCTAAGGACTTGTTTATTTTGGTTGATTAATTGATAGGTTGACATATTTGTGGTGTGATTAATTAAGGGGGTGTTTTAGCTGAATAGATAGACCATGATAAAACATTAATCCATTAGTCTATGGAGTCATAAAAGGATTTAATTGTTCATCAACTCTGCAAGGGTTTTCATACGGAAAGCTAGCTATATCAAGTGGATATCTTAGATTATATTGTGATATGAAATAACAATAAGTTGTAAAGGCAACAGAAATATAATCAGTTAAGAATCTTCTAGATCTACTTCAACAAGAAAAGCCTTTTAGGTAACTTTTTGAGACAAACCAAAGGACAGGGCATACCATAGACTTCTTTGGCCATAATTTAATAAGCAAACCTTTAGGACAACAATCCAGCAATCCTAGAATCACTTTCAGATAAAAGAAAACATTTAAGATAACAGTGAGAGCAGTTAAAGAGAAAGCTAAACCTATATTCTCTAACTAAACACTCAAACGACCTTCAAAGCAACATTTCGAGGCAGACTAGAGGACATGGCATACCATAGACTTCCCTGGTTTAGATTCTACTATGTATACTTCAAAGAAAGACCTTAAAAACAATATTTCAAGCCACACCAAAGGACAGGGCTTACCATAGACTTCTTTGGCTTGACTCTATTAAATCATTTCCCAGACAACAAGCTAGGTGGAACTAGAGAGAAATTAAGAATTATCTAATCAGACCTTGCAGAGGAAAAAATTAAGATAAAGAATGCAGACAGAAATAGGGTGCCAATATAGAATATCCTACTCTAAAAATTTTGTTCTTTTATCAGAGAAATATTGGACAGAATGGAAAACAGAAGAAAAACAATGACAAAGAAGGAAAACTTCACCATTAACATAGCTCAAGAATCCTATGAACGTGCTTGTATTACTGATAATAAAAATAGTTACATTACTCCATGTACAGTAAATATCTGCAACTCAGAGCTTTCTCAAATCTAGCCTAGCAATCCTCAACTAGCTCAGCAACAGAAATTAGTCAACTGACCACCAACTAACCAACACTAAAAATGAAGCTTTCATGCAGTATTTATCTGTGGAATGAGGAGGTGATGCTAAGCTAGGGTTTCTGATGTCATTTATTATAGAGTTAATGAATTTTTGACCTTTGAGACCATGCAAGGCCCAAGGCAAAAATATATGAGAGTGTGTCTCTGAAATAATAACTCCTAACTCAACTTCTAAGCTAATTTTGGGAAATATTTGACTTTAAGGCTTTTTCAATAACTTTACAATAACTGCTAGGTAAATAAAAAATATCTCTGACTATTTGTAATAGTTGTTGATGTTTTATTGAAATAAAACATGTTGTAGGTAGCAAAATGTCCTTCTAAAGAAGTAATTGTTGTGGGTTTAGTCATTTCGAATTTGCTTCTGGGTAGATCTGCCTCTATTTTATCATTTAAACTCTGTTTAGGCCTTAAAACTTTGGATATGTCCTTTAACTCCCTGTTTTACTGTCTTTTCTTTAACTCTGCCCTTTTCTTTGATTTATTAATTAATCCTTTTGATTAACCTTTTCAACCTCTATTTTAACCTTTAATCTTTTCCTCTGTCTTCATCATATTTAACTTTTGATTTTTGGCTAACCCTCATGATTTGTCTTTTGATCTATGATTAGCCCTTAAATCTTCATTACTTTGTCACAGTCCTTTGACTGTCTTTTCTTCTCATTGTGCCTGTTTTTCTGTGTTAATGGTGTAGGGATGCGTTCTTCTGCTGCTGGAGGGTTTTATTAACCATCGAGGATCATGATTCATTGGTGATTAAGCTTGATCTTTGCCTCTGGCCCCTTCAAATTAAAATAAACTTCTGGATCATCACCCAGGCATTTATTTAAATGTTCATGGACCATTAGAATGCATTTTATGTACTTTTTCCATTAAACCTGCACACAAAACGAACAATGGGTTTTAAATCCTACGTTGGGAGGGTTTTTCTGCGTTATTTGGGCTTTGTGGCATTGCAAAGGCATTAATGGAACGTCGAGGTTTCATTGTAGAGCCGCAGGGCTCTAGACAACGTTTAAACGGAAGGCGGTATCGGAATTTGGCGAGAGGAGAAAAAGGGGTTTTCGGGAGTGGGAAGGGTGGTTTTTTCACAGATGGAGGGGCAGTAACAGTTTTGGGCGGGGACGTGCGATTCCACTCATCGAATGCCGTGTGGCAAGGGAAAACCACCCTTTTCACAATTTTTAAAAACGTTAATCCCAACGCATATAATATTGCGATACATGATCAGGGCCGTCAGATCTCGGGGAGGGTGATCGACGGTGCTCAGGTGTTCGGAAGAGGCAGGCAAGTAGAAATGGAGGGCTCAGGTTGATAGGTTGCAGAGTTTGAATGGAGCGCGAGTTGTGGTGGAAAGAGGGGCTCGGGTCTAATAAAACAAGAGAATATGCTTTAGGCTAAAGAAAGGGAAAGGGTCATATGATGGGGTTTTCAATAAGGTGTGAGGGTTAAAAACATTTAAGCAGAGGAATTAAATAGTTATAAATGGGTTGGGTAGAAAAACATAAAAAGGGTCAGGTTTTAATATATATATTAAACAGGGTTTAATATATAAAAATAAATAAAAAAGGGCCGAAAGGTCAAATTTACCTTTAAAGACAATGTAAAAAGGCATTTTGACATTGTTTCAATGTAAAAGGAGGAAAATGAGGAAGGTGAGGGTTTTGAAAGGTTTTGAGAGGGGAAAATGGGTTTTTAGTGGAGGAAATGAGTGAATGAGACCTTTAGGTAGGGAGAGAGGGTGAAAATGAAAGAGACAAGTCCAAAATGAGTCCTTTAAGAGCAACAGGGTGATTTTGAAAGGGTAGAGATGAAATATAGTGAAAAAGACTTATTGAGGATAATGAAGGCAGTGAGATTTCTAAAGATAGATGATAGGAAAAGAATGCTATCTTTAGCTACTTGAGGAAAATCAATAGTCACCTAGTGAACTCTGTAGAATATAGGAGGATAACATTGCACAACCAACAAAACCCTCCAACTACTGGCCCTTTCGTCAATGATATGCTTGTGCAGACCAAATTCTCACCCGAAGCAGTATGGGGGGGTGATCGAACTAGGTTTCCACACCTTGAGGGAGAATTTGATGTGTATTTTACCCTTACTTATCAGATTTAATGCTTATATGTCTGCGTGAGACTTCCATAAGAAACTAGATCTAAGCATAGATAAAAACCCTTAACAGATAGGTGTAACCATATTATACTTTAGGAATATCTACATTATCATAATAGAAACACCACTTGCACGAACACAGAGATATTCCAGAGATAACTAACTCAAATAAAAAAAACTCAATAGAAACAGATTAACAGATAAGCAACATAATCATTCATAACACATAGAAATTGCATCAAAATTCGGCAAAGTTTCTTATTTATTGACGGATCTTCAACTCAATACAATCTCTTTCTATCTGCACACACAACAGCAGAGTCCATGCACACAGCTCTGGACTAAGTCTTCGTGCACGTAGCCAGCAGGAATATTTCTGCCCAAATAGACTTACCCAAAACTCAGATAAAATCATTCATAAACATAAACATCTATCTATCTATCCATTCATATCTTACTTGACTCATCTCTTACATATTTATAAGTCTTTGACGCACACATACCATGGTATTAAACCATGGTTTGAGACTCATGGTTTCCCTTTTTACCCATTACAATGATAAAGGAGCCTTGACCTACCCCAAATACTATTGACTTCTAAGCGTATCGCGTTTCAAAAAAATTTAACCCAAAATTATACAGAAATTTTCCCTCAGGGGACCCATCCCAACAGGCCCCCAAAAGAATATAGTGAATCGTCTTGACTCACTTTGGTCTTGGTTCTTGCATCTTGTCCTTCAGTGCTTGGGTGGACGTCTTTAGTGGTTGAATGACTTCGGCGCTCTGTGTTGCAGCGTGTTGCACTTCCTCGACTAATTTTTTTGTAGTTGGACCCTCGTCAGCTAGGCTCATACTCCTCTGGGTTTGTTGTAGGCTTCTGAGGGCACTATCTATGCTTTGGGATAGCGGCAAGGCTTCCTCAGCCCAAGGCTTCATCCAGTTGTCGAGCAAATGCTCCCATTAGTGCAATGTGTCTATCTCTTTTTTAATACTTTCCTATACACGAGCCAATCACTGTGTAGGCACCAAGGTTGGCACAACAACCTAGATCTCATTAATTTTTTTTTCTTTTACCTGCAGTTCCATCTTCAGATTCTTTGCGACAGGGTCATCTTGGATGGAGGTCCAAATGCCCATGGCCGCCTCTAACAATTGGTTGCAAGAATCTACAACAACATTGATGCTAGAAGTTGAATCCAGAATAACCTTGCCGTGTTGTGCATTAACCTCTCGCGACATCTCAGGCTACAACTTCATCTTTAGATCGATGATCTTCTGCTCAAGTTCTACTCGAACTATGGCGATTTTTTATTGTGAAGCCTTGAGCGCAGCGACCAAGTTTTCCATCTTGATAATGGTCATTGTAGTGGTGTGTATTGTGATTTCAGGGAGACCTGAACATAGCTGATCAATCAAGGTTTCCAACTGGGCACATTGGATTTTAATGGCGCAGTGCGCATCCTCTGCTAGTTTTTGTCCTTCAAATGTTGAGGCGGCCTCGTGTTGCACTGCCGCGGTGTCTTGGAAGGCTTTATATTCTTGGTATTGCATCTCGTCTGTGATCATCACATGCATAGCACGCAACTTGCCACTATGGAACACAACCAATTAAATCCCAACCTTAGAGCTTTTAGGAATGACCGTGTGTAGCTCAAAACTAGTAATTTGAAGTGTGGCACTTGAAATGTGAAATATTCTACTTTCAAACCTGGATGGGTGTCGAATGATTAGCTCGCTTTCTCTTCCCGCACTCGCTTGAACAACACTCACTTGTATGGTGCTTGCTTACATTTTGAGTTGTATGAGGCCCTACTATACGTCCTTAAGGAAAAATTTATACTGAGCTTTGACCTTTATCGATAAATCTTCAGTGACCGGCTGGATTGTGTCTTCAATCTTGTTAAAATCTTCCTCCGTCAGTGTCAATGGATCTGTCCCGATTTTCTTAGAATATTTGCATTTTGTGCACGACCCTAGGTTGGTTTGAGGCCCTCTTTTGGTTCCTCGTCGTGTGTATGCCAAGACATTGGTAGTGTCTCCATCCTTCTCTTCCATCTCCTCATCACTGCACAATTCCACTATTTCTCTCGTCGTGGTCGACTCTTGTTCCTTGTGCACATCCTTTGGGTGCTTTATGGGCATGCATGGCTTCATTGGGGTCTTTGGTGGTACTAAGGATGACACACCTCCACCTGTGCTTGCTTCAATCCATAATGGGGGCTACTTCGTCATGGTGCGCCCAAGGTCATCCTCTATGACCATATATGGTAGCTCATACCATACCCCTTCCATGTTTCTCTTCACCTAGACGTGTACATTATGGAAGGTAGCCTTGAATTATGTGATGTGCTTGTACTGCTTATACATCGTAGGTGATAGTATTGTCTTGGACTGCACCACTTGAAATATTTCGGCATCATACAACACCCAGAAGATTTTATTTTCGGTGATTCTAGATGGCAGCTTCGATTTCCATAGGGACACATACTTGGAAGCTTCGCACAGATTGGGTTCAGTGTATGGATATTGTCACTGTGATAGCGACCTCCAACTGATTAGTGTGACCAACAAAAAAAACCAAGCATAATAGAAACTATTTCCCTCCTCTTGTGCCTCCCGAATGTTTTCCAGAAATTCAGTGCAGAGGTACTTTTCCCAATTATATTGTACCCCTTTTATGCACTGCACAACTAGCTTAATTACATACATCGATACCTTCGTTGCACAACACTTCCTAATCATTTTACAATCTAGGATCAGGGTGGAAAATTTAACTACCGGGGAATCTATTTTGGCTACAACAAAGTCACAGGTGTTCCTGTTGACCCCATAATATTTCTTCATCTCATCGACAACCTTCTTCTCCAATCCCTTCCCTCCGAAGTTTGCCCCGGGATCATCCCCTTGGTATGGAAACATGGTGATCTGGTGAATTAACATATCGTCGATCAGAATGGGCTCTCCGAGCCACAGACAATTATCGTGGACTAGGGTGAGCAGTTGGCGCAAGTATATGTCATTTATGGTGTTGCGCCCAAAATGCGGGATTTTGGGAAGGTTCAGCAACCCGAACTATTGCAACCCCAATGCCCATGTCTTTGCCTAGACTTTGATGACTCCCCTGTCATAGGGCACCTGCTCCAAATAATTTGAAGGCGGAAGTTTGGGGAACTTCATGTGGGCATCCAGGTCCTAGTCCTCCAATTTGAGCAATGACGCCTTTGCGAACATGTCTCCTTCAAATGGCACATTTTCCGGGAGAAACGAAGTATTGATATGAGATTTGACCTTATCCAAGTCCTTTGTTATTTTTACAAATGGATTACATTGCACCATATAATTTGGTAGCCATGACATTGGATCGATCTCTTCAAACACATCTGCTTCGATAATTAATTTGGGCTCTTCATCCATTAGCCTCTTCTATCTCTTAGCTGGGGTCAACTTACGTTTCGAAGTCTTGTTGCACAGAGACTTCCTAGTCTCTGAGGTCTATCCTTTCTTTGTTTTATGCGGTTGATATTTTGATGCATGTGTTTCTTCAGTGGGTGTCAGAAAGGGAGTAGGATCTGTAGTAGTCATACTTGGACGGATTAAATTTCCTAACCCTTGTTGCTGCAGCGTCTGAAGGAAGGATTTTGGGTGCTCATACATACACTCAAGAAAATGAAATGAGAGAAATACACATAGATCTCTTGGAAAGAAAAGGGAACTAATGTGACCCTTCTTGCCATATTTATAACGATGCAGCGACCTAAACAACTTGATGTTCATTTATGCACTCTCGAAAATTCTAAAACGGCTCCAAATATAGCATAATCCCCTCCATAAATGCAGGCTATCCGCTCCTCCAAATTATAATAAAGTTTTATTATCCATATTAACTGTTCCAACGACTATTTTTGACCCATTTGCAACGGTGTCGACCTCCTAGCACAACCCCTGTGCAACTGTCACAGATACCTGCGCTTCCTCAATATTTTTCGCACTTGCATACTTTGCCACCATTTGAAATACTTCTTTATGATCTTGTGCCCTTTCACAACTGTCTGGGGCACTAAGACATTTTTTCATCCATATAGTCATTTTGCGCGCATAGGGGTGGTGTCATCCTGTATGGCTTCAATCGACTTCCATTCACATATCTAGGAAGGTCTCCACCCCTTAAGGTCACCAAAGGTACCACACCTCATTTTGTAATTTCCTTGACAACATAAGTTCCAAGCCAATGCATTTTGAATTTTCCTGGGTGGCGTAAAAATTTGTTGTAATAGAAAAAAACTAAATAATCCTCCTTCAAATTATTTTGTCTGACGTGCCTGTCATGCCAAGATTTTTCACGTGCCTTTTGCACCTACTGATGCAAACCAACAATGAATTTGTCCTCCTCCATTGCAACTAGCTACGACAGTCGCTCTACCATGCTATCTTGATCAACCTGTTGTGGTCCCGTGATTTGGCAGATTGGTATACCAAATGACAGGGCAACATGGAACCAGTTTTTTGAGTCCTAGGACCTAGCCTTCCTGGACTCAGAGAGGGATCTCCATATTAGATGCAAAATATGTGTTCTTGTTTTCTTTAGATGGTTGATTTTAGGCTAGTTGTTAAGTATAGGGTTTGTTGATTGTTCTGGTTGGGTAAGATGGTCAAGTGGAATAGGTGGAGCAAGAGGTCTTTGAATCATTGGGCTATGGAGTTAATGAAAATCAAGACTGTCTAAATGATGAATCAAAGTGTGTTGCAGGGCCAATCTAGCAAGGTCAATGGATCCTTAAGGTAATGTGTGAGGTGCGGTGGACATCAAATTTGGGAAAAACAAGGTAGGACAAAGGGCAGTGAAGTATCCTTTGTCATTTAACCATGAACAAGAAGGTCTTAAATATGATAAGAAAAATATTCTAAGCATGAGATATGGCAAACCATTTACTCAATGATAATACTTAAACAAATAAATATCCAAGATAAACATTCGAGTGAAACATAGAAAGCATAAGAGCTTCTAACTTTAGTAAATTCACCTTCAGAATTTGGGAAAACATATAAGATAGCACAATAACTTTAATCAAGAAAAGAGGGAACTCATAAACATTTTTTATCGAGCTATAAAGAACTCTAAGGCAGGCTGATAGGCATGGAAAAAGGGCAAGATTAGAACAAGACCTCTTTGACTTAACCTAGCAAGAAAAACTTCAAAGAAAGGTTCCAAGACAAAGTTTAGATAGTCTCAAATAAGCAGGGCTTACCGTGAATCATATTTATTAACCAGCATATTAATCCATAAATGAAACAAACAAGCATAAAGAGGCTTCAAGAGCAACTAAGAATTCTTCAAACACACCCAGCGGAGGAAAACATCAAGGCTATAGTGCTTTAAGGAGCATTTCTTAACCTATACTTTTCTGTTCTATAGCAACTAAGAAGAGTGAAACATAAAGATAACAAGAAAACATAAACAAATTAAGAATACATCACCATTAACCAAGCTTAGGAATCCTGCAAACAAGCTTCTCCATCATCAATCCAAGCAAGCCATTCATCAACTCCACAAAACCAATTTTTTCTCCAAGCTCATAAAAACCATGTATTTCTCTCCGAGTTCATCAAATGCCAACATTTACAATGAAGCCCTCATGCTCTATTTATCTTAGCAAGAGAGGGAAAAAACCCTAAATAAAGTAGGAGAATTTCAAATTCACCCATAAATGTCATTTATGGCCAAGAGACCATGCAAGGCCCAAGGCACATAATATCCAACGAAATAAATGCCAAAATTACTTCTTGCACCTAATTCTAGAGTGTTTTTCCTCAAAAAACTCAAAAATATCATTTTTCAATAAATGATTTTTTTTTGTTGACTTTTGGTCCAAAACACACCACACAGCCCATTTGTGCAGTGCCACTTTCAGAAGAAAATAAGGTCTTTTGTGACCAAGTTTTGGACCCCTTCCTGAAGTTGGATTTGCCTCTATGATGGCTCGTTGGAAAGCCTGATGAGTCTACTTTCCAAAAATTCTTGTATTTTCCACATCCAGCCCTTTTAACCTAGTCAAAAGTTAAAAATACTCAGACTTTCATTTGTGCAACGCCAGGCCCAAAACAATGGCATAAAGGTGAAAAAAGTGAGGTTTTTTGACCTTTTGAGGGGTCAAACCTGCTCCAAATTATCTGAAATTTGGAGAGCATGATGTGCAGGTTGAGATAAATCCAAAAATTTCAAGTTCTTCTCTTGGGGATGCTCCATGTGTTTGCGTAGTGCTAGTGGCACTACGCAAATGAGGCTCAAAAATCTCAAAAATCAAAATTTGCTCCAAATCCTCTCAAATTTGGTGGAGACCTTCCCTAAGGGGTCTTGGACAACAACTAAGAAGCTTCAGCCAAAAATTCAAGGTTTTCATGCTCTTTTTCCTCCTTTAGGTTTTGGGCCTCATGGAGGGCTTCCTTCAGTTTGGCACAAACAAGCTTGTGTTTCTTGGCATAATATTTTGTCATCTTTCTTTGTAGCTCTATGCCTTCATTGATGCAGATGACAAGGTCCCTTGCCTTTTGGAGGTAGAAAACACTTTCCTTGGCCCTCTTTGGTATGTTTTGTAGGAGGAGTGATGGTGGTTTTGGAAGTGTTTTCATCAGGGCTATGACCCTTGGTGTTGTCACCAACTCCTTGATCTTTATCATGATCTTTATCAATCATCCCATGCTTAGTTTGATCATTGTCTTTTTGACCCTCAGCACCATCATCATCCTCACCTTACTTACTACCTTTTATGCTGTCACTTTGGTCTTTGTTTTAACCATGATTCTCTGCACTTGCTTCACTCTGATTTTGTTCATCATTAAGACTCATTTCCTCTTCACCATTTCCTGCACTGTTACTTTCATTGTCACTAGGAGGCTGATTGATGTCATGACTGTCATGAAAGTTGTCATGACTGTCATGACTATCTCTTTTGTTGTTTTGTTCTTTCATATTTCCACTGTCATATTTATGAATTTGCTTACTATTTTCATGACCAAGAAGATTTTCTTTTTGACTGTCAATTTCCTCACCTTTACCACTCCCTTGTGCACTATCCTCTTCTTCATCTTTATTCTCTTTATCTGGTTTTATGGACTTTTCCTCTTCTTCACTATCTGCTAGCTCATCCTTATGTTGATCATCTGTGTCCATGGAATCTTCCCTATCATGAGCTTCTTGATCATTATCATCAAACTCATTTTCACTGTAATCTGCCTCTTCTTCATATTTTGTTTCATTGCTGGTTTCTCCTCCTTCAAAACTCATGTCATTTTCAGTTTCAAACTCTTCATTTCCTCCAACATCTTCTTCCATGGTGGAAGATTTTTGTTTACTATCTTTTTGACTGTTAGTCTCCTCTTTTTCATCAATTTTTTCTTGGTCATCACTTTGTTCATTGGCACCATCACTTTCTTTACTTTGGGTTGAATCAATGGTATCATTACCATCATTGCCTTCCTCCAAATGCTCATTGTTTTTGTCTTCATCACTGCTATGTTCATTTCTCTCCTCTTCACCATCATTTCCCTCTTGCTCGTCCTCATTAATTTCTGCCTCTGCCTCACAATTTTTGGATTTTTTACAGATCTTGGAGGCGAATGGAGGAATAAAATTAGAATTAGGGAAAGATATTTTGCCTTTTGAAGGTTCCTAGCATTTGTGCAGTGCCCTTCCCGAGCTATCGAGTTGACCTGTTTGCGCAGCTTCAGGCAGGACTGCATGGCGGTTAGTGCAGCGCCAGTGCACGGGCATTATCTTCCAGTCCTTGGGTGAGTCAAGCTCGTGTTTGCATAGCACTTGAGCAATCGTGCAGAAGTGTCGGGTGGGGGCTTGAACTTCTTCTTCTTTGAATGCAGCCTGCAGGATGAATTTTAGCCTTGGGGAAATTTATTTCCTTGTTTGAGGAGCCTCTACATTAGCACAGCACCAGGAAGTCCCGCCCATGGATTATCGTAGCACCGAGTAGTCCTTCCCGTGGATTAGCACAACGCTAGGCAGTCCTGCCCATGGATTAGCGCAATGCCACTTATTTGCACAGCGCAAAAAAAGGGTCAAGTTGCAGAAACGTTTTGAGGACTGTCCATAAGTCAGATTTGGGCCCATGATAGCTCGTTGGAAATATTAACCTATCTACTTTCCAAATATACCATTTTTTCCCTAATTGGAGTTTAGTTTCCCTGTCAAAAGCTTAGTTTCCCAAGACTGGTCAAAAAGTGCTGAGTGATGTTGCAGAAATGCATAGTGTTGGTGCAGAAAACTTTTGGAGGCCTTCCTTAACTCCAAATTGAGCTCATTATAGCTCATTGTAAATATCTTCAAGTCTATTTGGCGTTTGAACCATCACGAAAGTCATTTGGACACTTCAGCTATGAGAAAACCTGATTTTCCCAAGGTCACTCCAGCAGTGCAGAAAATCTCCTAAGACACCTGTATGTTTTATATTTCTCCCAAACCATGATACCTGTGTAAAAACGGAAGGAATTTTTTCTTATTGGGCCTATATTGGACAAAAACCTCTCTCACTTTTGTCAAATTCATCTCTCTTTGGTCAGAAACATAGTTTGAATAAAAACTAGCCCTAGGTGTGACACATGGCTTGTCTCTTGGAATGAATTCTTGGAAAATTATGGAGGCATGATGTTTATGAGTTGGTATGGAATTATGCTTGCTGAAATGATCTATCAAATTAATCCTTTGATCTTATGTCTCCTTTTCATACCAAACCCTAGCTTAGTTGGAAGAGGAAATTAGGGTTTGGTGTAGGGGATTTAGGACTGCCTTGCAGAGGGAGGGGAATGAAGGGGTTAAGGGTTGTCTCAATTCTTGGGGAAATTTTGGGGTGTAGGGATAGATGTTAGAGAGTAGGGGAAAATGGAATTTTAAGAATTGAGAGAGGGTAAAAGGTACAAAAGGGAAAAACACAGGCCTAGTCTCGAGAAGTGTCAAACTGTAGAAATAGGCTATTTTTTGTAGACTAGGCCTGTGTTTTTCCCTTTTGTACCTTTTACCTTATCTCAATTCTTAAAATTGAGAGAAAAACACAGGCCTAGTCTCAAGAAAAATAGGCTATGTTTTGTAGAAAACTGATGAGTTTGATGGATATGAGTGATGGGAATGTTTATGAAGGTATATTAAGGATAGGAGGAGGTGTAAGAGCATCAGGATATAAGCCTTGTTGATGTTTAACCATGGAGGTCATGAAACCAAGAAAAATGCCCTTAAAAACCCAAGATGGACAATGGAGGAATTAGGCAAAACAAAATAGAGGGCTGAGGACAAAGGTGGCAAAACATAGTGATAATGAGTGGCATGAGCCCATGATGGGTCCTTTGGGAGTAGTGATCTAACCTTGACATGATGGGATGATGAAATAGTTAAAATTTATCCTAAGGAAAATGAAGGCATTGAGATTTCTAGAACACACAATGTTCATGAACTTTGTTTCTAGAAATCTAGGATAAGTATTTAGTCATCTACAAAATAGAAAAAATTACTGATGAATAACAGTGGCTCCACTTGGGGAGGGCAGCTCCTTTTCAGGAGGTGTCCAGAACTTTGGATCTTTGGGCTTATGAAGACTAGTGCCTCATTCATTGGGCAAATTTTTCTTCCTTTTCATTTGCTGGTGTTCTTTTTGAAGCTATGATCTCGTAATCTGAAAAGACATGTTTGCTTCAACCTCTTTCCTACCTACCCATATTACTAGGCCTAACATTTTTTCTTCACTTGGGTGCACTTGGACTGGAAAACCATTGACATCATTTTATTTTGAAATCATAAAAGACTATCTATTTCTACCCTTATTACTTCCAAGAATTCAGGTTAGGCTAATGAACTCTCTTATTCTCTACCTAGTCTAATCATTTGTCAAGATTAAGTTGTTTGACAAACTTTATTCTCTATTCTACTGACATGAAATTCAAAACATGATCAAACCAGGATTAGGCAATCTAATTTTCCATGGGCTGTGGCATTCGGACAAGCTGCACACACGCATTATTTTTGTATAATGAAAAACTAGAAAACAAGAGGGCAATGATTCAGAATTTTTTAGGCATCCCTATCTTTTCTCTTTGGTTCAGTTTTGAGCATGTGGAACCAGTATCTTTCATTCCTAATCTATCCTTTTTGACAAGTCAAGTTTGAATGATTTGACAACCTCTCTTTCACTAACTTATCAGCAATAAATTGAAAACATGGTCAGCCATGATTAAGCTAGATGACTGAACAAGAATTTTTAGCACAAGTAGTGGCATTTAGGCTTTCACACTTTTAGCATTACTATTTTTTGGGTATGGGGTTGTACCTCTTTTCAAATCTGCCCTCTTTTTTCACCTTTTCTCTTTTTTTGTGCTTTCATTTTCAAAACAATCTATAACTAAAAGATGCTTAAAGGTTGAGTTTATTTGCATGCCTATCTATCCTAATCTAATTTTTACATGATATACATTCAGCTGGTGAACTCTATTTTCCAATATAACCAATCAAATAGATGATTCCATGATTGATCTTGTTTTAGCTCTTTGAAAGTGTTGAAGAAATCAAAAGGCCACTTCCACCTCACTTGTTTTTGGATAGTAATGCTTAAAAAAATTCTCACACTTTGCAACAAACTGTTCTTGGCAGAACACACTCCTCCTTTAGATTTCTCATGGAAAACAACAAATGGATCTTGGAATAATACCTGATCTAGAGGATTTGAGACATAAGCTTCATTCAGGACTACTCCTTCTTCCACTTGGCTATGCTTGGGACTCTTTTGGGAAAGAAACTCCACCTCTTCCTCATGATCATATGAACTGGTAGATTCATCATATATGGCAATTTGTCCAAAACCTGATGTGCTTTGATAGAGTGGGCTGAGCTGTGTGTGAAAACCACCATGTTGATGAGTAGGAGAATTCCTTGGCAACAAATCTTCTTGAGAAAGAAGTGTAGCAACTTTCTTGTGATCATTAATTTCCATGCCTTCATCTGCAATTTGTAATTCAAAGGAACTTGGTGGCTGAATGTTTGGAGTTACAGAGGATTCCATGTCCCAAATTATTTCCTCAACCATTTTAGGAAAAGGCTTCTCATTGAAAACTTGCTCAAGAAGTTCATTATCCTCCTCAACATCAACATCAAAACTGAAATACTGCTAATTTCCAATTACATGAAAGTTATTTCTGATGGACTGAAGTGAAGCAAAGAAGAGAGTCAAAGACTCCTCACTTACTTGTAAAATCTCAAGGCTTTCCTCATCAGTGTCATAGGTGACCTGTATTGGCTGCTTACTTTTTTCAAGCTGATGATAGTGAACTTCATCCCACAAATCTACTATTGATTGCTCTGCAAGGTTAGTTTCTTTTTAGAGGAAATCATCGTCAGACTGATCAAAATTTGGAAAATTATCAACATAAGTAACATCACCAACCAAACATATTGGATTGTCAATTTGTTCTTCTTTGAGTTGATCTACAAGTTCATTTTCTGATGTATGGTAGATGGGATTGGTAGGAGAATGAACATAAATGTTTGTTCACATAAAGGCTTAGAGGTGTGGAGCTATAAAAAGGGTCTCTTTCACCTCTAATTACCTCACATTAATATGTCAATCCGGGAGCGTTTTGTTATTAAAAAGAGTGACTCAATCCGAGGCTATCATTTGTCAGAGTAATGCTAGTAGTACAGTGCCTAAGAAATACAAGAGTAAACGGATGCTTGACTATAATTAAATTACTTCAAAGAATAAATCACACACTCAGAAAACTCAACAGCTTATCAGTCAAGGGTTCGGGAGTGATAACCCATCCCTTCGGAAACTGATGGAAAAGAAACCAGAGCATAGACCATGAGCCTGGGAGCTAGACAGGGACTGCCAATACTCACTACAGCCTTAGATCAACTCTCACACCAAATGCAAGTAAATGGAACAACAAGTAAAGGATTGAACAGCAATTCTGAAATGGAACAACAAACCTATAATGGAACAGCAATTGAATAACTAAGTCCCGCGGGTTGTAACCAAACTTAATCCATTAACTCAAATGCACTCTTTGCAATCAAATAACATTCTTTCACTCTAAAGGAAATTCACACAAATCACACTAATGGAACAACAATAACGATTAATGAATTATGGAACAATACTGATAAATCGGAAACGCGCACAATACATTGGAATAACAATCTGAATCAACGGAAATACGATTGTGCTTTCAAATAGAACGCTATTGTTACTGAATCCAACGATTATAAAGACACTGCCTCAACAAATGTATGACACGAATATTCAATATAACAGCTCTGTAACAAAAACAGTAAGAACATGCAATTAACTCTGAAAAGGATTAATAACTTGGTGCAGGGTCAACACACGATTCTTATCTGTAAAAACCTAAATGATTCAATCTTTAACAGAGCATGTAATATGAACTTTATGAAGCATATCAAATTACCAAATAACACTGATAAACAAACCACACAGAAATCAAGTCGTAATGGTACAGAAGCAGGTGTCCTCCAGGGCCGGGCCCTTAGCCTCCAAGGATACACCGCTTTAAGTTAATCCAGACGCAGAGATGGAATAATCACCAAGCTTTCATTAACGCATCGGTCAGAAATACATTGAACCAGTTCTCAACGAAACTTAATAATCAAAGTTGATGTCTTACAGAAAATTACATAAAAGTGTATTCTCTATCTCCCTCAAGCTAACAGTGCTGTCCCTTTATATAAAGGTGACGGCGGAGATGTCTAAGTGACAAGATAAATAAAGCAGCGATCCCTCAGGATCGAAGATCCTGAGGGATTCGCCAAACTGTTAACTCTTCATCCTGTCTTTTCTTTTGTGCCGAGCTGGTGTCTTCACCTCCTTTTCCGGGCCGATTTGCTTCAATCTGTTTATCCTTGTTTGCATTCGGTTCTCGTCCAGAGGGACAGCAGTTATCTCGACTTTATCCTTTCCTTTGGAGCGGCAATTCCTTGTTTTCTCCTTTTCCTGTACAGAAAATAACCATTATCAGTGGCTAAGTCTTGCATGTCACTTCTCACATGTTTTGTTATAGTTCCTTATTATTTTCCAAATTCGTGATACAAAAAGGTTCATAAATTCTATTAAAAAGCCACTGAAATAATCATCAAAAGCATACCTTTTTAGTACTCCACACACCCCCCTGCTTACCTTGTTTCATGTCCTCATGAAAACATTGTAGTTGACATGCAAAGCAGTGAGAGAATATGCTGGAGAAGGAGTCTCATGCGGAGGCCTACAACCATGTTGAGTGATCAGATAGTCAAAGAACTGACCTGTTTGCCCCTCAGGCATATCATACAGGGCCTCGTATCCGGGTGCAGGGTGCCAAATAATTGGAGTGCGAAACCTATATCCTAACCAGGATGACCCTGCTTTTAGAATGCTCTCGCCATAGAGGTTCAAACGGTCGGCAACTAACTCAAAGTTCTCATACTTAAATGGTTCCCTGAGCTCGATGTTTGGATCAGAGATTCGGTATCGAAATTTGGCTGCATTAATGGCCAAGTCTTTGATGGAAAGAAAATACTCTAACCCTTCCCGAATAAGTGCCTCATGCATGGGTCCTAAAGTTTCAATGGCACCAGGAGCCCTTATAAGATTTCTATGAGCTTTCCACAACTGTACTGGGTTCCTAGGCTCAGCCCTAACCCGTAAATCTAGACCATTTTCCTGACTCTGGAAAGTATCATAGGCTTTGAGCCACTTAATCTGATTAACCCTGAATGAAATGAATGCTTGGAATTGGATGTCTCCAATGAAAGGGCCAGGGTTTAATTCAGTCTCCTGACTTAACACAAGGTCGTGCAAATAAAGTTCACACAACAATCTCTGGACTTTCACTCCATAATGTTTACAGCAGTCTATAAAGTCATTGACAGTGTTGATCTGTATAGGGGCACCTGCTTTAACAGCTTTTATTTTTAATTGTAAATACCGTTCTAATAAAAACATAGCATAGTTTTTAGCAGGAGCCCTACATGCTAAGACATCATTGTATAAAGAACACAAGTCATTCATCTGTTTGATAACAGTATCTAGTCTACGGGTTACCTGTGCAACTTCCTCTTGTTCCTTTTTCCACCCTTCAAAGGCCTGGCTTTTGGATTGACTGACGTCCCTTAATTGCTGCTGTAACTCTTCATATTTTTCTTGGGGAACCGTTTGCTCTCTAAGTTGCTCGGCTTCTTGCTGGGCTTGCTTCACCATCTTATGCAAGGTTTTTGTCTTCGGATCTTTTTTCCATAAGTCAGTGGAGGCCGGGAGTTTTACCTGAACTTTCTTATTATGCTGTTTAGAGTTCAGAACCCTTATTACCCCTGAGGGTGGTGCCTCTGTTTGAATTTGCTTGTCACTGATCCTTATATCATCCTTTTCTGTTTTAACGCGAACATCCGTCTGTTCCCGTTCCTCAGCATCATTTGGAACGGCAGCTGGATTCTCGGTAGGGTTTTGAACAACAGGCCGCTTGTTGGCCTTCTTTTTCCTCCCTCCGGTCTTTCTTACCTTCTGGTTCTTTTTCAGAATCCTAATTTGTTGTCTGAGCTGGGTTATCGTATTCAACAATTTATTCCGTTCCCTCCGCAACTTCTTAATTTCCAATGTTTCATTCGAAGGAACAGCAGTCTGTCTTCTACGGACTGGATCATGACTAGTTGCTAAATCTTCCTCTTGAGGTTCTTCCTCTTGGGGTTCTTCCTCACTGCTCTGCTCTGGCTGTTCAGGGGTAGGAACCTCGACTGGTTCTGTCTCTTCCTGAGCAGATGATGTCTCTGCTCCTACTTCCTCTAGAATTTCCTCTTGTGACCTGGGAACAGATTGTTCCCGTTCAGTATTTTCCTCCTCTTCATCATGAACAGGCATGTTTTCTTCTTGGGGTTTGTCGTGGGGGTTCTCTGAACTAGAAGGTTGGCCATACTTACTCATATTGGCTAGGACTGCGGCCAAGTCATCATCTCCCAGTAGGTCTTGTAATGGGCTATCTTCCTGCTGTCCCACTTCTTCCTCCTGTTCAGGTTCTGCTTCTATTTCTGTTCCCGAAGGCTCGGCTGCTTCTTCTTCGGGTTGCTCGTCTTCAATTATCACTGTTTGGCTAGTGCTTCCCTGGATCTTTTCCAGCCTTCCTCGTATCCGAGCCAACCGGGCTGATTTTCTGGGCTTATCTATGCTTCCTCTCATCTGAGCTAACCAAGCTAATTTTCTGGGTTCCTCTGGTTGCTCGGGTGGATCAATGGCATGCTTGCGCTTTGCCGATTCCTGAGATATCTCTGGTCGTTCCGATGTACTAGCAACAAGTTCCTGCTGTACTAATTCTCTGCGTTTTGCCGGACGCTCTGGTGTGCTTATAGAATGTCTACGTTTTGGGGATGGCTCGGTCAATCCCCCCTCAATCATTGCAATCAGTTATTCCCAGCTGCTCTGCTGCTGGGTGAGACCATAACTAACAACTAGTCGTATCAACCCATGGTGACTAATGACTGACTCTACGTGCTGTGCCTTTTTTATACTTTGTGCAGCATCATGCAGTAAGGAGTTCAGGAGTGCAGGTAAATTTACAGAGCATTTCTGCTTTAAAACAGCTAAAAGTTTAAGATGTCATGGTCTTACCACGTCTTTCCTTCCTTCGCAGGTAATGTAGCTCTGCACTGTTCTTGCTAGCTCCGTCCAGGGTTCTCCTAGGGTTGCTGGCAGAACTCCCTTTCCCTTAATTTTCAAATTCTGGCCTTCGTCTTGGAAAATTTCCATGACCTTCTGTAATCGTTCCTTTTTTAATGTCCATACCGGTTCGGTGGCTGGTAGTCCTGAAACTTCTGCAATTATGGCATCGGTGACCGCTATCCGCTTCCCCCTTACTATGGAGTGATCATCCTGTAGGTTCTGCAAAAATTCCATCGCTACTGTTTCATTAGACTCCTGTAGGCGATTGAAATAATTCAACCATCCTGCCTTTTCCAGGATCTCTCGGGCAGCAGCGGAGATCGTCAACTGTTGAGGCTCGCTTCGAATTGCCCTTCCTCCCATGGTTTCACTGCGAATTATAAATGGAACAACAAAAACGTTTTCTGTTTGAAACAGAGAGAGGATGATAAACACAAGGTTTCGAGAAAGAAAACACAGAGTATGCAACAGTGAAACAGAAAGCAACTTGTGTGAAAATAGAAATGCCATGCCGTTAAAATATGCCAAACCGTCGTATACTAGTTTTCCCGAATGGTGAGTTGACACGTAATACAGGGAATGATGAGGTTAACCTCCCCCCCCCGCAGTGTGATAGGCTGCCCCAGCCGGCAAATAAAGGAGCGGCACCCGGTCTGCAATCAAGTCAGAAAGGAACAGCATATGGAATTATGCCATGTTGAAAAGGACAACGAATTACCGAAATCGAGGCGGAGAATTGATCGCGTATTATATAAGAGGCTGCTGTGTTATGATATGAGTCTGATGGATAAGACATGTATCGTACTTGCCAAATCTCAAGTGGTCATGGTCACTTTCGTTGCCATGATTGGTAATGATAAATGTTCATGCGATGTATAAATCGGGAAATGACATATGATTAGTTCCTAGGATATAAGAAACAAAAGAGTATTAGTATCTTACCCATTTGTGTAAGCAAGGTGACTTCAATACCATTAACAGTTCTCTGCTGCCAACAGGTGTCCATAACCTTGGCAGAGTTGTTTTTTTTCACCCTCGGAACCATGATCCTTTGTGTATACTTAGGAATGTTGTTATGTCAAAATGTAGACCATTATGCTGGCTTGGTGACCAGTTAACCATAATGCCATTCACGAGGAAGGAGCGAAACGTGGGCAGGCCGGCTCGTGATGAGACCTCCTGTTCCAAGGTTCGTTTATTTGATATACCTTTTGGACCATATCCCTGGTGTGGTGGCCATAATGGGAATGCCACTTCACTTCCATCCTAATGATCATGGTAGGCTGGCTCTCGATGAGACCCCCTATCCTGCATTTGACACTTCACATATCATGTTCACATATGTTTTTTTTTTTTTTTTTTATAGAATACTTTTCCTTATTTATACACAAAGGGTGGTTCAACACTCCTTAAGAGTAGGAATGGTGGAAGAAGTCTTATTATCTCAATAGGAAGATATAAGCTCTTTGCTCTTATTCCCAAGTATTAATCAAAAAAAGTTAAGGGAATCAGCATGATAAAGATAACCAATCAGGGAAAAATTAGTAAAACCATGTCAACAAAAGGTAAGAAATAAGTATGTCCTTCCATTTTTCCTCTTACTAATGCAAAGCCTTATAGATATAGCGATTTATGGTTTGCAAATTTCGGTATGTTGTGATTTTATATTTCATTGCACAAATACATAGCTGTATCTTAAAGACTAGAAAGAAGACGGGCAAGAAGCATTCTCAATTTAGATCAGAAATAGGGATAAGCTGTTTCACAAGGAGAGCAAAAGTATGCTAGAGGTGTTTCTTTGAAAAAGAAACAACGATGGATGATAGAAAAAAAAGAACAGCAAAAATGCAAATGCCGTTCCTTTTGGAAAAGGAACTATAAAAACACTCTAAATGCCAACAAGGAACAATAGTAATAAAAGAACGTTGTTTCTTTGAAGAAAAAGGAACGGTGGTAACCAAAAGGAACAGCAGAAAACGTAATAATGCCGTTCCTTTGAAAAAGGAACAGCAGAGATCCCGAATGCTGTTCCTTTAGAAAAGGAACAGCAAAAGGAACAACAAAACAAGCAAAACCAACATCATAAGAAACACGCAAATGCTATTTTTAGAAGGGCAAAAATCGAACTTTGTGAAAGAAAAGGAACAGCAAAAAATGACAAGAAAATATTTAAATGCAAACTTATGTACAAGAATCACTCAAAAACAATAACTTATGTACAAATTGCAAAAAGAAATGAACCCTTAATGAATTACAGGTGAGGAAGATTTCTCCTCCTCTCCTAAGATCTCCATATCAGTGTCTCGGCGTAGCTGCTGGCAGAAGGATTCCCGAGTGAGTGGTTTGCGATAGAGACGGACTCGGTGGCCATTAACTTTGAATGCATATCCAGAACCGTCAATGGTAATTAGAGTAAGGGTTCCATTGTCATGCACCTTCTGGATTTCGTATGGTCCCAACCATCGAGTCTGAAGTTTTCCAGGGAAATCATGAAACCGAGAGTCATATAACAGAGCCCAGTCTCCCTCGTGGAAGACTTTGTTTTTGATGAGCGCATCATGCCATTTAGCTCGCTGCTGTTGAATCAATGCTGTATTTTGTAGTGAAAAGAGCCTAATTTCGTCCAATTCATTGATCTGCTGTAGTCGATTGATTTGTGCCTCGCTTAGATCTAGGCCAACTTCCTGTGCTGTCCGTAATGTTTGGATTTCGAATTCTATGGGAAAAATGGGTTGTTTTCCAAACACTAATTGATAAGGTGAATAACCGGTGGTGCTCCTCCATGTGGTTCTACAGGCCCAGAGTGCTTCAGGTAGTCGGGTAGCCCAATCACGCCTATGTGACGCAATGGTTTTCGTTAGGATTGATTCTATTATCTTATTGCTACTTTCTACCTGCCCATTCGCCTGTGGGTGATATGGAGTAGTGATTTTATGCTGGAAGTGATAATTGTTTAGTGTTGCAGCTAATTTATGCCCAAAAAATTGTGGTCCTCCATCTGTAATTATTTCCCTAGGAAGGCCATAACGAACAAATAGATGGAACAGGAACTATATGACAGAGTCCTCTGTGGCTCTTGGCAATGCTTCTGCCTCAACCCATTTGGTGACATATTCTGTTGCCACCAAAATATATGTTTTCTGATTTGATGAGGGGTTGATGGGTCCAACGAAATCAAGAGCCCACCGCTCGAATGGTTCGATGACTAAGTGTGGTTTCAGAGGCATCTCATCAGCTTGACCAGGTCGTCCTGCTCGCTGGCAGCTGTCACAGGCTTGGACAAACTTCTTTGCATCTTTGAAGATCGTAGGCTAGTAATATCCTGTCTGCAATACTTTATGTCCAGTTCTACGCTCAGCGAAGTGCCCCCCACATGGTCCATCGTGACAGGCTTTTAGGATGTCAAAGATTTCATCCTCTCTAACACATCGCCTGATATGCATGTCTGCTCCTGTGTGAAACAAATGGCCTCCAATCCACGAAAATCGAGAAATTTTCTGAATAATCTGCTTGCGCTCGTTAGGAGTTAAATGTTTTGGTAATTTACCTACTGCGAGGTAGTTGGCAACATCAGCATACCAGGGTGTTTGAACGGCAACAGCAAACAGGTGCTCATCCGGAAATTGATCTTCAACTGCTGCTGCATCGCTTGGTTTTGGTATTCTCGAAAGAAAATCGGCTACAGGGTTTTCTTTGCCAGGCCGATCCTTGATTGTGATGTCGAATTCCTGCAATAAAATCAACCATCTAGTTACTCTGGCATTTGTGACAGGTTTATTTGCTAAATATTTTATGGCAGAATGGTCTGTATACAAGATAACAGGATAGCCTGTAATATAATGTCTAAATTTATTGATAGCATGTATTACAGCTAGGAATTCTTTTTCAGTAACAGTGTAATTTAATTCAGCAGGAGATAAATTTTTGCTAATGTAATAGATAGCATATGGTTTTTTATCCTCTTCCTGCCCAAGGACTGCGCCAATAGCTGTATCTGAGGCATCAGATGATATCTGGAATGGTAGGTCCCAGTTTGGTCCTCGAAGGACTGGGGCTGTGGATACGAGCTTCTTTAAATCCTCGAAAGCACGGTCACATTTTTCTGTCCAAAGAAAATCAACGTTACCGGTTAGTGCATATAAAGGAGCAGAAATGTGCGAATAATGCTCTATAAATCGTCTATAATAACCAGAAAATCCAAGAAAGCTGCGTACCTCTGTTTGAGTAGTAGGAGTGGGGATGAGCAAAAGTATTTGGATTTTGGCCGGGTCTACCTGAATACCAGCTGCTGAAACATAATGCCCTAGGATAAGTCCTTCGGTCATCATCAAGAAACATTTTTCGTGGCTTAAGCAAAGCCTGGTAAGAATGCAGCGTTGTAGGACTTTTTCTAGGGTGTCTAGAGCTGGATCAAAATCATCTCCATATGGTGTAAAGTCATCCATGTAAACTTCAAGTCCATCATTTATTAAATCTGCAAAAATGCTAAGGATAGCCCTTTGGAATGTGGCGGGAGCATTACATAGGCCAAAAGGTAGAACTCGATAGGCAAATGTTCCCCAAGGACAAGTAAAAGTAGTTTTATCCTGGTCTTCGGGGGCAATCTGAATCTAATTGTATCCACTGAAGCCATCCAGGAAAGAAAAGAATTTCTTTCCTGCTAAAGTATCTAATACTTGGTCTATGAATGGGAGAGGAAAGTGATCTTTCTGTGTTGCCTTATTTAGTTCCCTATAATCCACACAAATTCTCCATTTTCCGTTCTTTTTTGGTACCACCACAAGCGGAGAGACCCATTTACTATCAGAAATAGGGTAGATAAAATTCACATCTAAAAGCTTCTGAAGTTCAGTTTTTACGACATATTTTAGATGGGGATTAAGTCTCCTTTGCGGCTGACGCACAGGTCTGGCATCTTTTTCTATATAAATGTGGTGTGTACATAATTGGGGATCGATTCCTTTCATATCAGGGTAGTCCCATGCAAAGGCTTCTTGATATTTTGTTAACAAATGGATGAGCTTAGTTTCCTGTTCAGGTGTGAGATTAGCATTGATGTTTAAGGTTTTCCCCGGTGCAATTTCCACAGTCTTACTATGTGCAACAGAAGTAACAGGTATCGTTTGGTCATGAATATCTTTCAAGGGATCTTCTTCCAATTCGTTATCAAATGTTGCTTCTATCATGTGACACTGTGTGCGAGGTTCAGTTTGAGTAATGAAATTATTAATGGCATCGTCTTCTGTTTGATCTTTAAAATCGAGTGCCTCTTGTATAGTTAATGGAGATCTGATGTTATCAGTAAGGTATGATACAGGGTGTTTATTAGTTTTCATCATTGTGACACTTGGCTGTGCTGGAGGATATAGAACTACATTTTTGCTATTCGGTCCTCTGGTTATGGTCATATTTCCCTGCCGGCAACCAATGTAGGCATCGGCAGTGGCAAGCCAAGGTCTACCTAAAATTAGTGGATGTCCATCAAGTCGGGTTTTTGGATTTATTATCAGGAAATCGGTTGGATACTCCCAGGATTCTACAGAGACCATGACATCATGTAGAGTACCCTCTGGTCTAACCACAGATCGGTCAGCCAATTCTAACAGAGTAGAGGTGGGTTCTACAGATGTAATGCCGAGCTTTTGGCAGGTTGTGGTTGTTAAAATATTAATTGCAGCCCCTAGATCAACTAAGGCATTAGACAGGGTCTGACCATAAATTTGAACAGTTATAATTGGATTCCCGGGGTCTTCATATTTAAGGGGTGTTTCTCTTCCAGACAATAGATCAGATAAAGTACCGACTACTTGGACTCTTGGATTATTTGTTATATTCCTCCTTGGTTTCTTTATGCACAATTCTTTGATAGTTTTTGCGTATATGGGAATGTCTTGAATGGCTTGGAGGAATGGAATTTTTATGTACAGGTTTTGTAATTCTCCCAGAATGTCAAAGTTAGGATATTGTATGGGTCGTGGTATGGTTAATCGTTCTGGGAATGGAGGAGAGGATGTGGTTGCTTGATTATGAGTTTGCTGCTTATTTACATCCTCTTGTTGTGACTGATGTTCTCTGGGTAACTGATCTTCAATATGAACTGTTTTATCTCCCTCAGTTTCAATTACACGTCCAGATCTTAACTGAAGATCATTGCACTCTCTCAGGTCAGGTCCTATTTCTGGTGTTTCTATGATTTGAATAGATTGGACCTGTCTGTTATTTGGATTGGGATCGGGTTGGGTTGGGAGTTGCGGTCTCAGGTTAGACTGGGGTGTTGTAAGGCTGGCAGAGTAGGTTGAGGGAGCGGAATAGTTCCAGCTGGATGGTACATCGGTCTTTGCCAGCTTGTCTGCCAAGGTGAACTTTTTGAAGTAGAGGGAGTCCATTGTGAAGGATATGGGCCATTTTGCCAATATGGTGGAGTGTAAGGGAAATTCGGCCAACCAGATTGGCTTGTTTGATTCAGCCATGGGTTTGAAGAAGGAAACGATTGTGGTGACCAGTTTGTAAATGGGGGTTGAGATTGATTTTGCCACATACCATATTTTTGAGCATTATACTGTGGGTTTTGAAAGAAAGAGGTTGGGTCCGGAAACATACCAGGTTGTCTCGGCTGCCACTGGCGGTGCTGGTTGATCGAATTCACCGATTCTGGTTCTTCTTCTGCTTCCTTATATACCGCTTTCAATCCAGGAAGTGAGGGGCAGCTCTCCGTAAGGTGATCTTTTGTACAGATGGCACATGTTTGGACTTTATCCAGAGGACACTCCTTGTGGCTATGTTTTTTTCTGCATCGAGGGCAGAAAATTTCCATATTCTGTTCTGCCTCTAGCTGCTTCTGTTTAGCCTGCACAATATCAAGTTGTGTAGTTAGTGTCCCCATAATATCAGTTTTAAAATTTTCTAATAAATTTCCAATTTCTGCACGTGTTACTCCTTCTGCTGATACTTTGTTATCTCTTGCAAACCGATCGTATTCTGTCGGTTTTATTCTTTTGCTGCCTCTCGAACTCCTGATACACAAATCAATAATGTCAGCAAAACTCTCTTGATAAATATCCCCTTTTCCCATAATGTTTAATGTTTCAATCCATTGTTCCTTCATACCCCTCATTAATGCAGTTTTTAACACATTATCAGGTAAAGGTAGCGATGCATAAGGAGATCTTTGTAGATTGTACTGAAAACGTTCCACATACTCCTCCAATGTTTCATTTGGTCTGGCTGTCATTTGGAATATTTCGTCTTTTAATTCTCTAGACCTACGATAATCCTGATATTTTTTTAAGAAGGATTCTTTCATTTGATCCCAATTGTTGATAACCCCGCCACCTAGTCCCATAAACCATCTTAAAGCAGCCCCTTTTAATGTAGAGGGAAATAATTTCAATTTTTGGGGATCGGTGGTGTAATCGTACCCCCTACATAACACATCGAATTCGAATAAGAATGCATCCGGATCTTCTGATGTGAGTCCGTGAAATGTAGGGATATGCTGAAGAGGGATATCTTTCATGGGTGCATTTGCTGCAGAATCCACTATAGGATATTGTAATGTAGAGGTTTGAGTATTTGGCTGGTTTTGAGCATTTGGCTGGTTTTGAGCCATGGGATCAAATATATGCCAATAACCTTCTAGGATATCTAGGAGGGTATTCCTAGGTTGAGTGGAAACGGTTTTGACAGGGATATTTTTAATAGCGCTTCCTTTATCTGAAATAATGGGAATACCAGGTGTCTGAGGAGATTGAATTCCTTCAACAATGACTTTCGCAGCACTCCCCTTATCTGGGCTATCTAAAGGTTGATTTGTCTCAATAGGGGATTTTGGTTCCTTGGTTTCCCCTGTTTCTCCTTCTCCTTCACAAAAGTTGCTAGAGTTCCCTTCCTGCAATAATTCTGGAGTAGAATTTTCAATTTCTTGAAAGTCCTGCTCTTCATTTTGACTATGCACCTCAGCACAGGCTACAGATGGTGATCCTGTGGCCTGAAGGGAACTAGTAGGCGGTTTAGAAATGTTTTTCCTGGGGCCTACTGATGGCTGAGATTCTGCGTTCTTATAGATTTTGTCTATGAAGGTCGTTCGGCCAAGGGTCACCGGCCCTTTAGCTTTTTCAGGCTTGGATGGGGGTTTGGTATTCTTTTCTGGCCTTTTCTGCTTAGTCATGCACTCAAAAAAAATGAACTACCAACTTTTATTCAAACAAAGCAAAAACAAATCTGTTAGGAAAGCGGATAGTGCAGCAGGATTTTTACATGCTCCGCACGTAGGTTCTTACCTTCCGTTTTTAGGATCCAACTCCTCCCTAGCAGGCTCGTACACTACTCTGAGAAAGACAAATGGCTACACTCTTTCCCCGGCAACGACGCCAAAATGTAGAGCTATAAAAAGGGTCTCTTTCACCTCTAATTACCTCACATTAATATGTCAATCCGGGAGCGTTTTGTTATTACAAAGAGTGACTCAATCCGAGGTTATCATTTGTCAGAGTAATGCTAGTAGTACAGTGCCTAAGAAATACAAGAGTAAACGGATGCTTGACTATAATTAAATTACTTCAAAGAATAAATCACACACTCAGAAAACTCAACAGCTTATCAGTCAAGGGTTCGGCAGTGATAACCCATCCCTTCGGAAACTGATGAAAAGGAAACCAGAGCATAGACCATGAGCCTGGGAGCTAGACAGGGACTGCCAATACTCACTACAGCCTTAGATCATCTCTCACACCAAATGCAAGTAAATGGAACAGCAAGTAAAGCATTGAACAGCAATTCTGAAATGGAACAGAAAACCTATAATGGAACAGCAATGGAAATAACTAAGTCCCGCGGGTTGTAACCAAACTTAATCCATTAACTCAAATGCACCCTTTGCAATCAAATAACATTCTTTCACTCTAACGGCAATTCACACAAATCGCACTAATGGAACAGCAATAACGATTAATGAATTATGGAACAATACTGATAAATCGGAAACGCACAATACAAACAGATAACAATACGCATCAACGGAAATACGTTGTGCTTTCCATCAAACGCTATTGTTATTAGATCAACGTTATAAATACCTTGCCTCAACAAATGTATGACACGAATATTCAGTATAACAGCTCCGTAACAGAACAGTAAGAACATGCAATTAACTTTTAAAAGGATTAACAACTTGATGCGGAGTCAACACACGATTCTGTCTGTAAAAACCTCAATGATTCAATCTTTAACAGAGCATGTAATATGAACTTTATGAAGCATATCAAATTATCAAATAACACTGATAAACAAACCACACATAAGTCAAGTTGTAATGGTACAGAAGCAAGTGTCGTTCGGGGCCGGGCCCTTAGCCTCCAAGGATACACCGCTTTGAGTTAATCCAGACGCAGAGATGAAATAATCACCAAGATTTTATTAATGCATCGATAAAAAATACAATGAACGAGTTCTCAACGAGACTTAATAATCAAAGCTGATGTTTTACAGAAAATTACATAAAAGCGTATCCTATATATCAAGCTAACAGTGCTGTCCCTTTATATAAAGGCGACGGCGGAAATGTCCAAGTAACAAGATAAATAAAGCAGCAATCCCTCAGGATCGAAGATCCTGAGGGATTCGCCAAACTGTTAATTCTTCATCCTTTCCTTTCTTTGGCGCCGAGCTGGTGTCTTCTCCTTCTTTTCCGAGCCGACTTGCTGTAATATGTTTAGCCTTGTTTGCATTCGGTTCACCTTCAGAGGGACAACAGTTATCTCGACTTTGTCTCTTCCTTTGGAGCGGCAATTCCTCATTTTCTCCTTTTCCTGTACAGAAAATAACCATTATCAGTGGCTAATTCTTGCATATCAATTCTCACATGTTTTGTTATAGTTCCTTATTATTTTCCAAATTCGTGATACAAAAAGGTTCATAAATTCTATTAAAAAGCCACTGAACTAATCATCAAAAGCATACCTTTTTAGTACTCCACAAGAGGCTAGCTACATGTTTAGCATTTGATTTATTTCCTCTTCAGTTAAAAGAGGAGGCATTTTTCTCTTTCTTTGGATAGAAGTACAACAATTCTCTCTCTCTTGTGAAGGTTGATTTTGAGGTTGAATGTTTTCTTGAGCCTCACCTATAAGAGATGGTGAATCATCACTTGTGCCTTCAGAGAGATCCTGTGGGTTTTCTTCTATTTCTTGATTGGGTTCTAACTCCTCTAGGTTGTCATGATAGATATCTTGAGAATGAAATGTATGGAGTTCTTCTAATAAATCTTTAGGATGCCAATTCCCTAAATATTCATCAATGTTTACAAGGTGTTGTATGAAATCTTCAGATTGATAACAACAATTTTCAATTTATGCTAAATACAGACAATATTCTTTGTAGTGTTCATAAAACACCTTGTGAAAATATTTCAAGGAAAACAAGCTACCCTGTTTTAGAAATTCGTACTATTCTCTTGCCTTACCCTCTAAAGTTTCCATAAGCTTTTTTATGAGGTAGTCCTCATTCCATTCAACCTTTAACCTCCATACATGTATATGAAATTTGATTAGATGTAACAAGGGGTCATCACATTGTTCATCTTGAAATATAGGAAGGTTTTCCATCCAATTTATCTGAGGCATTTTGTGTGGAAGTCCAGGGATATGATCTCTGTTCATTGGAGCATATCTCCTTTGTATCCTTGGATCCATGTTTGTAAATCAGAAAGGGTCACTATATCTTTGCAACCAGTCTAGAGTTCTCTACCAGTGGATTCTTTCGGTCTATTGAGGGTTGTGGAGTCGCCAGGTGGAAGATTTCAACTTTGTTCTCCACCATCCGCATGATTGGGATTACTTAATGCATTCATAGGGGAGTTTATGAGGACTAGTCGAGTAATAGGCCTACTGGAGGCTAGTGGAGTCGCCAGGTGGATATTTTTTTTTGTTTTTAAGGATGTATGTTTATGGTCCACCACCACTAACTGACAAAAACCAATCTAGGGAGTGTTGTTGGGGTTTTTTGAGCTCCTATATGTAGCCCTAAGGTTTGTAAGAGTGTCCTATAGCTAAATCATCATTTTTCTAAGATGTTGAAACAAACATAGTCTACTCTTGGCTATCAGTTGAGTTCTCTATGATTTGACAAGGGTTTAAATGAGTCTATAAGAGTTTCTTAGGCTACTATGTACTCGGTCCCACCGTGATCACCATAATGTTAGTGTGGTGATGAGGTGACAGATAAACAACTAGATACTATCAGTCAATGGTTTCTGAAACTTTTAAGGAATATTTAAGCATGAACATACTCAAAAGGTCCCACCGTGATCATCAGAATGTTGTGCTTCCTTGATTTGGCAGATTGGTATACCAAATGACAAGGCAACATGGAACCAGTCTTTGTAGTCCTAGAACCTAGCCTTCCTCGAATCAGAGAGGGATCTCTCTATTAGATGCAAAATATGTGTTCTTTTTTTCTTTAAATGGTTGATTTTAGGCTAGTTGTTAAGTATAGGGTTTGTTGATTGTTTTGGTTGGGTAAGACGGTCAAGTGGAATAGGTGGAGCGAGAGGTCTTTGAATCATTGGGCTATGGATTCAATGAAATTCATGAGTGTCTAAATGATGAATAAAAGTGTGTTGCAGGGCCAATATAGCAAGGTTAATGGATCCTTAAGGTAATGTGTGAGGTGGGGTGGACATCAAATTTGGGAAAAACAAGGTAGGGCAAAGGGCAGTGAAGTATCCTTTGTCATTTACCCATGAACAAGAAGGTATTAAATATGATAAGAAAAGGATACTAAGCATGAGATAGGGCAAACCATTTACTTAATGATAATACTTAAACAAATAAATATCCAAGATAAACATTCAAGTGAAACATGCTTCTTCAATAAGAAAAATACAATCCAGAAATCAAAATATACTTCTAAGAACTTATGTATATACTCCTTAAACGCAACTACCACCATGTGCGAGAATATCGTTTGCGCATTCTTCAGACCAAATGTCATTACTGTGTATTGGAATGATCCCCATTCCATCGCAAAGGTTGTCTTACTTCTGTCCTCGGGTGCAATACGTATCTAGTGGTATATAGAAAATCCATCAGTGAATGAGTAGGCCTCCTTCCCTCCCACATTGTCCAATACTTTATCAGAAAATGGATTTGGAAAAGGGTCATGCACACAGGCATCATTCAGCTTGCATAGAACCACAAAAATCATGATTTATCCTTTGGTATTGTTTTCTTGGACCACCATGGGACTTACCCAATCTAATTATTCTACTACTACAATGATCCCAGCAGCAACCATTTTATCCAGCTCCTCCTCGACCTTCTATTTATACTTAGGATTCAACCTATAAGGGCACTTCTTAACAGGTATAGAATATAGCGTCAGCGTGATTTTCATCACACGAAGATTGCCAACAATACCTTTTAACTTTGAAAAATTTGTGGGAAATAAATCATGATATTTAGCAAGAAGCTCCACAACCTTAGCTACTATATCTTCATCCGAGTAATCTCCTATTTTGGAAATCTTAGGTTTCTCTTCTATTCCATTTTGACGTGCCTAATCTTCATGGGTTCATTCATATCTGGAACTTCAACCATAGGTCGAGAAACTACACGCTGACCTTCAAACTCAGGGAACCCACTCTCAAAACTAAACGTTAAAACAAAGCTTTCCTGTAGCGTAGCCCATTCCGTTGTGCCTCATTGTAGCTCAAACTATAGGTACCAGTTCATAGGAATCTGACTTAAAGTATGGATAAATGTATTGTTGGAACAGGGTCTCCTAACAAGATGTGAAACTGGTCCATTTTGAATATTTTTTATTAGATTTAGTCTAGCGTAGGGGTTTTCAGGCAGGTCAAAGCCCCAAACACATTGCAATGGGTAAAAGGGTAAACTAAGGGTCTGAAAACCACAGTTTGTGGACCATAGGAAAGTATAGGCTGGATTGTTATAAATAGAGGAGAATTTTGTATTGTAAAGAACAAGAATGATGAGCTATTGATGCGATTTGTGGTTTAAAGCTATCTATTTGGGTTTTGGGGAAAGGACTCCTGCTGGCTACGTGCGCAGAGATCCAAGTCCAACTGTGTGCGGACCCTGCTGCTGTGTGCGCAGGTTGGGAAGGGAATTGTAAGGAAGAATTGATGAATGAATGAATAATAAGGATTGATAGAGAACTGAATCTGTGAGTAATCTTGTGCGAATTGTTGTTACTTGCTGTATTTTGCACTTTCTGTCTTTAAGCTGTGAAGATTTGTGTAAGTGCATTTCTAGATCTGGATCTACTCTGTTCTATTTATATAATGTTGTGTTATTATTGTAAAAGAATATAACTATAGATATAGCGCACGTGGATGCGAACAAAGACCTAATTAACCCTACACAGAACAAGGTAATCTAGGATTACAGGACCTAGCGCAACTCTGCTTGCCTTACCCATCCTTTCTCAGGGTGCGGAAACCTAGTTCCAGCACCCACCCATACTACTTCGGGTGAGACTTTAACTTGCGCAAGCAGGTCACTGCCGAAAGGGCCAGTAGTATAGGATTTTGTTGGCAAACCTTGCACACCGAACATGGGTCAGGAACCCTCAAGCCAAAAAATGGTTCCATTGCCGGGACAGGAAGAAGTCTGAGAGAGGGATCGGGTAATGACAAGAGAATACTAGAAGCCTAAAATAAAGGAGATCGAAGACTGGTTCGAAAGGCAGATCTAGGAGTTCGCGGTAAAATAAAATCGCAGTAAGGAGTTAACAGTGGAAAGTTGGAAAAGTAGGTATATTATTATAGAAAGCTACGAAATATTATTTGTGACATTTGCAATTGAGCTCCAGGAGTGGCTGGCCAGACTTGTCGAATTCCAAAAGTGCTGGAAGGATGAACGAGTCACTCAGTGGACCCCAGTGCTGATCCAGCAGCTGGAAAATACTGATAATACTATCACACGCACGATAGATGACTATGTGTATAGCGTGCTAGGAGGATTTGTGATGGAATTTTCCATTGATCAGTTTGTCTCATACTATGAGGCCGAACGAAGAATCTTTAAAGGGTTCCGGGGCAAATTCCTGAGGACGTTACCGTTGCTGATTAAGATATTACCGTGCGAAAAGAGCATTTTGTGTAGTCATACTAACTGAATGACCTCGGATCTAGACAGGAGCGCAACGCGCAGTGGTAAATACTATCGGACCAACCTTGATGGAGGAAGATCTGCCTATACTTTGTTGTAAGAACCAGCTGCGCAAGACCCCCCAGCTACACCGCCACCTAGGCCGCACAAAGGTAAGAACTCACCCATACCACCACCCCCCCTAGACAGTGATATGGCTGCGCACTTGAAGCTACCTACCTTCAAGGGGGTAGGAGATGAGGATATGGACCAGTTTTGGTTCGTAGTAGACTCTATCTGGACTGCACAGAATGTGGCAAGTGACACGACTAAAAGGGCGTAGTTTTCATTGGCATTCGAAGACAGGGCCCTGGACTGGTATATGCGATACATTGCCCAGAACGGGAGCACATCCATTCAAGATATCAAAGACACTCTGAAGCAACAGTTCCGAAATTTGAAATATTATTCCCAGTTGGTAGCGGAAGTAAAGGACTTCAAAAAAGGTGCGTCTGAGTCAGTATGGGAGGTTGATCCGTGATTGAAGAAGGTGATCAGGGAGGGAGGATTCAAGTATGATGATAGATAGCATACAGAATGGTTCATAGCTATGTTGTTACCTCACTTGCGCACGAAAATGAGTCATCAGACCTTTGAGTCGCAGGAGAAAGCTGTGGAAGTTGCTATGAAACTAGAAGTTGCCCCCCGAGAGGATACGTCAGCAGGGGTACAACAAATTTAGGAACAACTTGGGGCTATGCATATGGAAATACAGAACCTGCGAAAGGAGTGAGGAAAGGACGATTGCGTAGATCTTTGGTGCATACGATGTCGGGTGTCTGGCCATACAAAGGATCAATGCCCTCTATTAACGGATTACATGCAAGTGGGAGGACCTAGTCCGGTACGCCCAGGAGCAAGTAAGGAACCTATTCTATCGTGAATAGGGTCAAGCGGACCTGCGCTATGGTGTGACGACTGTCGGGTAGCAGGATTGCATGATACGAACCATTGCCCTCGGCTAGGTGCATATGTCCCAGAACTGAAGCAACAATGGTGTAGATTCTGCCAATCAGTGGGACATGATGACCAGAAATGTCGTACTTATGATTTAATGATGGATCGTGGGAACTTATATAGGGTACAATCGGACCCTGCATCACCACGAATTTATGCGCACTTTGGAGGATCACCGGCCAGAGGCAAAGGAGGTCGGGGAGGAAGCGCAAGACGAGGACGTGGGCAGCTAATCTATTATAACTATGGGGAAATAGGACACTTTTCCAGAGAAAGCCCAAATCCCACCAGACCATCATGCAAGTATTGTAGGCAGCTAGACCATGTAGTGGAGGATTGCCCAATTTTAATAACCAAGATGCAGGAAAAACAGTCCACCCCTACGCATAATGTATAAAGGGTTAAAACTGAGCTAAGGAAAATGAATCCAAGTGTAAAAGTCATGACGCACAACGATATGGTCACCCAGGGAGCGAAGGAGGAGCTTGGCCCTCGAGAAGGAGTGAATTTCAAAGAAAAAGTACCCCAGGCAGGCCCCGTGCAGCAGCCAACGCAACTCCAGATAGAATAGGGAGTGGAGCCCTTTCTGGAGGCATGTCTAAAGTTTCTATGAAACCCAAAGGCCATAGGGAATCTCCAGGCACTACTGAATGCTTGCGCAACTTGGCCCAATTTGATCCCTGGGACCAAGGATGTACACAAACTATACAGCTACAAGAAACGCACCGGATGAGAGACGCAATTGACTGCGCAGATTGGTGACTACGAGATGGATCAGGTTATCTTAGATCTTGGGTCAGATGCGAATGTATTACCAAAGTAGACATGGCAGAAAATAGGAGATCCTAAATTGGAGTGGTCCACCACCCAACTGTGAATGGAAAATCAACAAAAGATCACCCCTCTAGGTAGGTTACCAAAATTCATGGTTGACATCACAGGAGTAAGGGTTCTAGCTGAATCTGAAGTAATAGAAATTGTGGAAGATGCGGATCCCTAACTTGCGCTCCTTAGACTGGACTGGGAAATAGACATGGGGGGTGTCATAAATCTCAAGAAGTGCAGCATGGTGTTTGAAAACAAAGGTACGCGCGTCATAGTACCACTAGATCCAGAAGAAGGTGCACGGTATACAGAGCCATCCTATGAGGAGGAGGAAATAGATCACATTTATAAATTGACTGCACGGGATGAAGATCGGGTTAACCCCACGGATAAAGGAGTGTTCTACTAGGAAAAGGACAGTGAATTTTTTTCTGACTTTGATGAGGAGCTGGAAAATTGGCAAGGTCAGTTGCACGAGGTTTCAGCACTACGATGTCTTCAGACCATCAGGAATTTCCGTCGCATCTCTACCAAGGAAAGAGACTTGCCCTTCCATAAGGACATAGGTGATAGTAAGAAGACTGTTGAACCTGAAATTCCCACAAAACGCAGGCTAGGAGCACTGCCACTAACACTGCGCGGAGCACCTCCGCAAGGGTCGGTATGCTTCACTCAAGAGAAGTATTGGAATAGGGTGATCCTACGCTTAGGGACCGCAGTTGCCAAATGGGCTCCAAGGTCAGCCGACCTATGAAGATACTTGCTGACATACATCACTCAAGGGTGTGATTGAACCCTGCCCAGACATGCTCGCCTGGGTACTGCTGACCTAGGCGTGCGTTCGATTACAGACCTACCTGAACCCACGTGCAATTGGGAGAATTTGCCAATGCCTCAAGTAACAGATGGCATGACGACGCGTGATGCAGCCCTATCGTACAGGGACATCTCAACCAAGGGCGAAGCACATGGCTCGAGAAGATTGGTGGCCAACTTACAAATCTGGTACCTGAACCATGTCATGGAACACCTAGCCTCGACCTTAATTCAGGGTACGCGAATGGCACGCAGGCGTCACCCACGGTTTGACATTCCGTGGAAACGACCTCAGGAACGAATGGCATCCATCAACACATCCAAATTTGATAAGAAAGGAACCTTACAAGTACGCAAAATAAGCGGCAGATCATCAATGCAGCCATTTATGGTAAGACTGATCCGAATGATCGATGGTAAGTATCACAAACGAGCTACTCCACCATTAAATAGCTTCAGATGGTGTGCGGTTGGCTGGAGGACTTCACACTAGGCTATTTATTCACTCTACAACATGCTCCTGCTATCTGCGTACTAGTTTTCTGCGCTCATTAACATTCTCTGGGATGCACATTTCCTTGTTGCTACAATGGACCCTAACCCACTGAATGATCCGGTCCCGGGCTGCTCAGTACTCACAAGTATCATCTTCAGCGGGCCTGGGAATGTTGAGTTTAGCCAAAGGAGTGAGCACTGGCTTCTTGCAGAAATAATTGTCTGCGAGCCACGCACAGAGAGGCACCAGTACTGCGCGGTAGGAATAACCGACCTTCGCACTCCAGGGACAACCACGAGACCCAGCCGGATGGCCTTAGAAGATATAGTAGAGGAAGGTATGATAGTACCGTAGTCCCCCACCCGCAGCATCACAGTCAGGTCACCACTGGTTCTATGCCAAGCAGGAATGATGAGATACAGGGACATGCTGTGACTTCTCCGCAACTCCAGAGTACCGCCCAACAGAAGCAATGCGTGTTCACTCCCTTGCACTGCCCTAGTTAACACTCATGATCCAACTACTGAGGACATCCAAATAGATTTAGCGCAGCTATCTCGCACATAGATCCAAGCACTATACATTAGAGTGTTGTAAGAGGTTCGCCACCGTGACCAAACTACGTGACAGCGGTCTGACATACCTCCAGAAGTATGGGCCCAACATATTACATTGGTCTCCAAAACAACGCATATTATTTAGGAGCAGCTTACACAGGGCGCGCAGTTGGTTGAAAAATATACACAACTATGGACAACAGTCCGGCACCATTCTATCCTTCAGCATGTCCAGAAGGAATTACGGCAGGCGGAAGATGCTCTGGATCAAGTCAGAACTTCCTCACCCTCCAACGTTTCCGCGTAGCAGCTAGCCGTCATGGACAAGATTGAGAACCTTCGCCGCACCAATCATGTCGTCCAAAAACGGTTGAAACCATGGGCCGACACCACACTCCAGCTCGCCCAAGATGCTCAGTCCACCATTGCGTGCCTCCACCGACTATTAGAACGAATTATCGCGGCACCAGACGACCTTGCCTCCCTAATGTTTGTCAACATTGCGCAGTAAGCTACGACCCAGAGTCAGGAAGTGCTCCCTTTGATCGTCCACGCTCTTGCTACCTAGCACGCGCAAATGGAAGCCGCACCACCGCAATGACTCGGGACGAGTCACAAGATTGTGTTGGGGGAATGTTGGAATAGGGTCTCCTAACAAGTAGTGAAACTGGTCCATTTTGAATATTTTTTATTAGATTTAGTCTAGCGCAGGGATTTTGGGGCGGGTCAAAGCCCTGAACAAATTGTAACGGGTAAAAGGGTAAACTAGGAGTCCGAAAACCACGGTTTGCAGACCATAGGAAAGTTTAGGCTAGATTTTTATAAATAGAGGAGCATTTTGTATTGTAAAGAACAAGAATGATGAGCTATTGATGCGATTTGTGGTTTAAAGCTATCTGTTTAGGTTTTGGGGAAAGGACTCCTACTGGCTTTGTGTGTGGAGATCCAAGTCTAGCTGTGTGCAGACCCTGCTGTTGTGTGCGCAGGTTGGGAATGGAATTGTAAGGAAGAATTGATGAATGAATGAATAAGAAGGATTGATAGATAACTGAATCTGTGAGTAATCTTGTGCGAATTGTTGTTACTTGCTGTATTGTGCATTTTTTGTCTTTAATCTGCAAAGATCTGTGTAAGTGCGTTTCTGGATCTGGATCTACTTTGTTCTGTTTATATAATGCTGTGTTATTATCGTAAAAGCATATAACTATAGATCTAGTTCACATGGATGCAAATAGAGACCTAATTAACCCTGCGCAGAATAACGTAATCTAGGATTACAGGACCTAGCGCAGCTCTGCTTGCCTTACCCATCATTTCTCAGGGTGCGGAAACCTGGCTCCAACACCCACCCATACTACTTCGGGTGAGACTTTGACCTACGCAAGCAGGTCACTGCCGAAAGGGCCAGTAGTCAGGGGTTTGTTGGCAAACTTTTCACACCGAACCTGGGTCAGGACCCCTCAAGCCAACATGTATGCACCCATCCTGGCTGCGGTTCTTCTCCCCAAGTTGCATTCCACCTACCTAAATGCATGTGTGTATCTTCTTTGCCTACATAGGTCCCTTCCAACTGGGTATTAGGTTATCTAAATCAGAGTTTCATCATGTGGGTACATTCTTCCCAATCTGCCAAGTTTTCCTTGTGTGTTCCCCACCAACGCGCTGGGGTTAAGCGCAGAGCTAAGTCAAGCGCATGGAATCATTTTGTCTCTGGAAAAACCCTTTCAAACTCATATAAAAAAAATTGACACTGCCTACACCATCATAATAAGGTAATTCCCGCACCTTAGAGGATAAGCATCGTAGAGATATGGTGAATCAGTTGCAACGCAGTGTAGAGACTTCATGCAAATGTTTCTACCAGTTCTCTAGTTCCTCATCTAAGTCTGAGTGGCATGAAATATACATATCCTAGCTAAGACGACCATCTACTATGGGATTGATCCTATCTTCATCTCTCACAGTTAGTTTGTAGATATGGTAAATTTCCTCTTCTACTTGCACTGTTTCTGTGTATCTTTGTCCTTCTGCAGGGTCCAATGGGACCACAACCCGTGTTCAATTGTTTTCAAACACCATAATTTTGCACTTGATATTTATGATCGCATCCATGTCAATAGCCCAATCTAGACCTAACCGTGTAGGGTATGGATTTGAATCTTCAACAAGTTGAATAGCCTCAAAATCATCTAGTTCCTTATGTCCTTCGATATCAACTATGACTCGAGAAAGTCTACCCATTGGGATAATCTTCTTCTGATTTTCCATGCATAGCTGTATTGCAGACCATTCCATATTATGCTCTCCCATTTTTTTCCATGTCTTCTTGGGTATGACATTTGCATCACGGCCCAGATCCAAAATGACCTAGTCCATTTTAAACACACTTATTTGAGCAGTCAGGCACATCTCTCAACCAATTATTCTCTTGTTATTCTAGATCTTATTAACAACCTTTTGCTCCGTCTGGGGTTATTCTTTTTTGATGCAGCTATTAATCATAGCTTGAAGATTCTCAACTTCCTTCTTATTGCACAAAATATTGATACATGCCTCCAAAAACGGTTTCATCTCTACAATCTCGACTCCTTCAAAGGTATCTGTTGTAGTTTTTCTTGGTATTTTAGATGTGCCAAGATCCGCGAAGTCCTTATTTTCTACGACAAAGGTTTTCGTCTCCCTTGGTAGATTAAAACCTTCCTTTTTCTCAGAAGTTCTCCATACCCAAACATCAGTGACAGGTCTCTTAGCTTCTTATTTATCTTCTCCAGTTACTACACCGCTTCTGGTAAAAATATTTATGCTAGGGTCTTTAGTGCGTGGTTCCTCTCTTATCATTTGAACATTATGCGTAGGTGTCTGTATTTTATTTTCCTGCAATTTTGAAAACAGTAAAGGGAAATATTCAATAACATGATCAAATTGTCTACAATACCTGCAATATTGCTATGTTGGGTTCGGGCAGTCGTACGCATAATGAAAAATCTCTCCACAGTTATAACAAATGAGTTGTCCCCTTCCATGACCAACTCCTCCTCCTCTTCCTCGTCCTCTACCTGGAAATGCACCATGCCCAGATGACAATGCAAGCAAATCCGGTCCTCTACCCTTGGCCTGAAATCTATACGAAGTAGCCTACACAATTCTCAAATTGAAGTTGTGACAGTTCTTATAATTGTGTCCCACAAATCGACAAAATGTGCATTAAGGTTTCTATAGCTCCAGAATATATTTACCAAGGCTGGGGAAGAAGTATGTCGTGTGCATTCAATTTGATTGGAAAATCACACACCATAGTTTGGGAAAATCACTAGAATCTGCCCCATTCTTAATCGAACTTGGTCCTCCAACTACCAGATAGTTATTATATGCAGCACACTGATCCCTGTGATGTCCTTCATCTTTATAGCGTGTGCACCATACTCCTGCGCACACATCCTTTTCCTTCTCTTTTAACAGAGTTTTTATTTCTAAGTGCAATGCAGCTAACTATCTTTGGATTTTCTAACCCCTAATTCGTGTGGCTGTTAGAGGAGATGATTCTAGCTTCATGGTGATCTCCACAACTTCAAATTGTGTCACAATATTCTGTTGGTTTAAGGACTGGCGCAGATGCGGAAACATCATAGAAACAAACCATTCTTTTTGTTGTGCATCATCGATAGTAAATCCTCCATTTCTGATAGTGCACTTCAATCGTTGATCTTCCTCCCATATAGATTCATTCACTTCTTGGTGGATCTCCTTTAATTCAGTCACGAATTGAGAGAATTATTTTGGCTTTTTGAACTACTCCCTGAGTGCGATTTTAAGCTCTTCAATTGTTTCATTAGGGTTGGTTTCCATATACCTCATGTATCAATCCAACACACGTTCTTGAAATGCAGTAGGAAGTTTCTCTTTCTTAACATTATCATTATTGATCTCCTGAGATGTCCATGCAGCATATGCGATGAACCAAAATTGGTCAACATCTTCATTTCCAATACCCTTGAAATTTTGTAGCTTTATGGAAGTAGCCATATCGACTTCTAGTGGTGGAGGTGGATGTGGGGTAGATGACTTGTTGGAGTGAGATGAATTTGGAAGTGGAGTGGATGGGATCTCAAGTAAGGCTAATGACCCAAACATACTTTGATCTTGCAATCCCTCTCCTTTTAAGTGCGTAGATTCACCAAAGCTACCTATTTCAGACTCCTCATCACTGTGAGATTTAACTTTGGGATGGTTGAAAACACACCCTCTTCTAGATCTACTATGTAATTTTTTCCGCTACGCGTTGCCAGTCCTCTTCGGGAATTCACTCAATGTGGCCGCATAGAGTACCCTTTTCACATAAAATCATTTTAATCCATAGTTTCAATGAGCACAAAAAATTACCTCTAGGGCCCTTAAAAAATATCCTTTAAGCTTCATAATATGATACAAAAGTATCGATAGCAAATTTACTGACAACCCCACTCAAAATGCTATCAATATAATAATCTACTGTGTGGGTAATTTTATTGCTAGATTTCTCCAATTGTTGAACCAGATCAAGAGTCCACCTAGTGATCGCATTATCCTTTGCGCAGGTCTAAAATTAAATTAGCCAAGATAACCACTCATGTAACTTAGTTGCAAAGGAAGCAAAGAAAATTTTGTTGACCTCTGTATAGATATATCTTTTCTCCTAATCCTCAGCATATAATTTAGGGTTTCGGTTTTCTTGGATTGAAAATTTTCAAACCTTCTTATCAATCCAATATTGCAATTCATTCTCCATCAGATGCCACAACATCAAATCTACCTCAAACAGATCCTAGTCCCTACAACAAAACAATTTGTTGGCTTGAGGGGTCCTGACTCATATTCAGAGTGTTTTGCCCAACCAAAAAAACCCTCCAACTACTGGCCCTTTCGGTAATGATCTGCTTGCGGAGACCAAAGTCTCTCCCGAAGTAGTGTGGGGGGGTGATGGAGCCATGTTTCTGCACCCTAAGGGAGCATTTGATGTGTGTTTTACCCTTACTTAGTAGATTTAATTCTTATCTTTCTACGTGATACTTCCACAAGAAACAATTTCTAAGTGTAGATAGAAACCCTTAACAAATATGTGTAAATAGATTGTACTTCAGGCAGATCTAACTTATCAGAACAAAAACCCCACTTGTGGGATCACACAGATAGTTTTCAAGTAAAAACCCTTAACATAGAAGTAATCCTTGCACGAATAGAGAGATTTTCCACAGATAATTAACTTAGATAAAAACTCACTCAATAGAAACAGATTAACAGATAAGCAACATAATTATGCATAACACATAGAAATTGCATCAAAATTTTCCAAAACTTCTTCTTTATCAATGGATCTTCAACTCACTACAATCTATTTCCATCTGTGCATACAGCAATAGAGTCTGTGCACACATCTTGGGACTATTTCTCTACGCACACAGACAACATGAGCCTTTCTACCTAGACAGACTTACCCAAAACTCATATCAAAGCATTCATAAACATAAATATCTATCGATCTATCCATTCATATCTTACTCCACTCAACTCTTACATATTTGTAAGTATTTGACGTGCACATACCATGGTCTGAAACCATGGTTTGAGACTCATGTTTTCCCTTTTTACCCATTACAATGACAAAGGATCTTTGACCTACCCCAAATCCCATTGAATTCTGTGTGCAGTGTGTTTCAACAAAATTTAACCCAAAATTATACAGAAATTTTCCCTTGGGGGATCTCATCCCAACACTTTCCTTTGATTGGATGACTTTCAAAAGCAATGGGTCTTCCTTCTTGCATTAAAACAACACCAATTTCATTTCTTGAGGCATCCCATTCCACAATAAAGGTTTTTGTGAAGTCTGGCTTAGCTAATACTTGTGCTTAGCACATTTCCTCTCTAATATGTTCAAAGGCCTTAGTTGCTTCTCGAGTCCAAGAAAATGCATCTTTCTTCAATAATGTTGTTAGAAGGTGCTACTATTCTCCCATAATTCTTAACAAACTTGCGATAATACCATATTAACTCAAGAAATCCTCGCAGATGCTTTATGGTTGTGGGGATTTTCCATTCCTTAACTTCTTTAATTTTATTAGGGTCTACCTTAACACCCTCATGAGATACAATATGACACATATATTCCACCTCATGTACTCCAAAGAAACATTTGGAGGTTTTTGCATATAATTTTTTCTCCTCCAATAGTTTGAGCACCCTGTCAACATGTTGAACATGATCCTTCCAAGACTTGTTGTAGATTAGTATATCATCGAAAAATGCTAAACACAAATTTTCTAAGGAAGGGTTTTAAAATGGAATTCATCAAACCTTGAAATGTAGAATGCGAACTGGTAAGGCCAAAAGGCATGAAAAAAAAATCATAATTGCCCTCATGAGTTCTAAATATTGTTTTCATAATGTCTTTAGTCTTCATTCTAATTTGATGATATCCTGCAAGGAGATCCAACTTGGTGATGTAAATAGCTCCATGTAATTCATCCAATAATTCATCAATGACAAGAATGGGAAATGTATCTTTAATAGTGAGCTTGTTGAGCTCCCTATAATCCAAACACATGAGCCATGATCCATCCTTATTATGCACCAATACTACTAGAGTAGAGAAATAAATTTGAATACGGTTGAATTATACCATTCTCATATAAGTTGAGGTTCCAAAGTTTGAAAAAAAATTCATCTCACTTTATACTTGCCTACACTTTATGTAAGCATTGAGTCATTGGTATCGACCCACTCAATACATGCTATTTTCTTGATCATTCCTCTTCGTCCAAGTCTTTGAGAATTATTTGTGCTATCATATCAAGTGATAATCTACACTAATAGTATAATCCATGGAAAGAGGTTTATGAAGAACAAGTAACCATGATAATCTATCAACAAGAAATTTTATTCCAAAATTTCGCACAAGTTGCACTCTCTTTACTTCTAATGGTATATGTTGTGTAGTCTAAGCCCTACGAATGCATACCAGATTTTTTTTTTGAAACAACCATATATGTATATATATTCCAAAATTCCTTTACATCCCAAGGTTAGGCATTCCATCTACTTTCAGTCATTTAGTGGTGGTGATGCTTTCTGTGACCCATTTTATTGGTTACCCAAGGCTATGATTATAGGATATAGGATTTTATGTTCATATGTGATAATTTTACAAGTTACACATTGTAACATGAGGCAAGGACCCCTTATGAAATCCTCATAACACTATATCATATTCATAGCCACACCCAATGCTAACTGTCGTTCATCACAAGTATGTTATATGATCATAAACAATGTCATAAGTTGTTACAGTGATATCACAACATAAGAATTACCAATATTATAAAAAAACATGTATCTCTCAATAAATTCACATTTAAATAATCTCACAACCAATAATTTACTATATAAATGATGAAAAGTATTTATCTCAAGTAAGGTTGGGAAATTGAGTCAGGAACTGCCACTTTTCGCTCAACCATATATTGGGCTACATTGTTGTATTTCTTGCAACCAAATAATGCTCGAGATAGACTCCAAAGCATGAGGAGGTTGCTCAAAGGATGAAATCAATCTCTATTATCTAAATCATTTATTCCATAGAACCAAATGTCTTTGACCCAAAAAAAACAAGGGAATCCAAAGACATATGTATCCACTCTTAACCAAGCACTACAGAATCCAAAGGCTTCTCCTCCACCGTGAAGTCATATAACCCAATGGTTCCACCCAATAAAGGGAATATATAACTCACTGCTAAATGAGAGAACCAAAAAAGGAACCTTTGCGAATAAACTTACCATAAATCCAAGGAATGATCTCAACCTTGGTTGTAATGAGGATCCAGAGATGGCATTCCCCATCCATCATCTACAGGGAGTCCTGTAACATCCCTAGTGAAAATTATGTGTAAACAAAAATTAATAAAGGAAAGCTAATAACCACAGTTATGGGACACTTATTCCTACCTAAATGTTGGGAAAAAACATCCTAGTGTGGGTGTTCATTTGGTTTATTATGGCTAATGAAATTGGCAAAGGCAATGGAAAAGGATTTGGAAAGGAAATGTGTAATTATTTGACATTTTATTTACGAAAATAATGGAAATTAGGAGAAAATGAAGGTCAAAGGTCACAAGGTGCATGTGAGGAATAAAATGAAGGAAAATAATGGAAAATTGAAGAAAATAGAGGCATCATTAATAAAAAGGCTTATGAGGATTAGTTTGTACATTTTTTCAGTTCAATTTTGGAGCTCTCTCTCTATTCTCTCTCTGTCACACTTTTGGACACTTAGATTTTTCTTGGATAACTTCAGTATTGCATCAAGAAAGGAAAAGAAGGCAAAGAGGAAGAAAATATCAAGTAAGGAAGAATAGGATCAAGTTGCTACAACGAGATTATTTGCAGGTATAGATTCGCATGTGTGGTTTAATTAATATATTTGGCATGCATGGTTATGCATGTGTGTTCTTGGTTATCTTGATGTCATTGGCATGGGTTTTTCCAGGTGGGATAGTGTTTTTAGCCTAGAATTTCCATTTCTGAATAGCCATGGAGTGATGGGGTTCTCATGTTTTGGTTGAGTTAGATTTTCTGATGGATTCAAAACTGGGTGAGGTGGATCTCTGAACGAAAAAACACATGGCCTAGTGATCCCTGAACTAGATTGTGGATTACGGTAAATCCACTGGCCTATTAACCCTTAAACTGAACTATGGGTTGCGGTAAAGCTAGATATTGTGTGTCTTTATGGGCCTAGTAATCGTCATCCGGTGAATGGAAAAATATACGGTAAAGCGTATAGGTGTGTGCCCTCAATTAGGCCTAGTGATCTAGTGGGGATTGCATAAAATCATAGAGGGTGGAGTCTCAATTAGTCCTAGGAATCCTCAACCGGTGAATGGCGGGATATACGATAAATCCTAGAGACTGAAGTCTTGATTATGGCATAATGATCCCTAGATTAGACTGTGGATTGCACTAAACCCTGGATATTAGGAGACAATAAAATTCCTCACAGTGTAGGTGGATAAATCTGGTGGCATCCATACTTGTTTAGGGCCTAGTGATCCTGTGATGACCATGGTAAACCCTGGTTCTATTGATGAGGGTGAGGTGGTTAAGCCTTGGGAATCAATATTTTATTTTGGTTACGAGTTCCACATTCATGGATGGAATATGGCGTGGGGGTGATTGGCTAAGGAAATATTTGGTTCAACAAATATATGGTCGAGTGGTATGTGGAAGTCCCAAAACTAGTTGGATTTCGCATTCATTAATAATATTTCCTTTTCCTTGCTATTTTATGTGAAAATGTACTAGTTCATATGCGACATTTATGGTTATTGTATCCTTGTTATTTCTATTTTTTATATGATGGTTATGAGTATGTTTTATGAAAATAATGATGTATAGATATCATCATGTTTTTATTTATAAATGAATGAACAATGAATATATGACTTAATAGATGATAATACAACCAACGTGAAAAAGGCATCAATGATTCTTAGTGATTCTCAGGTAAGTATGAGACCCCTATACTTAGATTTGTTATTATGACCTGTAGAATGCATATTTGTGACATGTTTGACGAAATGATTGTCATGGATAGTAGGGGTTCAGTCAATTCATTGATCAAATATTTGCATTATTACATTTGTCTCAGTGTTATTTATCATTTCTGAAGCTTTCATGAAGTTTTGGGAAGTAGCCTGAGTCTTGGCCCTGAAAAAGTGGCATAGAATATGGGGTCACTAGCATAAAACTAACTGAAAATTTCCAAAGTTGTAGGCTTACCCTTGTTGTGGGATGGAGGCCTACAGTTGAATGCATGGCTTTTCAAGGGTGTTATACAGAATCTACAACTAGAGACAGAATTATATTCCCTAGACTGGGTGGCCTAGCCTAGAAAAACAAAAAGACAAAGAAGCTAATTTTTCCCTTGAATTAAATAGGTAAGGGATGAAGCCTACATGTGATTCGTTGTATTCTTTGCTACTCTCTTGGCTTTAATGCTCCAATTATATCTCCAGTCGTTATAATTAGAACTTACACAATCAAACAACGCAAGCCACTGATCTACGACATCTATGTAGCATCATCTATATACTTCATTCAATGGATCAACATGGCATCGAAATACATGAGATCATAACATCATATATAGGAAAACAAGGAACTATTTTCATTAATAGAAATGTAGTGAGTTACAACCAAATATAGGATTTGATATTCTAGAAGAGCTCCTCTAAGTTGACTTGTTCTTTCTTTGCAAAAAAGTGCACCTCTAATCACCCTAATGCATGGAATAATAACTCTTGACAACAGAAACATGAGGGAATAATATATCTCTCAAATCCAACCCCTAGCTTGTGGATGGCCACATATATATAGAAGAGGATGGTAAGTTGGGAGTTGTTATCCATTTACCAATCTAGGCTTTGAGATACACTCTTGATGGGAGGATGGGATCAAAGGATAAGGGATGGAAACTCCAAGGAGGAATAGGATAGGATTCGAGAGTTTTATATGAGGTAAATATTTGTAACAAATCCTGGAAGCTTCTAGAATAAGAGGCTTCATGATATTTCTCTTTTTCCCAAATTTCTAGAATCAACACACCCAAAAATGGAACAACCTATTGGTGATTGACCATGTCCAGCATGGAGAAAAATATTGGTGAACGCAGGTCCATAGGCATGCAAAATGTGTTCGTGCTTAAAAGGTTGATTTATGGTTGTTCTAGGCAGAAAATCTAGGATTTAGGAAATTCACGCTTAGGGATTTCTAAAATGACGATTTTAAGGGTTAAAAGGATGTTGATTGATCCAATTTACAAGCCAATTAACCAAATTTGAAAAATTTTCCTATAACAGATTGCCCCCTAAAGCACAAAGTCAGAAATGTTGACTGATCACTGATGTTATTTACTTTGTGACAAGTCAGGATCAAGAACAATCGACGACATAATTTTCTGTTACAATACATTTACATCACGATATGTTTTCCGAGGGAGGCATACCCATGCTCAACACATAAGAAAGAATTACATGTAAAATGATCAAAAGAAGCATCCACTAATGGAAAATGGTAGACACAATACTGGATGACTATCTATATGATCATAACAATCATATATTGTGATCTTTCATTAATCCCAAAATTGCAGCCTGGATGGATGAAACTAGATCTAGGGTCTTCTATCTCATACACACGAGTGTCCAAAAGTACGAGTCTAACCATGTGAACTAATGATCTGAAGGAAAAAATGGTAGTTACCATATAATTACTGACCAATGATGTAATTCAGTAATAGACACAAGAAAAACCACCAATTATGTTAATGGATCTCAAGGTACTGCAGTACAATCCATATGGTGTGAATGAATGAGTTGAAGTTGAAAACCACACAAAATATTTCGGTCGAAGGCCATTGATGTAAACCTGTCACCGAGAGCGAGGGATTTCCATTGATGTATGCAAGCTCCAAGGTACTTAAGTTTTTTTTCTAAGTCAACTTTGTGGATAATGAGTTGATGTCAAAGGGAAGTGACCCATCGCAGGAGGGCCTTGATGTATCCCCCATCAATGACATGAAACGTGTAGCATGATTTGAGACAGAATGATGATGATGCAGAATTAGATCATGAAAGGCGAACATGGAATGAAGGCTTAATTTTATTGTAGCAGATATCAACTGAATTCTTTCGCTTAAACACATAGGTGGCACCGAATGGAGTTGGAAAAATTGACCCAAAACAAAAAATGGAGGCTCTGAAACTATATGATAAACTAAAATACAAGTAGATTTCAAAACCCAACATCCACAGAGATGAGGTGGAAGAGTGTCGTGTTCAAGAGTGACTCGTTTCCATTAGTAAATGGAGTACCTTGCTTTCCCAATTTCCCCAACCATACTGGTCAGTACCTTTTTTTTTAACAAGCATGAGGAAGATAGCATATGCTTGATATGTAAGTTCATCCTTCAGATGAATCCATCTGAGTATGTTTAATGAACCCTGAGAAGGAGTGGTTTGGTATTGTCATGTTCTACAAGTCCATCATTGTTTTATATTTTAACGAGTCAAGAAAAAGTAAAACTAGACATATTTTTCATGTTTAGAGAGTTCGAAAAAGAGGAAAAAAATAAAATTATAGATGTTCCTTTTTGTAGATAGTCCCTTGAGTCTGAAAAGGCATAAAAAAATACCCAAGAGAACCTCTTATACATGTTCCACTAAGGTATTCTTTTTTTTTAATAGTCTATCTTATTTCGGAAAAGGGTTAAGCTTATACTGAGTAGACTTCTTTTCATTTACTTTAACGAGTTCGAAAAGACAAGTGCTCGACAATATTTTCATAATTTGGGACTCTGAAAAGAGCTGAAAGAGAACTACCCCTAGAGGAATGAGTGGTATAAAGGGTAACAAATAGTTCCGGTCATGATGGAACTGTTCAAAACACGTAGAGGTCAATAGGCTGGCTAATAAGACCACTCATTGCAACGGTTACTCAAGAAAGGGTAAAAATTAAAGTGAAAGCGTATGATCGGCCAAGCATATCGGGTGACGATGGAATGAGAAAACCAAGGATCATATGGAAAAATAGGATGATAAAAATGGCAATTACGAGGGATAAAATGGGAATGGTTTCATTATTAGAGAAGCTTGAAACATGGGAAACTATGCCTGAAAATACTTGAATATGGTTTCATTTTTTCACAAGCTTGAAACATGAGAAAAATTATGCTTGGAGTTGGTTTCATTTTTATAAAAGATTGAAATATAGGAAAATACTATGATTGGAATAATTTTGCATTCCCCCACCATAATGAATCAATTCAAGGTGCATGCCCCCCAACATTTATTTCATTCACCTAATTAGACTACTTGTTGCTAACAGGTGGAGGGAATGAAGGTTCATTTATGATATCAAGTGAAAGATTGGAATGGGAATTTATGAGGTGTAATCAAAGACTCGAATTGGAAGGGGATTTGTCTCATTCTTTAATGATATTTACAGATGAAAATAAGAATGATAAATATTATTTCATGTTTATGCGAGCATGAAACATAGATGAAAATATGCTCATAGGAACCTATTTCATTTTTTAACGAGGTTGACATTGTTAGGTCCCTATATTACTAGTATAGTCCCTTATTGTTATTAGTGTAATCCCCTTATTGTTATTATTGTACCCTTGTAACCCCCATTTTGTTATTATTGTTCCCTTAAATTATTATTGTTAGGTCGGCTAGGATTACATTGTGGCCCACTAGGATTACATTATGGCCACATGGACTCCTATATATAGAAAGGAGGTTTTGTAAATTGTATCATCCAAGAATTGTTCATTTATGTATTGTATTGGAGATTTCCCCCTTGAAGTGGCTTATTTATAAGGCTTTGATATATATTTTCTTCTATTTTTGGAGCTGGTTACATAACATTTGGTATCAGAGCTTTGGATTGTAGGGTTTCGCTGCTCCAAATAGGTCATCGTGGAATTTTCACTATAAATGTTTTTCTACGAAGTTTCAGAAGCTGAAATTTTTAGGGTACGAAGCGAAAATCCTGAGGAAGATCTTCTAAAAATTTCAGAGCTTGGTTCACAATAGTTTCGGAGATATGATCTGTGGAAGTTAGGTCTTTTTTCAGGCTCCTAAACAGGTCATCGTGGAATTTGTGCTATAACATTTTTTCTACAAAGGTTCAGAATCTGAAATTTTTAGGGTGTGAAGTCGAAATATTGAGGAAAATCGTCAAAATATTTTAGACCTTGGTTCGCAATATTTTCGGAGATATGATCTGTGGAAGGTAGTGCTTTTTCAGGCTCCCAAAATTCATCTCAAAGAGGTGATCGTGGGAAAATATCCATAACTCTCTCTGAGCATCAGATTGGAGTGACGTAAAAATTTGTCACAAGTACACGGACTACAGTTTCTTGGCTATCAATTTCAGAGCCGAAGGACGAAACAGTGACACGTGGCAAGTCGTACAAGTTCACTCTACTGAGGTAGTCCATAATTAGGTCATTGTGGGATATTGGACACAATTTTGTCTTGGAGAATCCAAATCAGGTTAGACCTGTGGCATTCGAAAGAGAACTCAGAGGGATACGTCGGTACCAAAATTAAAATATTGAAGTGCTACAATCATAGAGATAATCCAATTTCAATATCGACCTCCTCAAAAGCAAGAAAAAGGTGTGTATTTTTTTTTTTTCCGAATTGCATAAGTCTTGTTTGAAGAATCAATTTGAATTGATTCCAAGGGCATATTGTAGAATAGATATCAGTATTGGATTCTAAAATATGCCCCGTAAAAATAATTCAACACCCATTAAGCCTTCAGAAGGCTCTACTATGACTCATGAAGATGAAGAATTGTAACATGATCTATCAAAATTACAAGAGCAAGTGCAACAAATTTCACTCTCGCAAAGAGCAACAAAAAATGAAATGGAAATTTTGAAGAAAGGCGTGGAAGCTAAGATGGATGACATGGAAGCTGGCATGGAAGCTAAGATGGATGACATGAAATACAACATCGAAAACATGAATAATGATCTAAAAACAGACATCAAAGGTTTGACAAAGTTGATACAAGAAATGTTTCCTAATGGTGAAAAGATAGTAGAAGAACCTCATGATGAGAACAAAATCAATGTTAATCGTGATTTCATAAACTCTAATGTTGACGGGAAGAACCACCATATTCCAAAAATGGATATGAGGAAGTTTGATGGAAAGGATCCTGTAACATGGATACTACAGATGGAGCAATATTTTGATCTCCATAACATGAAAAACACACAAAAGGTATGCATTGCAACTTTACATTTAGAACAAAATACATTTGTATGGTATCGATGGCTTTGCTCCCATAAAAAAATTGTCACTTGGTCAATTTTAATGGAGGAAATGATAGCACATTATGAGGATACAAAGAGCAACACCTTCTTTAGCCAATTGATAAATCTCAAACAAAAGGGTTTAGTGGGAGAGCACATTGAGGACTTCCAAAAATTGAATATAAGGGTAACTGATATTCCAGAGGAACACAGGATTGATCTCTTCATAGGTACTTTAAAGGATAACATCAAACATGAAGTTCATGTTTTGGAACCTGATTCATTGGAGAAGGCATTCAGGTTGGCAAGAAAAATTGAATGTAAAATTATGGCGACGAGGAAGCCTACCACTCACTTCTATAAAGAGGGAAGTGTTGCTACTCATAGATTTCCACAACCTACAAGGTTGAAACCACAAAAATTGGAAGAAAAAAGAGCAAAAGGGCTTTGCTAAAGTTGTGATAGAAAATACACTAAAGGTCATAAGTGTGCTGAGAAGAAATTATTTTACATAGATTGTGAAGAGGAAGAAGAAAATGAACAAGAAGGGGATATACACCAGGAACCAGCCCTAGAAGAGGAAGAAATGAATCCTACCATATCGTGTAATGCACTGGCAGGAATTACCACTCCTCAAACTCTCAAGATAGAAGGACATATCAAGAAGAAAAAGGTAATAGTGTTGATTGATTCAGGTAGCAGCCATAATTTTATTCATTGTAAGGTAGCCAAGGAATTAAATTGTTTCCTATACCCAGCACCAGAATGTCAAGTGATGGCTACAAATGGAGGAACTATAAATTCCTCTGGGAAATGCCATAATATCAAGCTAACCATGGGGGAATATGTATTGACTAGTCCAATTCTTTCCATTCCTATGGGAGGTTTTGATGTTGTACTAGGAGTACAATGGTTACAATCTTTGGGGACGGTAGCTTTTAATTTTCAAGAAATTTTCTTGAAAATTTTTTCAGAAGGAAAGGAAGTCGAATTACGGGGTATTGCAGGGAAGTCGGGAAAGATAATAAGCTCTAATGTCATGACAAAGCTTCTAAAGAAATAACAACAAGGTGTAATTGCACAATTATGCTCACTAGAAGTTCCAACATCAAAATCATCTATTTCTGCAGATCTCCAACAAGTCTTGGACAATCATTCCAAGGTGTTTAAAACTCCCAAAGGACTCCCACCTATTCGTGATCATGATCATGCTATTCATTTGATTCCAGGAAGTGTTCCTCCAAACATCAGGCCTTATAGATATCCTTATGTCCAAAAGAGCGAAATTGAACGTATGATTGCAGAAATGTTAGAGGCGGGTATAATTCAACCTAGTCAAAGTTCTTTCTCTGCTCCTGTAGTATTGGTACATAAGAAGGATGGATCATGGCGAATGTGTCTAGATTATAGGGAGCTCAATAAGCTCACCATTAAAGACAAATTTCCCATTCCTGTGATTGATGAATTATTGGATGAATTACATGGAGCAATTTATTTTACCAAGTTGGATCTTCGTTCAGGATATCATCAAATTAGAATGAAGACTGAAGATATTCAAAAAATAGCATTTCGAACTCATGAGTCATTATGAATTTTTGGTCATGCCTTTTGGCCTTACCAATGCACCTTCTACATTTCAAGGGTTGATGAATTCCATTTTCAAACCCTTCCTTAGAAAATTTGTGCTGGTATTTTTTGATGATATACTAATCTATAGCAGTTCTTGGAAGGATCATGTTGAACATGTTGACAGGGTGCTCAAACTATTGCAAGAGAAACAATTATATGCAAAAACATTCAAATGTTTCTTTGGAGTACAAGAGGTGGAATATCTGGGTCATATTGTATCTCACGAGGGTGTCAAAGTAGACCCTAACAAAATTAAAGCCATTAAGGAATGGAAAGTCCCCACAACCATAAACAAGTTGCGAGGATTTCTCGGGTTAACAGGGTATTATCGTGAGTTTGTTAAGAATTATGGGAGAATAGCAGCACCTCTAACAACATTATTGAAGAAAGATGCATTTTCATGGACTCCTGAAACAACTAAGGCCTTTGAACATCTTAAAGAGGCAATGTGCCTAGCACCGGTCTTAGCTACGCCAGACTTCACAAAAACCTTTATTGTGGAATGTGATGCCTCAGGAAATGGAATTGGTGCTGTTTTAATGCGGGAAGGAAGACCCATTGCTTTTGAAAGTCGTCCAATCAAAGGAAAGTATTTACAAAAACCTATTTATGAGAAGGAAATGTTAGCAATACTACATGCACTAAAGAAATGGCGAACTTACCTAATGGGAAGACACTTGAAGGTAAAAACTGATCATGATAGTCTTAAACACTTTTTGGAACAAAGACTATCTTCAGAAGAGCAGCAAAAATGGGTCACAAAGATGTTGGGTTATGACTTTGAAATAATCTACAAAAAAGGAAAGCTTAATGTTGTTGCAGATGCACTCTCAAGAAAGAATGAAGAGGTCGAAGCATTGCTTTGTGCCATTTCTATTATCCAACTAGATTGGATAACCGAAGCAAGAGATGAATGGAAGAAGGAAAAAGATGTATGGATACTCATTCAAAAGTTACAGCAAGATCCTAGTACATCTGATACATTTATTTGGAAAAATGATTCCTTATGGTACAAAGATCGCTTATATCTTTGTAAGAATTCCCAACTAAAATAAAAAATTCTTCTGGAATTGTACACTTCTCCTTTAGGAGGACACTCAGGATTTTTAAAAACTTACCACAGGGTGAAGAAATAATTTTTTTGGGATGCCCTTAAATCTGATATTCAAAAGTTTGTGGCGGAATTTTTGGTTTTCTAGCAGAATAAAGTTGAGACAATTAAGACCTCGGGACTTCTACAACCTTTGTCCATTCCAAGTCAACTTTGGGAGGAGATTTCAATGGATTTTATCACAGGTTTACCTAAGTCCGAAGGAAAGAGTGTCATCATGGTGGTAGTTGATAGACTTACCAAGTATGCACACTTTTGTGCATTATCTCATCCATTTAACGCAAGTACAGTTGCTACTACATTTATGGATAGAATTCAAAAGCTACATGGAAGCCTAAGGGTTATTGTGAGCGACAGAGATCCCATTTTTGCTGGAAATTTTTGGATAGAGTTATTTTCTTGTTTGGGTACTCAATTAGCTCATAGCTCATCTTATCATCCTCAATCTGATGGTCAAACTGAGATAGTAAATAAATGTTTGGAAGGATATCTTCGTTTTTTTGTATCTGATAAACAAACACAATGGGTTAAGTGGTTACCTCTTGCTGAATGGTGGTATAACACTTCCTTCCATACTGCAGCAAAAATGACCCCATTTATGGCACTTTATGGATATCATCCACCATCCATCACATCATATTTAAGAGAAAATTCGAAGGTTCAAGCAGTGGAAGATCACATCGAGCATCGGCAAGAAGTTCTCCAACTCTTAAAGGATAACCTGAATTTGGCACAAAATCGAATGAAACAACAGGCAGATCAACATCGCAGCGAGAGAAGTTTTGATGTAGGAAATTGGGTATTTTTATGGCTACAACCATATAAACAAATGTCCCTCAAGCAAGCTAAGAAGGATAATAAATTATCGCCAAAGTACTATGGTCCTTACAAGGTGTTGCAAAAGATTGGTACTATGGCATACAAATTGGAGCTACCTGCTTCTTCGCGAGTACATCCAGTTTTCCATGTTTCATGCTTAAAGAAGGTTATAGGTGAAAATCTTCCAGTTCAAACAATATTGCCAGAACTTGATGAGGAAGGAAAAATCATATTGGAACCTGAAGCGGTCACGGAAACAAGAACTCGACATCTATGGAATCGATCAATTTCAGAGTATCTCATCAAGTGGAAGAACTTACCCACTGAAGATTCTACATGGGAGGATGAGAATTTTATACAGAAGCACCCATAGCTACTTAAGCGTTGAGGACAACACTTTTTTGAAGGAGAGGGGCATGTTAGGTCCCTATGTTACTAGTATAGTCCCTTATTGTTATTAGTGTAACCCCCTTATTGTTATTATTGTACCCTTGTAACCCCCATTTTGTTATTATTGTGCCCTTAAATTATTATTGTTAGGTCGGCTAGGAATACATTGTGGCCCACTAGGATTACATTATGGCCACATGGACTCCTATTTATAGAAAGGAGGTTTTGTAAATTGTATCATCCAATAATTGTTCATTTATGTAATGTATTGGAGGTTTCCCCCTCGAGGTGGCTTATTTCTAAGGCGTTGATATCTCTTTTCTTCTATTTTTGGAGCTGGTTACACAACAGACATAGTAAAAGAACTATCCTCATAAGAGCTTGTTTAATTTTTAATGATCTTGACAAAAGAAAAGGAATTTTTCTCGGGTAGCTTATTTCATTTTTTAACGAGCTTGACACAAGAGAAGGAACTCTGCTCTATGACCTTGTTTCAATTTTTAAGGATCTTGACACAACAAAAGGAACTTTTCTCCTAAGAACCTTGATTCATTTTTTAACAAGCTTGACACAAGACAAGGAATTGTGCTCAGGGAACTTGATCATGACCTGCATAAGGCCATGGTTTACAAGAGGTTATCATTAGATGGAAGAACAATGCTATGGAAGGGATACATATCAAATAATCTAATCGAAAGATCAGGCTCCAATTCCCCCAGTACATGATGCACTATATCATCGACTATATCATTAGTAGATGCGGGCATGGAACAAGTTGACACATAATTAATCGGTGGCGGGGGAGATACCACTTGCATATAAGGACCATTTAGGGACATTGGTTGATTAGGAGTCAAATTAAGACCAAAAAATGAAAGCTAATCAATGGTCACGATTATTCCTTCATGTAGGAAACACATCACATGAAAGAGTGACGAGACAAGAGCTCCCAACATGGTTTCCAGTTCTTTATACGATATCTACGACTATGGACAGAAGTATCTTCCCTATACTTGGTGGCCTATCCTAGAACAAAGAAAAGACAAAGAAGATCATTTTTACCTTGAAGTAAATAGGTAATGGTATGAAGCCTACCTGTGATCTATCGTATGATTCACTCCTCTCTTAGATTGAATTCTCCAATTATAGCTCCAGTCGCTATAATTAAAACCTGCATAATAAAACAACACAAGCCAACGATATACGACATCTATGTAGCATCATCTAGATACTCCATTCAATGGATCAACATGACATCAAAATACATGAAATCATAACATCATATATAGGAAAACAAAGAACTCTTTGCATTAATAGAAATGGAGTGAGTTACAACCATATATAGGAGTTGATATTGTATAGGAGCTCCTCCAATTTGACTTGTTCCTTATTTTCCACAAAGTGCACCTATAATCACCCTAATGCATGGAAAAATAACTCTTCACAACATCATCATGAGGGTCGAATTTATCTCCAAAAGGTAACCACTAGCTTGTGGATGAGCACAAATATATAGAAGAGGATGGTAAGTTGGGAGTTCTTATCCATTTACCAATCTAGGATTTGAGATCCACTCTTGATGGGAGGATGGGATCAAAGAATAACGGATGGAAACTCCAAGGATGGATAGGATAGGATTTGAGAATTTTATATGAGGTAAATAGATGTAACAAATCCATGAAGCTTATAGAAGAAGACTCTTCAATATTCTCTCTCTTTTTCCCGAATTTCAAGAATCAATGCACCCAAACATGGAGCAAACCACTGGTGATCAACACTATAAAACATGGAGCAACGTGTTGGTGAATGCAAGTCCATAGGCATTCAAACTGCATTGGTGCTTAAAGAGGTTGATTTAAGGCCATTTTAGGTAGAAAACTAGGATTAGGGAGAGTCATGATTAGGGATTTGTACAATTATTATGTTAATGGGTAAAAGGATGTTGATTGATCCAATTTGTAGGCCAATTGACTAAATGTGACAAAATGGCCTATAAAAAAGCGAGCGACTGGGGAGTTAGATTAGTGAAAATATAAGTTTTCCTTAGGGTTTGGTCACCTGGAAAGGTTCGTTGGCTTCTGGAGGTTTTGTAGCATGTGTGGAAGGTAAGTTTGGTTTTTTTTTATCAATTCCACTTCCATAACTATACATGGGGAGTCAAGTCACATCATAATAGCCTCTCGCCACATGTTTACCCCAATAGACCAGGTATCTTGGGTAAATGTGGGAGGAGAGTGTTACAGAGTGGTATCAAAGCATGGTTCACCCATTTGACTAGATGGGTGGTGTGTTGGATATGAATTCATGTCGGTTACATATGTGTTCCTTATATTTATGGTCTATGTTCTTTTTGCATATGCATGGTGGTGGTCATGGTTGCAGTGGTGTCGCTATGTGAAAGTTGATGGTGTTTTTGTCAAATGTGTCATCATGGGTGTATAATTGGTTATGCATTATTTATGCATGATTGGTCTTTAAACATTTTTAAGCGTACATTGATATGGTTGTAGTTGTCATGCATGAGGTCATGAGGTGTGGTTGATAGGGTCATGCATTGATGATTGTACTATGGTTAGGATGATATCTATATGTTGTTATGATTACATTTATACATGTATTGCGCTAATTTGGTGGATCTTGCAGATGAGATATCCTCCCCGAATTACAGTATTGAGGTATGTTAGTTTGTTTATGATTTGGTTTGGATGACATAGTATTCCTTACAAGAAAGAGATCAAGATTAATAGGAAGATGGTAGATTATATTTCATGATATTCTCCTTATGGATTAGATGAGCAGTGTGGTGGTGGGAACTTTTCTGATTTAGTAGACACATTGAGAAGCTTGAAGGGATAAATAACAAGTTGCAAAGAAGATAATGACACAATAATGCAGGAACAGGAGAAACAAGCAGAAGTTAATGTGGTAATCCTTCAGAGTTTGTCAAAATTTCCTCTATAGGGACCACTTCCAATCAGCTATGGGAAGGAGGATAGAACTAATGGGGCATATGGAAATAGTTCTCATGGTGGGAATAGGTTGGATATGGATGAAAAGATAAAATATGGTAGGTTATTGGATACTCTGGATAGGAGAGTTGATGGACACAAGTACTATTATAGTTATGGTTCTGATAGAAAGTATGATCGTCATCGTTATCACCCTTACAGGAGTGATAGGGGATACTTTCCGGATGAGTTTAAGAAAGCTAGGCTACCTACCTTCGATGGATATTTGAATAAGACAAAGGATTTAGAGGCTTGGTTACTTCGGATGAAGAGTTACTTTAAATGCATGAGTACACAAAATATATGAACGACATAATAACTATATTCAACCTTAAATGGAAAGAAAACATCTGGTGGCCATAAGATATAAAATGGGTCAGAGACATCATGATAGAAGACTTGAGTTGGCATGAGTTTAAGAGACTCTTTAGGAAGAAATACTTGTCAGAAAGGTACTACGACAACAGAGCCAAGGAATTCTATGAGCTCAAAATGGTATTAATGAGAGATGAGGAGTATATGGCAAAGTTCTTCGAGCCTTTGAGGTATGTATCGTATATTAAATATGAGAAAGATAAATTTCAGAGATTTATCAGTGGATTTTCATTAGAATTTAGATATCAGATTGAGTATGATGAGCCCCAGTCACTTGAGGAATTTATTGGGAATTTGAAACACTATTACGAGAAATCAAAGCGTAAGAATGAATCTAAACCAGGATGGAAAGGGAAAGATAAAGGTAAAGGTAAATGGAAGCCAAAAAGAGCAAGGCCTCATAATGCACAAGAGAAAGAGAATGTTGCACCATACAAGAATTTCAATGTATCTTGACAATGGCATGGGTCACAACAACAGAGTAAAGGTGATGCTACAAGACAATTGCAATATTAGACATGTGATAAGGCACATATTAGGAGGGATTGTCTGAAGAATTAGGGTGGTAGGCCTCATATTTGTATTGCATAGGAGGCACAAACTGTTGAGGATGTTGGGAAGATAATTCCTTGTATCTATGCAGCACTTGGTAACAGGAAGGAATATCATCAAGAATCTATCATTGAGATGGACGGTAAGCTTTGTGATCAAGTAGTTTCTATTTTGATTGACCTTAGATCTAATTATAATTATGTTAAACCTAACCTGGTGGATAAGTGTAGTTTGAATAACGAAGTGCATGTAGAATCTTGGTTATTACAATTGGTTATAGGTACAAAAAATAGAATTCATCATTGGGTAAGATCTTGTACAATTTAGTTGAAAGGTATGCCTAATTCAACACATTTGAATTTATCACCGTTGGGAACATATAAACTGCTTGTGGGTATGGATTGATTGTATCTTAACATGGCTAAGGTAGTTTGTTATGTCAAATCCATTGATTTTTTGGATGAAAATTGGGAATATAGAGTATTATAGGGTAAGAAGAAGGAAACATCCATCATAATGGTTACAGCTATAGAGGAAAATCATAGTCACAGAAAAGGGTGTGTGTTATTTGCAGTGAAAGTCTCTTGTGATAAAGGTAAGGAGGATGAGGATGTAGAGATATTAATTAGATATTCTTAAGTCCCTATAATACTAGTGTTTCCCCTTATTATGGTTAGTGTAGCCCCATTATTTTTATCGTTGTGCCCATGTAGTCCCCATATTTTTATTATTGTGCCCCATAGGTGTAGCCCCATTATTGTTATTCTTGTGCCCATGTGGTCCCCGTATTATTATATTGTGACCCCTTAGACTCCTATATATAGAAGGTAGATTTTGTCATTTGTATCATCCAATAATTGTTCATTTATGTAATGTAAAGGAGGTTTCCCCTTCGAATAGGTTGATTTCTAAGGCATTGATCTCTCTTTTCTCCTATTTTGTGAGTTGGTTTCATAACGTTTGGCATCAGAGCTTTGGATTCTAGGGTTTCGTTGTTGCAAACAGGTCACCGTGGAAGTTTCACTATAACTTTGTTTCTACGAAGGTTCATAAGCTGAAAAAAACCCATTTAATCCGAAATCCTGAGGAACTTCATGTAAAAATCTTAGATCTTGGTACGCAAAATTTTCAGGCATATGATCTGTGGAAGTTAGGGTTTTGGAAGGATCCATAATTTCATCTCAAACATGTGATTGGGGAAAAATCATCATAACTTTTGTTTCATGCATCAGATTCTAATTATGTAAAACTTTAAAAAAGTGCACGGACTTTAGTTTTATTTGTATCAATTTCAAAGCCAAAGGTTCGCTCTACTAAACCACTTCATAATTAGGTCATTGTGGGAGATCGGGTATAAATTTAACTTGAAGAATCCAAATCAGGTCTGACCTATGGAATTGGAAAGAAGACTCAAAGGGTTACTACAAGACTGAAACTCAACTCTTGGAGATATGAAATCACAAAGATACATCAGTTTCAATACCGAGCTTCTCAAAAGGAAGAAAAATGTGTCTATCGTTTTTTTAAATTGCTTAACTTTTGTTTGAAAAATCAATTTGAAGTGATTCCAAAGGAATATTGAGGGATATATATCATTATTGGGTCCTATAATTCCTCCCAAAAATAAATCCACATGCATTAAGTGCTCAGAAAGCTCTACTATGATGCATGAAGAGGAAGAAGTGCAACATGATATATCAAAATTACGAGACCAAGTGCAACAAAGTTCACTCTTGAAAAAAGAAACAAAAAATGAAATGGAAGCTAAGATGGATGGTTTGAAGAAAGGAATGGAAGCTAAGATGGATGGTTTGAATAACGACATGACAAAGCTTCTGAAGAAAGAACAAGGAGGTGTAATTTTAAAATTATTCTCACTACAAGTTCAAGCAGTGGAAGATCACCTCGAACATCAACAAAAAGCTCTCCAAATGTTAAAGGATAACCTCAGTTTGAATCAGAATCGAATGAAACAACAATCAAATCAACATTGTAGTGAAAGAAGTTTTGATGTAGGCGGCTGCCTATTTTTACAACTACAACCATACAAAAAAAATGTTCCTCAAGAAAGCTAAGAAGGATAATAAATTATCGCCAAAGTACTATGGCCCTTACAAGGTGTTGCAAAATATTGGTACTATGGAATAAAAATTTAATCTTCTTGCATCTTCTCGAGTGCATAGTTTTCCATGTTTCATGCTTAAATAAGGTTATAGGTGACAAAATCCCAGTTCAAACAATATTGCTAGAACTTGAGGAGGAAGGGAAAATCATATTGGAACCTAAAGCAGTCACGGAAAAAAGAACTTGACAGCTATGAAATCAATCAATTTTAGAGTATCTCATTAAGTGGAAGAACTTACCCACTGAGGATTGCACATGGTAGGATGAGAATTTTATACAGAAGCATCCAGAAATAATAAAGCGTTGAGGACAACACTTTTTTGAATGAGAGGGGCATGTTAGGTCCCTATAATACTAGTATAGCCCCTTATTATTGTTATTTTAGCCCCATTATTTTTTTTTTTGTGCCCATGTAAGTCCCCATATTGTTATTATTGTGCCCCATAAGTGTAGCCCCATTATTGTTATTTTGCTGCCCATGTGGTCCCCATATTATTTTATTTTGACCCCTTAGACTCCTATATATAGAAGGTAGGTTTTTTCATTTGTATAATCCAATAATGTTTCATTTATGTAATGTAAAGGAGGTTTCCCCTGGAAGAGGCTGATTTCTAAGGCATTGATCTCTCTTTTCTTCTATTTTGTGAGCTGGTTTCATAACACATACCCAATCTTACAATAGTTTCAGGATGTGTTTCTAGCAGAGATTTCATATTTTTCGCCTCACAGAGATGTGGACATCTCCATTGAGTTGGAACCAGGGGAAACACCAACATCAAAGGCACCGTATAGGATGAGCACTCCATAGTTAGTAGAGTTGAATTTTCCGTAGAGGGAAATTCTTGACAAGGGATACATTAGGCCAAGTGTATCATCGTGGGGTGCACCAATGTTGTTTTTGAATAATAAGGATGGTAGTCTCAAGTTTTTCATTGATTACAGGCAGTGGAACAAGGTGACCATCAAAAAATATATCTGTTTGCGAGGATTGATGACTTGTTTGATCAGTTGAAGAGAGATGCATTGTTCTCAAAGATTGACCTGTGATTAAGATATCAAAAGGTGCACATCAAAGAGGAGGAGATATACAAGACAAATTTTAGGACCAGGTATGGACATTATGAGTTTGTTGTAGTTCCATTTGGTTTGAATAATGCTCCAACTACTTTTATGTTCTTTTTGAATTGTATGTTGCACCCTTATCTAGAAAAGTTTGTTACAATATTCATTGATGACACATTGATATATTATAATAATGAGGAAGAACATTTCGATCACTTAGCAGCATTATTGAGATTGCTGATAGAGCATCATTTTTATGCTAAGATCAGTAAATGTAGTTTGTCTCAGACAAAGGTAGACTACTTAGGGCATGTGGTCTCACAGGAAGGCATAGTAGTAGATCCAGAGAAGATAAGAGTTATTATGGAGTGGGAAGCTCCTAGAAATTTGGATGAGGTAATATCATTCATGGGGCTAGAGGGTTACTATAGGAGGTTCATCAAGAAATTCTCTTGCATTGCATATCCTATCACGTCATTTCAGTGAAAAGGTAATAAATTTGAATGGAAAGAGGCATGTGTAGTTAGTTTTGAATAGTTTAAGAAATTGTTGACAAATGTTCAAGTGGTAAATATTGCAGATCCAGAAAAATAGTTTGTGGTATGTACAGATGCTTTCAAGAGAGGGCTTAGTGGATTTATTATGTAGGAAGGACAAGTAGTATGTTATGAGTCACATAAACTAAATGAGTGCGAGGAGAATTATCCGACACATGACCTTGAGTTGGCAACAATCATCCATGCATAGAAGATGTGGAGGCATTATCTTCTTGGAAGGAGGCTTGTACTGATGAGTGATCACAATGGATTTAGATACTTGTTTTACCAACCAAATTTGACTGCCAGGTAAGCTAGATGGTTTTCCATCATTAGTGAGTTTGGCTTTGAGATCAGGTACATCAAGGGAAAAGAGAATAGGGTTGTCAATGCTCTTAGAAGATAGATACAGGTAAATCACATTGTAGGTATGAGATGTTATGGGACATATCTATAGGATAAGATCTTATGGGAAGGTCAGCAGGATGAGAGGTGTAGAGAGCTTAGGGGCATGTTACAACAAATTAAAGATACAGGTACAAGTACATGTATAGGTAGTGGTACAGGCACATAGGATCTGGACTATAATCATAGCATATGGCTTGATCAGATTTAGGGACATGATATATGTGCTAGATAGTAGTGAGATCAAGAAGACTATTGAGGGAGTTTCATTCAAAACTGTATTAAGGTCACCTAGGGTATCAAAATACATTGAAATTAGTGAATTTTATGATTAACCGAATATAAAAAATGACGTGGTAGAGTTTGTGGCTAGATGTTTGGGTTGACATCATGTAAACGCAGAGTGTAAAAATCCAAGTGGGTTACTACAACCTATTATGATTCCAGATTGGAAATGGGAGGTCCTTTCCATGGATTTCATTACAGTTTTTCCTAGGACATATAGACAACATGATTCTATTATGGTTGTGGTGGAAATGTTGAAAAAGGTAGCACACTTCATTCCAGTGAAGATTACGTATTCACTTAGTGATGTGGCATAGGTGTTCATCACAGATGTGGTCAGATTACATGGTGTTCCAAATAATATTGTGTCAGAAAAGGATGATAAGTTCAATTATATATTCTGGAAAGAGTTATTTGCAAGTCTGGGTATAGATTTGGCCTCCAACACAACTTTTCATCCCTAGACATATCGACAGACAAAAAGGGTCAACTGAATAAAAGGGTCAACCAAATATTGGAGGACATGTTGAGGATGTATGTGATGCATCAACATAAGATATTAGAGGAGTACCTTCCATTGGTTGAGTTCACTTACAAAAATTCTTACTAGGAGTCACTGAGGATGAGTTCGTTCAAGGCATTGTATGGGCGAAGTTGTAATACTCCCATCAATTGGAGTGATCCGATGAACAAGGTGTTGCAAGGAACATATATATTGGCAGAAATGGAACAGGAAATGTAGGTAATAAGGAAGAATCTAAAGGAAAAACACAATAGACATAAAATTTATGCAGGTTAGAATTGTTTGTTTAAGGAGTTTCAAGTTGGGTAACATGTGTACTTCTGCATAAATCCAAAGAATATTTCCTTGAGGATTGGGTCATTTTCCAAGCTAGAACCTCGGTTTGTGGACCTTTCAAGATTCTTACAAGGATTGGATCAGTAGCCTATCGAATTGCACTATATCTGACAATGAAAGTACATGATATTTTCTATGTGTCATTTCTTAAGAAGTATGTTAAATATGTTCATCATGTGATTGACTGGTCTGTATTGTAGGTGGAGCGAGATGGATAATTCTATTTGGAGATATTGTACAAAAATATGCCCATGCTAAGGAACTAAGAGATCAAGAAGGTTAAAGCGCAACACTTTGGGCCCAATGAAGCTACATGGGAGATGGTGGATCAAATGCAGGCTATGTATCCTTCCCTTTTCACTGGTTAAGTTAATCTCCTTGATATATGTTTTCATATATGATTTGGTGTGATGTTTTGGTATATATACATATGTATATGGATGTAAATACTACCAAGAGTTGTGTTATAATTCTCCAATAAGCAGTATGGTTGTCATTTTGCTATGCTTATTAGCAGGTTGATCATTGTAAATACTGCACTGAGCTAAGTTATAAATCTACATGGGCAGTATGCTTTACTTTCAGTAATTTTATTGGTTGTAGGTGTCATTAAAGATCGAGGAATATGTTCCCCCAAGGGGGAGGGATTTGTAACATCCCTGGTGAAATTTCCATGTAAATAAAAGTTAATAAAGGAAAAATAATAACCACAGTTATGGGACACTTATTCCAAGCTGAATTTTGGGCAAAAAAATCCTAGTGTGGGTGTTCATTTGGTTTATTATGGCTAAATAAATTGCCAAAGGAAATGGAAAAGGATTTGGAAAGGAAAAGTGGTATAAAGTGGCATTTTATTTATGAAAATAATGGAAATTAGGAGAAAAGGAAGTTGAAAGGTCTGAAAGTACATGTGAGGAGGAAAATGAAGTAAAATAATGGAAAATGGAAGAAAATAGAGGCCTCATTAATAAATTGGCTTCTAAGGATCAGTTGGTACCTTTTTGTCAGTTCAATTTTAGAGATATCTCTTTATTCTCTCTCTCTATCACACTCTTGGACACTTAAGTTTATCTTGGAGTACTTCAACATTAGATAAAGAAAGGAAAATAAGGAAAAGAGAAAGAAAATATCAAGCAAGGGAGAGAAGGATCAAGTGGCTACATCGGGATTATTTGCAGGTATCGATTTGCATGTGTGTTTACCTTTCTAGATTTGGCATGCATGGTTATGGATGTGTGTTATTGGTTCTGTTGCTGTCATTGGTATGGTTTTTTCCTGGTGTGACAGTGTTTTTAGCCTAGCCTTTCCATTTCTAGATAGCCATGGTGTGATGAGGTTCTCATGATTTAGTTGAGCTGTATTTCCACATGCATTCGAAAATGTGTCTGGTGGATCTCTGAATGAAAAAACACATGGCCTAGTGATCACTGAATCTAACTATGGATTTCAGTAAATACATTGGCCTAGTAACCCCTGAACTAGACTGTGGGTTGTTGTAAAGCCAACTAATGTGTTACTCAGTGGGCCTAGGAATCCTTGACCTATAAATGGAAGGATATATGGTTATGACTTTATATGTTGGTTGTATGTTGGTTATGAGTTTGTTTTATGACAGTAATGATGTATGAATCTCATCATGTTTTGATTTATAAATGAATACAAAATGAATATATGACCTAATAGATGATAATTAAGCTAATTCGAATAAGGCATCAATGCTTCTTAGTGATTCTCAGATAAGTATGAGACCACTATGCTCATTGATAATTTTTTTTCATTAGTACCTTTGTCTCAGTGTTATTTATCATTTTTGAAGCTTTCATGAAGTTCTAGGTAGTAGCTTGAGTCCTGGCCATGATAAAGTGGCACAAAATTCTAGGTCATTGGCACAAACCTAGATGAAAAAGTCCACAGTCTCTAGCTTTCCCTTGTTGTGGGAGAGAATGGGGGAATATAGTCGCATGCATGGCTTCTCAAGGGAGAGACTAGGGTGATACTTCAGTGAAAAGCTAAGATTTCCTCAGGGGTTGGTCACATGGAAAGGTTGGTTGGATCCTAGAGGTTATGTAGCATGTATGGAAGGTCAGTCTGGTTTATTTTTTCGGTTCCACTTCCTTAAATTTACATGGGTAATCAAATCACATAATAGTAGCCTCTCATTGCATGTTTACCCTAGTATACTGGGTAAATTGGGTAAATGTGGGAGGAAGGTGTTACAGAGTGGTATGAGAGTATTTTTCACCCCTTGGACTGGATGAGATGTGTGTTGGTCATGCATTCATGTCGATTACATATGTGTTCATTATACTTATATTTTATGTGCTTGTTGCATATGCATGGTGGTGGTCATGGTTGTAGTGGTGTCGCCATGTGAAATTTGATGGTGTTTTTGTGGAATGTGTTGCCATGACTATATGATTGGTTATGGATTTTTTATGCATGATTGTTGTTTACATATTGTTAAGCATATATTGATATGGTTGTAGTTGTCATGCATGAGGTCATGAGGTGTGGCTGATAGGGTCATGCATTGATGACTGGACTATGGTCAGGATGATATATATATCATGTTAGGATTATGTTTATACATGTATTACATTAATCTGGTTGATCTTATAGATGAGATATCCTCCCTGAATTACACTCAGATATGTTTGTTTATTTATGATTTGGTTTAACTAACATAGTATGCCTTGCAAGAAGGATATCAATATGAATAGCAAGATGGTAGACTACAATTCAAGAGATGAGAAATGTGGTGGTGGGCACTCTTCTAATTTAGCATATGCATTGATAAGCTTGAAGGAAGAAATAATGAGTTGCAAAGAAGATAATGACATAATCATGCATGTATAGGAGAAACAAGTAGAAGTTAATTCGATAATCCTTCAGAGTTAGTCAGAATTGCAGTGACAGGGACTCACTTCGGATTAGCCATGGGAAGGAGGATATAACTAATGGGGCATATGGTAGTAGGTCTCATTTTGGGCTAAGGATGACATGATAAGATATGGTAGGTTATTGGATACTTCAAATATTATAGATGATGAACACATGTACTTTTCTAGTTTTGGTTCTCACATGCACTATGATCATCATCGTTATCACCCTTACAAGAGGAGTGATACGAGATACTTTCCAGATGAGTTTAAGAAAGCTATGCCACCTACCTTTGATGGATATTTTAATAATCCAACGGATGCATAGGCTTGGTTAATTGGGATGAAGAAGTTCTTTGAACTGCATGAGTACACAAAGAATATGAAGGCCATAATATCTATATTAAGCCTCAAAGGATCATGCATTGATGATTGGAATATGGTCACGATGATATATATATCATGTTATGATTATGTTTATACATTTATTGCATTAATATTGTTGATCTTGTAGATGAGATATCCTCCCCAAATTACACTGAGGTATGTTGGTTTGTTTATGATTTGTTTTAACTGACATAGTATGCCTTGCAGGAAAGAGTTCAAGATGAATAGAAATATGGTAGAGTACATTTCACGAGATGATAAATGTGGTTGTGGGAATTATTCTGATTTAGCAGAGGAAATACAAATCTTGAAGGAAGAAATACTGAGTTTCAAAGGAGACAATGACAGAATCATGCAGGCACATGAGCAACAAACAGAAGTTAATGTGATAATCCTTCAGATTTCATCAAAATTATAGTGATATGGTCCCACTATGGATTAACCATGGGAAGGAGGATAGAACTAATGGGGCATATGTCAGCAGGTCTCATGGTGGGCTAAGGATGACATGATAAGAGATGTAGGTTCTTCGATACTTCAGATATGAGAGATGATGAACACAGGTACTATTTTAGTTCTGGTTCTCACATGCACTATGATCGCCAACGTTATCACCCTTACTAGAGGAGTGAAATTGGATACTTACCAGATGATTTTAAGAGAGTTCTGCCACCTACCTTTGATGGATATTTGAAGAAGCCAAAGGATGCATAGGTTTGGTTACTTGGGATGAAGAATTTGTTTGAACTGCATGAGTACACAAAGAATATGAAGGCTATAATTGCTATATTAAGCCTCAAAGGGAAAGTTAAGACATCTGGTGGGAAGATATAAAATGGGTTAGAGACATCAGGAAAGAATAATTGATTTGGAATGAATTCAAGAGACTCTTCAGGAAGAAATACTTGTCTGAAAGGTACTACGACAACAAAGCCAAGGAATTTTATGAGCTCAAAATGGGATTGATGATAGATGAGTATATGACCAAGTTGTTGGAGATTTTTAGGTATGTACCATATCTTAAAGATGAGAAATATATAGTTCAAATATTTTCAGTGGATTTACATTTGAATTTAGAGACTCGATTGAGTACAATGATCCTTGGCCACTTGAGGAAGTTATTGGGAAGTTGAAACACTATTACGAGCATTCAAAGCATAAGAGTGAAACTCAACAAGGATCGAAAGGGAAATATACAGGTAAAGTTAAATGGAAGCAAAAAAGAACAAGGCCTCATAATGTAGAAGAGAAAGATAATGTTCCATCATACGAGAAGTCCAACATAGCTAGACAAGGACATGGGTCACAATAGTAGAATAAAGGTGATGGTACATGATGGTTGCAGTGTTGGAAATGTGGTAAGGAGCATATTAGGAGGGATTTTCCACAAAATCAAGGTGGTAGGCCTCAGATCTATAGTGCATAGGACGTGCAGATTGTTGGCGATATTGGGAAGATCATTCCTCGTATCTATGCAGCATTGGATAATAGGCAGGAATATCATCAGGCATCTATCATTTAAATGGAAGGTAAGTTTTGTGATCAATTTGTTTCTATTTCGATTGACCCTGGATATAATTATAGTTATGTTAACCCTAACTTGGTGGATAAGTGTGGTTTGAATAAAGAAGTGCATGCAGAATATTGGTTAGTGTAGTTCGCTATAGACACAAAGAAGACAATTCATCATCGGGTAAGAGCTTGTACATTTGAGTTGAATCATATGCCTACTTCAACAAATTTGAATTTATTACCATTGGAATCATATAGTAAGATTTTGGGTATGGATTGGCTGGATCTTCACAAAAATAAGGTAGATTGTTATGATAAATCCATTGACTGTTTGGATGACAATGGGGAATAGAGAGTCTTACAGCGTACGAAGAAGGTAACATTAGTCAAAATGGTTACATCTATGTAGGAAAAGTGTAGTCGTGGAAAGGGGTGTGTGTTATTTGCAGTGCACGTTTATAGTGATAAAGGTAAGGAGGATGACGATGAAGAGATATTAAGAAGGCACCCAATCTTACAGCAGTTTGAGGGTGTGTTTCCAGCAGATTTTGTAGAGTTTTTGCCTCATAGAGAAGTGGAATTCTCCATTGAGTTGGTATGAGGGTAGCACCAACATCAAAGGAAACGTACAATATGAGCTCTCCAAAGTTAGTAGATCTAAAGTTGCAGTTGAAGGAAATAGTTGACAAGGGATACACTAGGCCAATTGTATCACTTTGGGGTGCACAAATATTGTTTGTGAAGAAGAAGGATGGTACTCTTAGGTTGTGCATTGATTATAGGTAGTTGAACAAGGTGACCATCAAGAAAAAATATCCATTGTTGAGGATTGATGACTTGTTTGATTAATTGAAAGTAGTAGTAGTGTTATCAAATATTGATCTTATATCAGGATATCATCATGTATGCATCAAAGAAGAGGATATATACAATAAAACTTTCAGGACTAGGTATGGACATTATGAGTTTGTTGTAGTTCCATTTGGTTTGAATAATTCTCCAGCTAATTTTATGTGCTTGATGAATAGTGTGTCACATCCTTATCTAGACAAGTTTGTTATTGTATTCATTAATGACATATCTATATATTCTAAGAATGAGGAAGAACATGTTAATCACTTAGCAGTAGTATTGTGATTGCTAAGAGAGCATCAGCTGTATCCTAAGCTCAGTAAATGCAGTTTATTTCAGATAGAGGTGCACTACTTGGGGCATGTGGTCTCTAACGAAGGCATAACAGTAGATCCAGAGTGGATATGAACTATCATGGAGTGGGAAACTGATCTGAAATTGTGAGAACAAAGTATTTATCATACAAAGATTGACAGTAAGGGGCTTTTACTGGTTATTTCACCTTTACTAGAAAGGATGAAACCAGAATGCTTCTGGCCCACAAACTGGCTCTGCCTAAAGAAATAAAATGTAATCATTGAAATAGATCCGATCAATGAAAGTATTTGTTTATGTGCAAAGTATTCATTAATCCAAATTTTATGTGTGAATAAGCAAGTTTAAGTATTCTGCAAATGAAGTAATGTGGTTTGAAGTTGAACTAATGAGTTTTGTTCACTGTATAATGCTGCTTGGGAAAAGTGTACTTATGAAAAGTTACTGTTTAACATAGCAGAATCTGAAATATAACAGAAAAAATACACAGCATGAAAGTAAGAATTTTTTTAAGCTGTTCACCTCTCTCTTGGGCTACCTCTGCTGGGTCCAAAAGCCTCTAATTAGGCTTTTCCTTTTTTCATTAATGCTCAAAATATGAATTAAACTGTGTAGAAAGCCTCAAAAGGAAAAATAAGCTGCAAATTCAGAAACATAAGGCTGAAATCAGTATAAATCGACTATTCATTCACCTCCATTGGATGAGTATAGTCCAAAACAGCTAATCTTTCATTAGGCCCTAGTGGCTCCACAACCAAAATCTCTGGTAAAATCACTGATAGAGCGCCTTGATGGCTCTGAAAACACTCCCAACAGCTCCAGAATGCTTCAATACCCCAAAATCAAAAAAAAATTCATCCCAAATGGACTTCCCTAGCCAAAGTTATGGCTAACTGAAGTTTGCCCAGTGTCACCTAGAAAAACTCCACTAAATGTGGAGAACTGGAGTTAACTCCAGTTAAAAATGGCAACAACTCCAGAATTGGCGGCGCGCTCCAAATTTATCAGGCGGTTAGTATAGACATTAAATGTGGTTGGTTATTCCGGTCACATTGCGTCGGAAACGTTGAGCCAAACGGTTTTGAAACCGTTGCATTAACTGACATATAACGGTCGGTGACACATGGTTAACTATGACATTTAATATAAACATAATCGTTTGGAGTTAATTCCGCTCCACTCCACACACGTGTTTTAAACACGTGATCCTTTACGTGATCCATACATTATGCCATACCATATTACACCTTTAAACTTTGACATATATGTTGCCATTAACCTTTTAAACCATACGTTGAATTTAACCTTGGCCATGACCTTTGATATGTGGGTTTTTAACCCTTTTGAAAATTTCAAATTTAGTTTAATATAGAGTATGGTTTAATAATTAAATTTTAATAAGGTTTAATTTAATTTTTTTTTTAATAATTAATTAAAATATACAATTAATAATATAATATATGATTAATAAAAATCATATAAATATTAATAAATATATAATTTAATTAATTAATTAAACCTTAATAAAAAATAAATTTATCCCAACACATATATTAAAAAAATTTCTTTCAAAATTGAAAGTTATTGGGCAATTTCAAAATGCAATATCTCCTCCATATGGTAACGGATTTGAGTGTCGTTCACAGCTACAGGATCATTTTGGCGAGCTATTTCCAGTTGATCTAGTTCGGACCAATTCTGAGCAACTTCATTTTTGAGAATTTTTCTACAAGGGACTTGGTCTCCTGATCAAAAACTCCTAAAAAAGTGGATGAGGTAAGATCATTCATGGGGCTAGCAGACTACTATAGGAGGTTCATCAATAAATTCTCTCGCATTTCATATCCTATCATGTCATTTCAGTGAAAAGGTAAAAAATTTGAATGGAGAGAGGAATGTTGAGTTAGCTTTGAACAGTTGAAGCAGTTGTTGAAAAATTATCCAGTGTTAAATATTGTAAATCGAGAAAAATAGTTTGTGGCATGTACAGATGCTTACAAGAGAGGGCTTGGTGGATTAATTATGCAGGAAGGACACATAGCATGATAAGTGTCATGAAAAATGAATGAGCATGAGCATAATTATCCTACACATGACCTTGAGTTGGAAACAATCATCCATGCATTGAAGAAGTGGAGGCATTATTTTCTTGGTAGGATTTTTATACTGATGAGATATCACAGTGGTTTGAGACACTTGTTTGACCAAATGAATCTGAGTTCCATTCAAACTATATGGTTGGCCACGATTAGTGAGTTTGACTTCGATATCAGGTACATCAAGGGAAAATAGCACAGGGTTGTCGATGCTCTTAGCGAGCAGATACAGGCAAATCACATTGCAGTTATGAGTTCTTATGGGACAAATCTATAGGATTAGATCTCACAGATAGGTCAGAAGGATGATAGGTATATAGAGATTAGGCATAGGTTAAAACAGAGTATAGGTACAGGTACAAGTATAGGTAGTGGTACATGAAGAGGAACAGGTACATGCAGAGGTAGTGGTACAGGTACAATGACAGGTGCACAAGATGTGGACTATCATCTCACAAAAGATGGCTTGATCATATTTAGGGACAATATATGTGTGCCAGACAATAGTGAGTTCAAGAATACTATCTTGAGGGAGTTTCATGTGAAATCGTATTCAGGTCACCCAGGGTATCAAAAATCATTGACAATAGTGAAGAAGTTTTATCATTGGCTGAGTATGAAAAAGAACGTGGCAGATTTTGTGGCTAAATGTTTGGACTTTCAACAGGTAAAGGCAGAGTGTGAACATGCAAGTGGGTTACTACAACCTATTCTAATTCTAGAGTGGAAATGGGAGGTCATTACCATGGATTCCATTACAGGTTTGCAGAGGACATCTAGACAAAATGATTCTATTATGGTTGTGGTAGACATGTTGACAAAAGTAGTGCACTTAATTCTAGTGAAGACCACGTATTAAGCTAGTGATTTGGAATAGGTATTCATCAAAGATGTGGTCAAATTCCATGGTGTTCTGAATAATATTGTGTCAGACAGGGATGCTAAGTTCACTTCTAGATTTTAGAAAGAGCTATCTGCAGGTTTGGTTACAAACTTGGCCTTCATCACAGCTTATCATCCATAGAAAGATGGACAGAAAGATAGGGTCAACCGAATATTGGAGGACATGTTGAGGATGTATGTGATGCATCAATAGAGGATATGGGATACGTACCTTCCACCGGTTGAGTTTTCTTACAACAATGGTTACTAGGAGTCACTAAGGATGAGCCCGTTCGAGGCATTGTATGGCCAGAGTTGTAATACTCCCATCAGTTCAAGCGATCAAGTGAAGAGGGTATTGATGGGACTAGATATGTTGGAAAAATGGAATAGGAAATGCAGGTAATATAAAAAAATCTAAAGGCAACACATGATAGAAAGAAAATTTATGCAGATCGGAACAGGTTGTTTAAGGAGTTTCATGTTGGGGAATAGTTGTACTTACGCATCAATCCAAGGAAGAGTTCCTTGAGTATTGGGTCATGTGCAAAGCTCACACCTCGATTTTGTGGACCTTTAAATATTATTGAATGGATTGGACCAATAGCTTATCAACATACATTTCCTTCACCAGTGAAATTACATGATGTTTTCCCTGTGTCATTGCTTAAGAAGTATGTTAAAGATGTTGATAATGTGATTGCCTGGTCTGTATTGGAGGTGGAGCCAGATGGAGAATTCCACTTGGATCTTGACTGTATATTGCATAGAAATATATTCATGCTTCAGAATCGAGAAATCGGGGAGGTTAAAGCACCGTGGAAGAACTTTGGGCCCGATGAAGCTACATGGGAAAATTCAGATCAGATACGAACTATGTATCCTTCTTTATTCGCTGGTTGAGCGAATGTCCTTGATATATGTTCTGGTATATGCTTTGGTGTGATGTTTTGGTATATGTACATATGTCTATGGATGTAAATACTGCCATGAGCTGTGTTATAAGGCTTCAATAAGCAGTATGGTTGTCATGTTTTCATGTTGGTATGCTTCTTAGTAGTTTGATCATTGTAAATACTGCAACAAGCTAAGTTATAAATCTCCATAAAAAATATGTTTTACTTTCAATAGTCTTGTTGGTTTTTGGTGTCATTGGACATTGAGGATGATGTTCCCCCAAGTGGGAGGGTTCTATAACATCCCTGGTGACAATTCCATGTAAATAAAAGTTAATAAAGGAAAAATAATAACCACGATTATGGGACACTTATTCCAAGATGAATGTTGGTAAAAAACATCCTAGTGTGGGTGTTAATTTTGTTTATTATGGCTAAGGAAATTGGCAAAGGCAATGGAAAAGGATTTGGAAAGGGAAAGTGGCATTTTATTTATGAAAATAATGGGAATTAGGAGAAAAGGAAGGTGAAAGGTCACAAGGTGCATGTGAGGAGGGAAAAGAAGGAAAATAATGGAAAATTGAATAAAATAGAGGCTTCATTAATAAAAAGGCTCCTGAGGATCAATTGGTACATTTTTGTCAATTCGGTTTTGGAGCTCTCTCTCTATTCTCTCTCACAGACACTCTTGGACACTTATATTTTTATTAGAGTCATTCAACGTTGGATCAAGAAAGGAAAAGAATCAAAATAGGAAGAGTTTGGCTTGTTTTGTCGGTTCCACTTGCTTATCTATACATGGGGAGTTGAAACACATGATAATAGCCTATCGTCGCATGTTTACCCTAGTAGACCGGGTAGCTTTGGTAAATGTGGGAGGAGGGTGTTACAGAGTGGTATCAGAGCAAGGTCACCTCTTGGACTGGATGGGAGGCATGTTGGTCATGCATTCATGTCAATTAAATATTTGTTCCTTATACTTATGGTCTATGTGCTAGCAGGTTACTATTGGAGGTTCATTAGGAACTTCTCTTGCATTGCATATCCTATCATGTCATTGCAGTGAAAAGGTAATAAATTTGAATGGACAAAGGAATATGTAGTCAGTTTTGAACAATTGAAGTAGTTGTTAACAAATTCTTCAATGTTAAAGATTGAAGATCCAGACAAAGATTTTGTGGTATGTACAAATGCTTACAAGAGAGGGCTTGGTTGATTTCTTATGCAAGAAGGATAGGTATTATACTATGAGTCACAGAAACTGAATGAGAAGAAGCAAAATTATTCGACACATGAACTTTAGTTGGCAGCAATCATCCATGCATTGAAGATGTCGAGGCACTATATTCTTGGTAGGAGGTTTGTACTGATGATAGATCATAATGGATTGAGATACTTGTTTCACCAACCAAATTTGAATTTCAGGCAAGCTAGATGGTTGGCCACTATCAGTGAGTTTGACTTCGAGATCAGGTACATTAAGGGAAAAGAGAACAGGGTTTTCAATGCTCTTAGTAGGTGGATACAGGTAAATCACATTGCAGCTATGATTTCTTAGGGGACAGATATACATGATCAAATCTTACTAGTAGGTTAGCAGGATGATAGGTATATAGAGATTAGGCATAGGTTAGAACAAAGTATAGGTACAAGTAAAAGTGCATAGGATGTGGACTATCATCTCACAACATATGGCTTGATCATATTTAGGGACAAGATATATGTGGCAGACAATAGTGAGTTCAAGAAGACTATCTTAAGTGAGTTTCACGCGAAACCATATTTAGGTCACCCAGGGTATCAAAAGACATTGACAATAGTGAAGAAGTTTTATCATTGGCTGAATTTGAAAAAGGATGTGGTAGAGTTTGTGGCTAGATGTTTTGACTGTCAGTAGGTAAATGCTGAGTCTAAACATTCAAGTGGGTTACTATAGTTGATTCTCATTCTAGAGAGGAAATGGGAGATCATTTCCATGGATTTCATTATAGGTTTGTTGCGGACATCTAGACAACATGATTCTATTATTGGTGTGGTGGAGAGGTTTAAAAAGGCATCCCACTTCATTCGAGTGAATACTACGTATTCATATAGTGATGTGGGATAGGTATTCATTAGATATGTGGACATATTGAATGGTTTTATGAAGAATATTGTGTCAGAAAAGGATCCTAAGTTCACTTCTAGATTCTGGAAAGAGATATTTGCAGGTCTAGGTACATAGTTGGGCTTCATCGCAACTTATCATCCGTAGATAGATGGAAATACAAAGAGGGTTAACCAAATATTGGAGGACATGTTGAGGATGTATGTGATGCATTAGCAGAGGGGATGGGAGGAGTCCCTTCCTTTGGTTGAGTTTTCTTACAACAATGGTTACCTGGAGTCACATAGGATGATCCCGTTCGAGGCATTATATGGGTGGAATTGTAATACTCCCATCAGTTGGAGTGATCCAATGAATAGGATGTTGATAGGACCAGATATGTTGGCAGAAATGGAAAAATAAATGTAGGTAATAAAGAAGAATCTAAAGGCATCACAGGATAGAAAGAAAATTTATGTAGATTAGAATAGGTTGTTTAAGGAGTTTTAGGTTGGGGAAAAAATGTACTTGTGCATCAAGCCGAAGAAGTGTTCCTTGAGGTTTGGGCCATGGGAAAAGCTGGCACCTCGGTTTTTTGGACCTTTCAATATTATTGAAAGGATTGGGCTAGTATCCTATTGACTTGCACTGCCTTAGACAGTGAAATTCCATCATATTTTCCATGTGTCATTGCCTAAGAAGTATGTTAAAGATGTTGATCATGTGATTGACTGGTCTATGTGGCCTCATTAATTTTAAAAGCTGAATTCATTAGTTTTTCTATATGTTCAATTGGTTTCATTGAAGGCTACTCCCAATTAAAGTACCTAGTATTTTAGTAGAAATAATATCTCTTTGTATATGTGGCATTTTTTGGTTTCCCATTGGAAAAACTTTGTAAATTGGAATCTCCATGTTCTCTAACACCTCCAAAAGTTGAAACAAAATTAACAATATATTGTTTCTCTATCTATAACACGTAAGATGTACGGAGATGATTTTGATTTATAAAGTACCATCGTTATTGGAATTATTTGGTTTCCCGTTGGAAGAACTTTGTAAATTGGAATCACCACGTTCTCTAACACCCCTAAAAGTAGAAACAAAATTAACAATATATTGTTTCTCTATATATAACCCTTGAGATGTATGGAGATGATTTTGATTTGTAAAGTACCATTGTTGATTTATAAAATGCACGTAACAAAGAAAATATCGATGTTTTCTCATGTAGAACCTCGTTTTCCAAATAAGAGCAGCGATTATGAGGTGCATATTTTAACTTTTCAATGTTCAAGATTTGAGATAAGGAGGCCTTCACCATTAAGGCCTTCACCATTTCCATGTCAGATAGCATGTGAAGGGGGAAAGCTTTAGTCTTTATAAAAAATGACATGACAAAAAATGGAAGAGAGATTTGAGAGATTTTAGGGCCATTAATTTTGGATGGATAATATCTTATTTGGCCTCATTGAGATTATACATATTACAATATTATTGTAGAATAAATAAGCTTTTATAGTAGGGTACTACCCTAACCTACTTTGGAGTTAGTCGGTTAATGTATGAGGCCATCCTCTTTAAATAACCACCATTAGATAACTAGTAGAAGCTACTTAATGTAAGATAAATTTGTTTATCAAATATTATTTAGATAATTGGTACATATCAATGATGAGACCATAAATAGTTTACCGTGGTATTAATAATAACAAGTATAACTTACATATAAGTTATGTAATGTAGTGTTAACAAGTTTTAAAAGTTAAAAGAATATATATCTTAATATTTTATTATATTTCCTAAAAATTGGAAGGAAAATTGTTTATAATGAGTTACTGTGTTTTTTCAATTTTCTTTGTAAAAATTATTATTATATTATTAATTATATTTCCAATGAATTAATTTTTTTTCAAACCATAACTCCAATAAAAGACAACCTTTGATTTGTGGTAAGGATTTTCCAAAAATATTTAATTTGGATTAAAAAAATGGGCTATAGGTTTTTTTTTGGTTGAATACTATATATATATATATATATATATATAGGGTCATGGGTTAGGTTTTTGGTTTACTATTAAATAACGATGAAAAGATAAAACCTAGGTAAATGATTTCCAAATGATGCCCATCAATGTTTCCTATCCATAATTGTAAACAATAATGGTGTCTTGCTTATGAGTGGAAATATGTTCCACTTACCTTTGAAGTGACAAAATATTTTGTTGGTAGTGTAAAAATTGGGTGAATACCATACTAGAGAGTTCATACAAAAGCTCCATGCATCTGCTAAAATGTTTTTCAAATCCTAACTCCAATAAAAAAAACTCTTTGATTTGTGGTAAGGATTTTTCTAAAGTATTGAATTTGGATTAAAAAAATGGGCTGTGGGAATTTTTTGGTTGAATACTAAAAATATTTAATTTTTTTTGTCATGGTCTATGTTTTTTCGTTTACAATTAAATAATCATGAAATGATAAAACTTAGGAAAATGATTTCCAAATGATGTCCATCAATGCTTCCTATCCATAATTGTAAACAATAAGGGTGTTTTTGCATATATCCGTAATTATAAACAATAAGGGTGTCTTTGCTTATAAGTGGAAATATGTTCCACTTACCTTTGAAGTGACAAATTATTTTGTTGGTAGTGTAAAACATTAGGTGAATACGATACTAGAGAGTTCATACAAAAGCTTCATGCATCCGCGGGTCCATTAGATGATGTGAATTATAAAAAAATTCATTGGTGAAAATATAAGAGCCATCTTTCGAATAACTGCCACATCTTATATTGTAGGTGACAAGTGCCTCTTTGATATGTATAGACAAACCATGGGATTTTCATCATCTCAATATTTCAAATATTATTTTAAATGTGTATTAACAACTTAACACAAACACACTAAACAACCTAAATCTAATATAACAATTATTATTTCAAACCAAAGTAGAACTTTTCGAATTCAACAATTCCAATTTAACAATCTTGTTGACCTCTCTTTACACCTTTTAGGACATTTGCTAGTATTACATTATTATGAATAACATTGTTGATAATTTTTTTAATTAAATTTTCATTAAAAATTTACTAAATATAAAATCATATTAATTTTATTGAATTTTATGATCCATGATTTATACAAAATATCTTAAATAAATCATATAATTTTTTTGAGTACGACTACTTATTTATATTATGCAAAATTCTTTATCATTTTATTTTTATACTAAAAAATATTAATACAACCAATATTTTGAAATTAATACCACTTAAAATATATATAAAGAAATTCTTTGCATTTTTCAATTATCTTAAAATTGTCCAATATCCAATATAAATTCTAAATTTTGAAATTTTCCTCACTCCTCAATTTACGAATAAAAATAAAATAAAATTGTTGGCTTTTTGCAATGCCTAAACGAAGGTACTAATTATTGTTCCATTAATATTGTGCCGTATAGGCATGGTATATGAAAGAAAAGTTCGAATTGACAAGCCTGCAATTATTAAGCCGACCATTTATTCACATTCGCCGTCTGACCACAAGATATTGCCTTTCAATGTCAACTTTTCATGGTGATATAGAAGGCACGTTGAACGGTACGCTTGTTGGCTGGTTGGACCACAATAAACAATATCGTCGGGATATAATCACTATACCTTCCGATTGCTAGAATTGCCCCGTGATTAAATTTGGATTTTTTAAAAAACCGAGATGTGCGATGAGATTTTAAGGTTTATTTTATGAATATAATAATTACAAAATAATAATAATATACTATGTATTTTAAATGAATATAACCACCATGCTTTTACAGTAAACATGAAGAAAATTTTATACGCACTATGTCAATAAATTAATAAATGAAATGATAGAAATTGGACTTTCAATCCTCGAGCAAGATATTGCAAAATCATTTTTAACATTATGCCATTAAAAATAATACATGGATGATATAAATTTAAGTTTCTTAAAAGTGTGGATGAATAGTTGTTTTGTTAAGTCATTTTTGTTATTATCGCTCCAAATTGTCATGTTGTTGTTTTTTTTTTTTCTCGAATTTTTAATTAGAAATTGTAATGGTAGTGGTGGGAATCAATCTTATGTCATGTTAATATTAAATCTAGATAATTGTTGATTCCTTTACTAAAAAGAACGTGAGTTATCTTAGTATTAGACCCACCAAGTTATTAATTTCCTTTTTAGTTAAAAAAATTATTACGATGATACTATTAATTTTCATTAAAATCAAATTGCTTTATGACACTTCAAGAAAGTAACGAAATATTGGGAGGTTCAAATCCAAAGGGTGTAGATTATATGCATCTCCATACATACTCTCGTCCCACAAAAAAAAGGGTCTCATACATCAATTTAGTTAGAATATTATTATTAAAATGCACATATTTAAATGTTATGAATTGGTAGTCCTTGTGGCTATGCTAGGTTGGTAGCTTGAGTGGTTTGAAATAGGATTTGTTCTCTTATTCACTTGAGTTCAATTTCTTTGAACATGTTTGGTCCATTGTGGTAAGAATCGAAGTGTAGGCCCCCCACCCATGTGATGTCTCAGCTCTTCCTAATAGTTAAGCTACTCCTACCAAGGTTACTCTTGCTAAGTCATAAGTTATTGATATTGCCGAGACTAGTGATTCGTCATGGTTAAGAAAATGTACCTATTTAAATATAATAGAAATTATAACCTCCTAAAAAGAAATTACATAAATCTGTAACGAAGAAGAAATAAACAATAATAATAATTACATTTAATAAAATAAATTATATTTATATTTATAATAAAAGAAACGTGTATATTATCCTTAAGGGTTAGATCAATTGGTTGAGTCATTGTTGTTAAAGCACCTTTACTATTGAGAGGTCACGAGTTCAATTCTCTTGACACATTCGAGGTCAAGCTCTGTAATTGAGCCAATAGGAAGTGATTGATTTAGGTGGATCTGCCTGGTACAAATAATCTTTCACCCATCATCAAGGACTAGAGAATATTGGACAATAATATGCAAGTGTTGGTTAGTCTTAAATAAATTAACAATTAAGAAAAAATAATGAAATTATTAAAAAAAACTGCCCAAAAAAAAATAAAAAATTAATAACATAAAATTTTAATTAATAACAAAATATTTATAATTTAAAAAATATTTAAATAATTAAGTTTAAATTCAAAGTATGATTTAAAATTTAAAAAAAAATATAATAATAATAAAACTAAAGATTTAGAAAATCAACATTTTTTTTTCAAATTAATAATGAAAATAATTGTTTAATTTAAAAATAAATGAGGCGACCCATTAAAAATAAATTAATTCACTATTAAAAATAATTAAAAATTTTATTTTATTTAAATAATTAAAAACATAAAATTTTAATAATTAAGGTAAATTAAAAAAAGGGTCAATAAGGAAGAAAACACGAGGATAAAGAAAAAAAAATGGATTAAAGTCAATAAAATAATAAGAAGGCAACTTTTGATTGAAATGATTAACTATAAAATAAATTAAAATAAAACTAACGAAATTCACATTAAATGAACATAATATTAATATTAATAGTTTAAATAAATAAGGAATTAAAAATGAAATTTAAAAAGGAAAATCAAATATTTAAAGAATTAATAAATTAAAAGAGAGGGAAAATTTTAGAGGAGGAAGTAAATAATTATTAATGATAAATACTAGTAAAATTAATTAATTAATAAAAAAAATTATGGATCCGAATAAAAAAACATGGAAAGGATTTGACCAGATTAAATAAGGGAGAGTAAACTAGGTAAAATAAATTAAAAAAATCGGGATCAAAAGAAGGAAAACAAATTTAATGAGAAAGGTGATGAATAACAGACTTCGATGATTGAATTAATTTAAATTTATCTTCTCTATTGAAATTATCGAGGTGTTTCTCAATTTCAAGAACTTCCCTGATAATGTGACTGTTGTAAAAGGGACATGAACTACGATTTTGGATTGATCAAAGAAAACAAGGTGTTTTGAATTAAATGAATGTTCAACAATGGTTAAATTAGATAAATAGAGATGGTTAGTATCTACTATATGCTCCTTCAAGCGAGCTTTGAAGGGACGACCATTCTGACCAATATAATATTTCCTACATGAGCAAGGAATTTAGTAAACCCCTGAACATAATATGGGGTCAAACTTATCTTTGGATGACTGAAACATTTTCCTCAGAGTTCTATGAGATTTAAATGTGGTTTTTATGATTCCTTTTCTTGGGAAATGTTAGTGGGAAAGGCAGTTTTGTAATAATCAATCATAATTGAATCATGTGGTTTTGTGCCCGAGGGAAACTTGTTTAACATATGATTGAACTTTTGATTGAAGTATTTCACTTTCTCTTTTTCCCCCATCTTACTGTTTCTGAGGTCTTTCAATAACATGGCGGGAGTCTTGTCATCAACAAATTTCTTGAGAAATACATGAAGAATATGGTACCATGATTTTTATCTACCTTCTAATGTATAAGGGAAAAGTGTACAAGCAATGTCACCGTACCTTACTTCCAACATCCCTAGATGCATGTAAAATCGTCAATGTGATCTTCTTCCTTTGTCTCCTTTTCTGGATCAAACTTTGATAACAACTTTTCTGGATGCTTAAGCATCTTATGAAGATTGTCCAAAAGAGTAAGAGGCCCTTAGGCCATCCAATCCAAGTCCTAGTTGGTCATGTCTTCATGTCTTGGTTCCTCCTCCTTCTCAGAGTCCGGGGAGTCTTCTCCTTCACTGTCTAAATTGTCAAACATGTCGTCAGAAAGAGTAATAACATCCTCATACCCTTCGTTAATGGGTAGAAGTTGATATTGTTGAAATATATTTTATGAGCATTTTGTTAACACTTCAAGGGTGGAAAAAACTAGATCTTCCACTGTTGAAACCAATATAATGGTATAAGTTGTTTAATTCTTCTTCTAGAAATGCGAGATATTCTGTGCACCAATAATCAAACTGACAAATTTTATGAACCGATGGGTTATAGGTCGAAGTACCCATATATGTTCATAGGTAACCTCGTATGTCAACTCCGGGCTAGGTTGAGGATACCCTCCTACTTCGAGAATAGGAGTTGGAATGGTGCTTGGAATGTTGCTACCTTGTCTAGAAGATGAATGGTTAGGGTGTGTGGAGTTATCAACCATAACAAATGGGTTGGCCTCTTTCTAGCATCAAAATGGTGACAGTGTTGGATTCCACCAAGATATAGGAGATCTCCCTGATATAAGGTCCCAACTAGACCTCACATCATTTGGTGTAGGAGTCCCATCTGGAATACAACCTGATTGTCATTTACTTAAAGATATGTCTTGACTTTAACAGTAAGCACAAGAGAAGCACAAATGTACTTTTGAATGAGCAAGAAAGTCAGACTTGTGAATATTCAATTGTAGATGTATCAAGGTTCTCTTAGTGCATGGGGGGAAATAAAGTGAGCCTCTAAGGGAGAAGTAATAATACTACCCTAATGGATACACACATAAATAAGAAATATTCATCTAACATCGAGCGACATAGTTTACATGGATGCAACGATAATTTCTAATGATTAAGCACCGAAGTCACTGAAATAGTTGAATTAATCCAATACATATGAAAACAAATATGAACCTGTTGAGGCCCGAAAATTTGGTGCAACAACATCAGAGAAATCACCCAGTCGGGGACTTAAAAACTGTCCCTTTTTTGTTTGGAATGGTGGCTCCGACTCGATCTATGGGACCAGTTTCCCAGTGAAATATAATTGGATGAATGGATGGATTTATAACTGTCTGTAACTTGGTATATGGAAGTATTAGCAAGCTTGTAGTAAATAATATATCTATCTATTATGTATCTCGGGATGAAATATATTCTCTATGTGATTTATAAATATGATCTTTCAGTGGATGCAAATGATATTATACAAACACTTAGAGATATGATTTTTTTTTTAAATAATCGATTTAATTAAATAGTTATTTAAATCAATTGGATAAAGCTTATATCACAATTGTTAAATGTTTGTATTGAATATATACCAAAATATAACAATCATATATGTTCAAAAGTGAGTTAATGCCTAATTGTTTTCAAATAAATACATGAAACAAAACATCATAAGATAAATAAAAATTTCTCATTTGAAACAAAAATATAACATATAGGATAAAAGTACCAGGTATCTATTCACTCTGCTCATTTGATAAAAAGTTATTGGTCCAACCCTTTCTATTCAAAAAAATTCAAGAGTACAAAAGTGTGACTTCTACAAAGTCTTCCTTTCAAAATTTCAGGACCCCTTCTTCAAAGACATGAAGGGGTTTATATAATGAGATAAAAACCCTTAAAATAGTTATTACAATAAAAGTTGAGGAGGTTTAAAACAACTCTCCTTAAATTAGGTGAAAATTAAGCAGAAACATAATTTAAAGGGGTGACTTGCTTGATGATTGTCCTTTTGTCTCATCAGCCATTCATTCCCTCAACTGAAGGATGTTAACCATAGGCCTAACCTTGGGAGGTTGGCCTGGCCTGATGCGCAGTTTTCCAGTAAAAAAAATATCATAAAGTGGAGGCAGCATGTAGGAGGATGTATCTGTAAGACAATGCAACATAAGCCATTGGATATGTGGCTTTATCAAGTATATCCAATACTTATCCCAATCTAGTTTTTCCAACTTTCTGATGTTTTCCCCTTTGACCGTTGAAACTTCTTGCCATTTTCGTATCAAGTCTTTCACAATAGGAAGTGAACCTGGAGGAAATATATCAATAAGGTTTGCAGTGACGATATTTTGACTGACTGTTTCCTCAATGTTAGTAGCCACATATTTTTCTCTACAAATGGCTCTTTCAGCATGTTTCAATTGTATGTCCCAGTTAGTAAACAATATTTCTTGTTTATAGTCTTTAATATTCCTAGGCAGGTTGGCCTTTCGACCATCAACAGAATCCTTCCAGGTGACATACTCTGAAACCTTATCATCAATCTCATTGAAACTAATCCTCTGGTCTCATACTCAATTCATCAGTGAATCACTTTTCTCACACAATGAAAGAATGTTTGATAATTTTTGAAAAAAAATGACTTGTTGTTGTGCCAATAGAGTATTTAGTTCCAAGGCCTCTTTTATAAATTCATCTATCTTTGTATTATCCTTTAATTTCTCTATAGAAAACTGCAATTGATGAATTTGAGTGTCCTTTGAACTAATTTCATTTTGGTGTTGAATCTTCAATTGGTCCATGCTCTCTTGGAGTTGTGTTACTTGTAATTGTATCTTTTGGTTGATGTTTTTATTCTCTGCATGTAGCTAAAGTTCTAATTGGATGATTCTTTCATCTTTTTCTTTCATCAACTGTTGAACCTCATAATATTTATCAATAGTTGCAGATGCATAAGCTCCCCCGAGCTAGGTTAGGCAAGTTAGATCCTCTGAAGGATCTGCCTGTGAGTCTTTCCAAACAACTTCCATTGAGACATCTCTTGGGACAAGGGGTTGAGATTACTTTAATCTCCTTATTTTCTTTTGTCTGCTCATAACTGCTTTATGTTAAGGACTGTAGAAAATATCCAGAGGAGGGATTTCCTCAATTTTAAGTACAATTCCAGTAGTGGGGAAGGTTGGGGTGAATTCCACTTGCTTTGTGCTTACAAATTTGTAAAAGGTCCCAGCAGCGAATGAGTCCTGAATTTGATTTTGAGGCATATGCAAAATCTTTTGTTGACCAATAACTATAACTTATTGGTTCCCCTATATTTTTAGGTTAAACTCCTTCCAAACATCACTCAAATTAGTTGGGAAATATAGTTCCATAGTTTGAACTTTGACATATTTATCTTGCTCAGTTTTACTAAGAACTTTAGTATCCTTAGGTTCAAGTTCATTTTCCTTTTATTTTTGTGTTAAGGGTTGGGATATTTCTAGGATTTTCAATGGAATTCCTTCTAATATCTTGTTCTTGTACTGTTTAAACTTTGGAAATTTCTGTGGATGGAGGCATAGGGTTGCCAACTTATGAACCGAAAAGCAATTATCGACTGAATCAAATAATTCATCGAACTCATCATCTTCATGAAGAAAAGGCCTAACTTTAACTTGGGCAGTAAAATTTTTGGCAACTTTAATCGGGTTGTATTGTCTATTTGAAATTGTAAAAAATTTCAAATATTCAATTTGGTTGATCTCTAAAACTGCACGCTTGTAATTTTCCAAACCATAAGCACCACAAATATTTGGAAAGGAAGGAAATGATGATTTCTTAGCTTCCTTTAGAAACCTGGTTAATCCATTGCCAACAATTTGATATGTTACTTCTCTTGCGAGAAGCTTATCAGAAACATACAAGGGTAAAACACGTGGTCGAGCTAGGCTCCCAAATACTCTGACATAGGTGAATAAATCTTCTCCAAACCATTCTCCAATAGAGGAAAAATCATCTTGAGCCTCTGCTGACAACATGGTGGCTTTCTCATTAAATACAGCTTGAAAAAAAGGGATAATAACTCCATGACATAGTTTACAAAAATGGTTCTCAAATTTTTACTCCCATAACATGCTATGATATACATGAATGGGGAGTTGGTACTGGGTAGTCCATTTCTAGCCCATGGCTAGAAAATATGAAATGAAACACACAACGTCCATGATATAAGAACTCATACAAAATATGGGAAATATTTTGGAGGAAATAGAACGAATTTTCCTATATTCCAAAATTTGAGTAGCAATATTATTAGACAGAATGTTTCCCCAATCCATGACATAATATTTTATAACTGCTTCCATTATGGTAACCTGTTCGAATGAAAATTTGGCTGTGTCAGACTGACCAATGAGCCTAGACATCATTGCAACAACATAATAGTAGGGACTAGCAAGGAAGTTAGTACACTACATACCCTTGTCATCATTCCAATGTTTATTAGGGTTTCTTCTCCATTGCTTGATCAAATTTGATTTTAGCTCGTTCTCACTGCCGAACTGCACCATAAATTCCTTGTCATAGACCTTTTTTGAGTCAGGGATGTGGTACATCAACTTCAAGTCCTCAGATTTAAAGGAAACTATCATCATTCCTCTCCCCGCTTTGTAATAATATCCCGTTTCGGGGATATCTCTAAAACACGACAAACTCCAACCAGAGATGGACTGGGAGGGCATTCACTGGATATTCCGCCTCTGAGAGAGGACGAGATCCGGAGGCTACCTGGCCCTTTCCAGACTCCGTCTAAGAGTGAAAGATAAACACACAAAGTGGTATAGAACTAGAATGCTCAGAAATATAAATAAATGACAGTGCAGCAGACATATAATAACAGAGAAAGAAATTACAGCAACTCATCTAGAAAACATAGAGAGGAAATGCTGAGCCATTTTATTAATTTGAGAAATATAATGAAGTACAATAGGTGATCAGAGTGATGGCACCTAATCTTGCTCAGGCAAGTGAAGAAACACTCTCAGAAAATACAGGAAATGGCTGCTCTATGAACTGCGTCCTGGCTGCTGGAAAACTGCCGTGTCGCTGCTACTGCTGGAATGGACTGAAGACTAGGGGCTGATCCCCTTACCGGAATGAGCTAAAAATCTGCAAAACTCCTCTACTCACCAACCCGGAAAAAACCCAGAAACCATATAAAAAATGGCCAACCCCCGAAAATCACTAGAAAATGCCTCCTCAGGGAATTACGCTGGCCTCCAAGGCTCTGCGCAGAAGCTAAATGGAAATAGCTGAAACACCGCCTCAAACTCCGCCAAAATCATCCTATGGGCAAAGGCTGATCCTCTACTCAAAATCTCGACTGAATCTCCTGCAGAAACCCCAATCCGAAGCACCTCCACAATGGACTGCGTCCTCTCTCCCAGTGACTGCGCAGTCTCTATAAGCTCTAGCTCCGCAACAAACCCAAACAACAAACTACTCACAAAATACTAAAAAACTAACCTTGATGGACTCCGTTACACTAAAAATTGTCACCTTGACATTCTGCTAACTGTATGAGCTCATTAAACACTCATACATGCCTCCTTTGCAAGTCTTACAACCTTGGTTCCTCATTCCAAGCCTCAGAACTGGAAGAAAAACCCTAAAAATCTCTGAAACTCAGGGTACGCAGGTAACATGAGACCTTCTTGCATTTTTAGCTAGGGTACGCAGGTAATGTGAAGAGAAACTGCGTTCTAGAATGCATTCTTCCAGTGTAATGCCTGCGGTACCCCTGTAAAGTAAAAAAAGCGCAAAATTAAACTGAAAAAGTTGAATTTTGGTCAATTCTAGAAGGTTCTGGATGAGATTTTTTGGGGATGAGTACGCTTTAGTAAGGTGCATGTATCCCACACCTTAAGGAACTAATCCCTTGATGTGAGGAGCCTATCCTTTGAAAGAGGACTTATCCCTTCATAGGTGGAACCTAACCTCCTCATCTCGCTTCTTATAAAAGATACTGCATGTAGTAGCCTCAAGGTTAAGAAGATTTTGATGTTAAGAAAACTTATGGGAGATTGAAAGAACATTTTGATGGCAGAACATTTGAGCTGAAGTGGGTGTCAGCATTATTTAGACTTTCGCTAAGCTTTTAGAGAGAGCATCAGTGACACCCCTTCAGGCTCTATGGAAGAGGTAAGACTTATCAAAGTAGAGGAGACTCCTGCTTCGGACCCCGGGAAGGCCTTTCGAACATCAAGGCTAAGGTTGTAAGGTTATTCTGTATATTTTTAAGATTAATACAATCAAGTTTTGTTTTTCTCAATAAATTTTCGTTCGATTGTTTATTTCAATAAGCTGTCGTTTGATCGTTTATTTCATAGATTCCTTGATCACTATGATAGGTATGTTTTATAATTATTTGTTATACAGGTGCTATTTGATATTTTCTTGTTTGTGATTGCAGATCAACAAAAGATGATACTTTCTTGTGACAAAAGAGCTCTTGTTACGACAAAGGATTATTGATACGACGGAAGCACTACGACCGCAAATAAGCATTTGGATCTAAGGTAGGATCGACACCTTCATAGCATTTATTTGTAAAACGAATATACTTAGAGAAAGACAAACTTAGTTGTTCGTTTGTTGCTAGATTGTCTTCTGACACTAGGGAGATCGGTCTTGTCCACAAGAACGATTTATCCGGCCAACAAATTGGCGACTCCACTGGGGAAAGAACTTGTTGTTTTTGGTTCTCTTTTATTTTGATTTGAGGAAAAGTTTTTCCTGGTTTTTGATTGATGGATATCTGCCTGGGTAGCTTAGGTTTTCTCTTCTCTTGAAAATTTTGAAATCTTTCAAGTTTTTCTTGAACTTTTCTAGGGACTGCACTTTGCTCTTTTGCACAGTGCGGGCAGTTTCGCACTTTCCTTAAGTAAACAGTGCGGGACCGCACCTGTTACTTCTGGAAGCCTGTGGACCCTTTTAAATTTTTTGAAAAACTTTAGATTTATTTTTTCCAGTTTAGTTTAGATTTAATTTAGGATTCTTAGCATCTACCCAGATTTGTATTTCTCTATCAAAAATCTCTTGTTTCTGAATTTCTTTCAGCAATTCTTCATCTCATCAATCTCCATTAAGTTAATTGGGTGTTTTGAGTCTCTTTTTTGAGAAATTCTTAATTTGATTTCCTTTGTTCATTACTTGGAGGTTTGTCTCAGTCTTTTCACAATTTTGCATCTTTTTTCTTTTGTTTTTGCAAAATTGTGTATGAGTGTTAATCGCCTTTGAGTGTTTTTTGATCTTTGGAACTCTCACCCGATTTTCTTGACTTCCACTTGATTGGTTCTTAGATCACATTAGAATCATCTTGTGTTTGAGAATTCTCTTGCATAGATCACTTTTGCATAATTAGAATTCTCATTTTCAGAATATGAATGAAAAATGTGCATAGATTACATTTGCATACTTTTCAAGTGAATTGTGCATAGATTACAATTGCATAGTTTACATTCTGAAAAATCAATTGTAGATTTAGATTTTTTCTTTGATTTTAATTTAGATGTTTTTATGTTTGTTTTAAAAAAAAATATTGTTTTGGGATTGATTTGCATTAGTTTTTCTTGATGAAATTAGTGCATTAGAGAATTTGTTATATTTTCTCTTAGTGATCAATCTTTGCATTGTTGGAAGTGGATGGAAACTCTCTCCTTACTTTAGTTAGGATTCATCGAATTGAAAAGATTACATTATCATATTCGATTGCATTCAGTTTTGGTTCGGGTCATAACACCATTGGTTTCATATCCATTTACCCTTTTGAGTAATAACAGCCTAAATAACACATCGCTTAATTAAAATTCATCTAGTAATTTTTACATTTCTAGGGCTCTTATCACCAACATAGCTTAGGCTAGTATCTTGGAGTAGGGAGTAATTAACTCTCCAAGATAGTTAAAACAAACAAGTAGACAAATCTTGCGGTAGGAAGAATTCCAGTTGTTGCATGTATGCTCTGGGAAGCTCCTCTTAAAGGAGTTAAGCACGAGATCATATCTGAACCAGTGGGGTAATCAATCCTTCCTCATTGGGAACAATAGAAGATATACACGTATTAAAAACGGTAAACCTCGGATAGACCATTGTCGAGGAGCCAGGGGTCACTTGTCGGTAAACCTTGGATTTTGTTCAAGGAGCCTTCAAGGGGATTGAGCTTTGTTACTCTGCCCTTGCGTGTGTATCGGATCGTAGACTGTTCCCCCAGGTATATTTGTTTCTATTGGTAACCTTAGTGGCCATAATCTATAGGATTCTTTCCTAAGGTGACAGTGGAGGGAAGATCCCACTGTACCTGGAGCAAACGTCGACTAGACTCACTTGGACTCTCTGGGGGGTTCTCTTCACACGAGATGGTTTTGTGAAGAAACTTGTGCCAGTCTGTTTCATTAAGCAGGTTGTCGGGGTAACTGTTCCAACTGCCCTTTCTGTATTAAATTATACGATGTTGGATTTCATCACCAACTAGTGTTTTTAGTACGGGAAGTTACTGTTTGTGTGTGGTTTGACTCCTAGATTTGATAGCGCGTGTTAATTTGTTTGTTTTTACTTTTAGAAACCATAGGTGTGAATTGTGAATTTTAATTGTTAGGTGTGAATTGTGAATTGTTAATTTTAGTTTTAAATTGTTAATAAAATTCACTGAAGTTGAATATAATGGAAACTGTTCCGGAATTTACCAACCAAGGAACCCCTCTTAACGAGAATCCTAGTACTTTTCCTTCCTTTGGAAATGTTGGTCCTCCTTATATGGCTACATTGTCATTACCTGGATTTACAATAGGTTTACCGATATGGTTATTTTCAACTTCGTTGGCCCCGAATACTCCAATTGTTCCACCTCAACCGGATGCTTCACTTCAATAGAGTTCACCATCTCAACATCACCAACCTTTTGTTGACCCTGTACCTTCTTCGCCTAATATTTCTTACTCCATTTCTTCCTTTTCGCTTGGTAAAAGCCTTGACGCTAGTAACCAGGTGGCTAAGAAGAAGAAGAAAGGGAAGAAGAAGAAGAAGACGAAGAAGCAAGAGAAGAAAGAAGTCAACCAACCAACCATGGATGTAAGTGTTAGTTGTGTTGAGGAAACCTCCAACATGCATCGTAAACCCAAATACCCTTGCAGGCTTTGTAAGGGTGACCACTTCCTTATCAATTGTCCTGGTATTCCAAAGGTTTTGGAAGTATGGTCAGAAAAATCTCATCAACTTTCCGTTGATCCATCAACCAGTGATAGTCAGGTTCCTAGGAAAAAGGGTAAAGTTAGGTTTCCTTGTAAGTTATGCAAAGGGAGTCATCAAACTCACATTTACCCTCACATGGATGAAGCCTCAAAATTGTTGGAAAACCTTACTGTTCCATAGCAAGAATTTCCAACTGGTTACCGTAAACTTTCTCCCAACCTACTGTCAAATGACGGAGTGATTGATCTAGTTTCAAGTACAGTCGATCCCACTCTTCCATTGGAGAGTGAAACTCATATCATTCAGGTTGATGATCCATTATTTGATCAAGTGGTCGATTCGATTTCACACTCGGTCGATCCCATTCTCCCTGTAGAGAGTGAACTTCATACCGCTCACGTTCTTCTTGTTACATCAGATTCTTCTACGCCGGGGGGCATTTCACCTGTTTCTACAGAACCCCCTCCAAGTACCGAGGTCTTTTCCTTTGATTGGAATAGACTGACAGAACCTCGTCTTCCTTCCTCTATCCCTTTCCAAATCGTTGTGAAGTTTGGTGGTAGGGACATACATCGCACACAGGTAGATGAAGGTGCTTCTGTTAGTATTTTATCCTCAACTGCTTGGAAAGCTTTGGGTTCCCCTCAGCTTGTGCCTATTACGCAGAATCTGAAAGCTTTTAACATAACCATTAGTGAACCTTTAGGGATCCTTCCTAAGTTTTCTATTACTTTGGAAGGTAAAACTGTCTGTATTGATCTTATGGTAGTTCGAGGTCCCTTGGATTTCAATTTACTCCTTGGGCGAGACTATGTTTATGCAATGAAAGCTGTCGTATCGACACTCTTTCGCATAATGTCTTTCCCTCACAATGGCAATATTGTGACTATAGACCAGCTTTCGTTCCCTAGTCTTGATTCGACTACCAATAATCTGACATCCCTGAATGTTCCTGATTCTAAAGTGGTATCTACCTCGCCACGGGTTAATTATGTGGCAACTAGTCCCATGTTTTCAGTTACCGATGGAAGCGAGCCTCTCACTGTTTGCTCGACTTCCTATGACTTAGATCCGGTAATTGACATGGAAAACTCTATGGGATTATTTGAACGCGATGTTATTATCCCTTTTGAGTCCCTTGACATGTGTTCCTTCCAGAGGACTGTTCTTCCTTCTGATGAAGACCTCTTGGAAGCCATGATCAAGGTGTGTCCATTGACATGTGTTTCTTCTTGTTGGAAGCCATGATCAGTCGGTGAGGATAGTTCCTTTTACTGTGTCAACCTCGTTAAAAAATGAATCAGTCAGTGAGGATAGTTCCTTGTACTGTGTCAACCTCGTTAAAAAATGAAATAGTGGGTCCGAGTAAAGTTCCTTTTACTGTGTCAACCTCGTTAAAAAATGAATCAGTGAGAGTGAGGATAGTTCCTTTTACTGTGTCAACCTTGTTAAAAAAATGAATCAGTGACTGGTGAGGACAGTTCCTTTTACTGTGTTAACCTCGTTAAAAAATGAATCAGTCGGCGCGAGCATAGTTCCTTTTCTTGTGTCAAGCTCGTTTAAAAAATGAAACAAGCTTCCATGAGGATAGTTCTTTTCTTGTGTCAACCTCATTAAAAAATGAATCAGGTATGAGGACAGTTCTTTTCCTGTGTCAACCTCATTAAAAAATGAATCAGTAGATAGATTGTAGAGAGTAGAAGATAAATTAGAATCAGTAGGTACATGAGGATGGTTCCTGTTACTGAGTCAACCTCGTTAAAAAATGAATCAGGTATGAGGACAGTTCTTTTCCTGTGTCAACCTCGTTAAAAAATGAATCAATTGGTCAGAGGATAGTTCTTTCTACTAAGTCAACCTCATTAAAAAATGAATTAGGTATGAGGACAGTTCTTTTCCTGTGTCAACCTCGTTAAAAAATGAATCAGTTGGTCTCAGGATAGTTCCTGTTACTGAGTCAACCTCATTAAAAAATGAATCAGTTATGAGGATAGTTCTTTTCCTATGTCAACCTCGTTAAAAAGTGAATCAGTTGGTCATGAGGATGGTTCCTGTTACTGAGTCAACCTCATTAAAAAATGAATTAGGTATGAGGACAGTTCTTTTCCTGTGTCAACCTCATTAAAAAATGAATCAGTAGGTTATGTAGGTAGATTAGAAATAAGTAGTTAGCTGAGGATAGTTCCTTTTACAGTGTCAACCTCGTTAAAAAATGAAACACGTTGCCATGAGCATAGTTCTTTTCCTGTGTCAAGCTCGTTAAAAAATGAAACAAATCCTCCCTTAATTGAGTCGAGTCTTTGAATAGACCTCGTAAATGTTAAGTAATATATTTAGGTTAGTTTTTAGGTCGGGTCTTTCATATGATCTCGTAAATGAACCTTCATTCCATCCAGCTATTTATTACTAGTGTACTTAGTTGAATGAAATGAAGCTGGGGGGGCATGCGCTCTAGCAGTTACGCTTAGGGGGCATCAAGCACAGTTTTCTTTCTGTTTCAAGCTTGTGCAAAAATGAAACCACTCTGAAGCATAGTTTCTCTGTTTCAAGATTTTGTAAAAATGAAACCTATCTTGAGTCAATTTCAGCTATTTTCGAGACTCGTTAAACTCATGAAAATCCAGAGATTATTTTGCTATCTTTCATTCTCGTAACATACATGAAAATGCTGAGTTCTTTCCGTCTTTTCCTGCTCGTAAATTAAATTGAAAGTCGGCCATATGAGTACATTTTTATCCCTTTTTCGCACTCGTTCAAACTTACAGAAAAAGCGAAACCATGGAGTTCTCTTTTAAGCCCTTTTCAGACTCTCTAAACATGAAAAGATTGCCGAGTACTTGACTATTCAAACTCATTAAAGTAAATGAACAGTCGTCCCTTCAGTATAAGTTTACCCCTTTTACGGACTGAAATGGACTATTTACGAAAAAGGTATACGTTGACTAATTACGGTGAATAGAGTTCTCTCCCACATTATTTTATCCTTTTTCGGGCTCGAGAGACTAAATTTACGAAAAAGTACACCCATGGAGTTTTCTTAAGTTTTTTCTTCTGACTCCCTAAAATTGAAAAACACCGAGTTTCTCCTATACTGGACTCGTTAAAATTTAACAGTAAAGGACCTGTTTAATTTTCAAACAAGAACGAACCACTCCTTCTTAGGGTTCGAATCTTAAACTAAGTTGGACTCATCCGAAGGATGAGCTTATAAACAAGAAAATGTTATCCTCCTCAAGCTTGTCAAAAATAAAGAGGTACTTGCCAGAAATGGTGGGGGAAAAGAGAGAAAAATGAACCTATTTGTTACATCTTGATTATTCAGAAAACCGTTAACCACTCTTGAACACGACGCCTTTTGTCCACCTGGGTTGGGAAATCCTTTGCCTAACAGTTAATCAAACCATATTGAAAGTTTTCAGCTGATTTCTGGGTATTAGCTTTGGGTCAATTGTCACCAAACCATCTGCAGTGTCGTTATGTGCTCAAAAGGACAGTTCAAATAAACCATTCATCTGCAAAATATCTGTCATCCATTTTTGACCATCCCTGAGTCAGTCCTTGCCAATATATTTTCAAAACTTGATCTATGATTTTGTGTTGTGGGCTTGCCTATGACGGATCACTTTATATCGACGACAGCTCATTATCTAGGAAGTTGATCTAGAAATCGTCAGTACCTTGAAATATGCATGCCTCAATGGCAGGTTTCTCTCCTTCGACGACAGGTTACATCATTGACCTTCAATCGAATGATTCCGTGACATGTTCGAATTCAGCTCATTCATTCACATTTCATGGATTGTACTGAGTACTTTGAGAGCCATTGACATTACTGGTGGTTTCTCTCACACTTGTTAACATTTTACATCATTGACTGGTAATCAAGTGGTTTCTACCATGTTCGACTTCAACACATTTATTCACATGGATAGAATCGTACTAGTTCGAGATGTGGAAATCAAGACCCTAGATCTGGTTTCTACCATCCAGGCTGCGAGGAATTTTGTTATCATTCATACAGTAGACTATTTATAAACAGATGGCTGCATCCATACTGTGTCTACACGTGTCTATACTATGATGTATTCAAAATCATTCATGTATCAGAACAATTTAAGATAGTTCTAGTTAGTTTTGATCTGAGTATGGGAATGCCTACCTCAGCAATGATATGTTTACATATATATATTTTTCATTGAATGTTTTTACAAGTTCCGACCGGGGTGTCCACAGGATGATCCTTGAAATGATAAAGTACTTCACTCTTCATATATGACAGACTTCATCTTCATCTATTCCAGACTTCTCACTTTAGGGGGCAATATGTTACACTAAAAAATTATCACCTTGACATTCTGCTGATTTTATGGGCTCATAAACACTCATACATGCCTCCTTTACAAGTCTTACAACCTTTGTTCCTCATTCCAAGCCCTAAAACTGGAAGACAAACCCTATAAATATCTGAAACTTAGGGTACGCAGGTAACATGAGACCTTCTTGCATTTTTATATAGGGTACGCAGGTAATGTGAAGAGAAACTGCGTTCTAGAACGCATTTTTCCAGTGTAATGCCTGCGGTACCCCTGTAAAGTAAAAAAAGCACGAAATTAAACTGAAAAAGTTGATTTTTGGTCAATTCTGGAAGGTTCTGGATGAGATTTTTTGGGGATGAGTACGCTTTGATAAGGTGCATGTATCCCACACCTTAAGGAACTAATCCCTAGATGTGAGGAGCCTATCCCTTTGAAGGAGTGTTCTATCCCTTTAAAGGTGGAATCCTAACCTCCTCATCTGCTCTATAAAAGGAGGCATTGGGTAGCCTAAAAGGGTTAAGTTTTGATTGAGATTTTGGAGATTGAGGATTAGAGTTCAATCTTTATGCGTGATTGAGCTAAAGTGCTGTTGAGATTTAGAATTCTTTCTGCTGAGCTTTTGAGAGGAAATATCACATACCTCTTTGTGCTTCTGAAGGAAGAGTGCAAGACTTATCAAAGTAGAGGAGACTCCTGCTTCGGACCCCGGGAAGGCCTTTCGAACATCAAGGCTAAGGTTGTAAGGTTCTTCTGTTATTTTAAGATTAATACAATCAAGTTCTGTTTTTCTCAATAAATTGTCGTTCGATTGTTTATTTCAATAAGCTATCATTTGATCATTTATTTCATAGATTCCTTGATCACTATGATGGATATGTTTTATAATTATTTGTTATACAGGTGCTATTGATATTTTCTTGTTTGTGATTTTAGATCAACGAAAGATGATACTTTATTGCGACAAAAGAGATCTTGTTGCGACGAAGGATTATTGATGCGACGGAAGCACTACGACCGCAAATAAGCATTTGGATCCAAGGTAGGATCGACACCTTCATAACATTTATTTGTAAGAATAATATATCTATAGAAAGACAAACTTAGTTGTTCGTTTGTTGCTAGATTGTCTTCTGACACTAGGGAGATAGGTCTTGTCCGCAAGAACGATTTATCCGGCCAACAATGAGCACTAAAATATTAGGGGCATACACACCTATCCACCTTAGATAGTCTCAGCACATAGGATGGAGGCTGATTTGTGCAAAGGAGACATACAATGGGAAATTTCACTTCATATGTTAGAGGAAGGATGCAAGGGTGCACCAGTAAACCCGGATGTGTAGTCTATTCTAAACCGTTATTCTATAGTATTTGGGGACATACCACCTGGAAGGCCACTGGACCAGGGGTTTGAGCATACTACTAGGTTGAAGTAGGGGATCCAAGCAATGATCACCACACCCTATAGGCATCCCAAAGCCTACAGGGATGGGATTGAAAAAGCCATTCAATATCTCTTTTGTTTAGGAAATATCTGACCTAGCACCAGTCCTTTTGCTTCTTCTATGGTCTTCGTTAAGAATAATGATGGTACATTAAGGATGTGCATTTATTATAGATACTTGAATAAAAAGACAATGAAGAATAGATACCCAATTACCAGGATCGATGAGCTGATGGATGAGCTAAGGGGATCATAGTACTTCTCAAAGATTGATTTGAGTTCGGGGTACCATCAAATTTGGGTGAGGGATCAAGATATCCCCAAGACTGCATTTAGATGTCATTATGGCCACTTTGATTTCTTGGTGATTCCCTTTAGGTTAACCAATTCTCCGACTACTTTTTAGTCTTGCATGAACCACATCTTCCGTGGTCAATTGTGGAAATTTGTGTTGATTTTCCTTGATGATATTCTTATTTACATCGGCACTGAGAGGATCATCTACAACATATTGAGACAGTATACACATTCTTGAGGAGAATAAATTCTATGATAATCTCTCCAAGTGTGAGTTTGGGCTCACAGAGATGCTTTATTTGGGCCACATCATTGGAGTGTGTTATCAGCCAAAAATTCTCAAAAAAATCATTGTGTCAATTTTTTTTTTTGATCATGGTTCAAAATAGGGTCTTAGGAGTCATTTCTTGAATTTGATCAAAAGGGAGTATTAGTTTTTTAGGTTTGAACATTCCTTAGTGTTAAATAAATTCATTTTAAAGGTTTTTCATGTCAAGTCATTCATCATTTCATCATTCATTTCATTTCCCTAAGTTTTTTCATCAAAAATATCCAATTATCCAATAAAACTTACTTTCATATTGCCACCTGTTGAAAAAAATCATTTTGCACTACGAAAGCATTGTCTTTTCGTAGCGCAATATGAAGCAAAAACTCTGTTTTTTGGTTTTGAGTAGTCAACTTCGAAGGAGGTTTCTGAGCAACTGAAAATGAATTTAGGAAAAATGAAAGAGGTTTTCCTTATTAACATAAGTAACTACAAAAAAATCTCTAATTTTCCTCAAATTCATTAGGAGGTTGGAGAATATGATAAATTAAAATGCGCTATGAAACTGTTGTTACAAAATGTCCTGCACATGACTGTTTAGCAGTCAACTTCAAGTTTAGTTTCTGGCCAAATGAAAATGTATTTTGGAATTATGAAAGAGGTTTGTCTTCATCACATCCATAGATATAAACAACTCTATAATTTTTCTCATATGTGCTATAAGTTGGAATATATAAGGCTTTATTTGAAGCCCTATTTTCAGAAACAGAGTTTTCCTATTTTACACATTTTTTTCAAAGGAAAGTTCTGGACAACATGAGATATGGTTCAAAAACCCAAGTGAGGTTTTTATTCAAGACATAATTTCCTAATAAAGCCTCCTTCATTTTCTCAAAATAAATCATGGAGCAGTAGATATAGGCTCTGTCCCAAGACATTTTTTCAGGAAGAAACAGGAAAAACCAATAACCCAACCTATTGCAAATGAAGAAGGGACCTCAAGAAGGATGGAATGACTCTGTTTTTCAAGTGATATGATGAAATCAGGTCTATTTTAAGTTTTTTTCACATTCACACTTTAAATTTTGGAAAAAATTCAGATAAAACTGCTCACTTAGCAGTTTTGTAGCGCAAACAGTGCAAAAAGGGTGAAATGCGCTACAAAACTGCTGACAGCTTTTTTCACCCTTTTCCATCAATTTTTGAAGGGAAAATGTGTGCATAATGATCTGAAATTGTTAAGGAAGCTGTCTCAAGTGAATATGAAGATAAATATTGAAGAAAGAAGCCAAATTTTTGAAGGAAAAAGGGCAAAAAGACTACGCTACGAAAAGCGCTATGAAACTATGTTGTTTTCATAGCGCAGGTCTGTTTTCTACTATTTTGCATAGTTTGATGGTAGTTTTGTATAGCTGGCACTTCAGAATTATTTGGGGCACGTGTTATTTCAGTTATTGATAGAAAATAACCTCGAATTCATGGGTTTATCATGATTAAAGTGTCTGAAGAAAACAAAGAACCCTATGCCTAGAAAACAGGGGACAGTTTCCTGGTTTAATGGAGATCAGCATTGAGGTCATAAAGTGTTGGAGCTTATCATATGGATTCGACCTTATGGAGATATAGTTGGAAAATGATGTAATATAGTTTATATACGGTTTTTATGGGTAGAGTTAAGGAGTTTGAGTCCTATTTGTAATAGGACTGTTAATTAGGTTTGCAACTGTCATTTTGTAATAAATACCATGTCACATAGTTAGGCAAGGTGTCAAAAAGTAAGAATTCAATGTATATAGCTCAGGATGAGGTTAGCCTATGTTGTAAATGATCTATAAAGATGAAAAGTTCGAATTAGCAAAGGGTTGGACATTTTTTAGCAAAAAAGACTGTGTTTATTGTAAGTAATTATTTTCAGCTTAATACAGAGTTTTCTACTTAGCCAACTCAAGATTCATGAAGAGTTCTTGTATATTATTGTTCTGATGGAATATTTTTAACATCCTATTGCAGTGGTATTTTTTTATGTTACTTAGAATTCATCATTGATGCTCTGACTTCCTTCATAGACAAACTGGCTGTGTGTTTTACTATTTCACATGTGTATTCCTTGACTTGAACTCTATCATGCCTTGACTTCCGTGCTAGGTAGATTGTTTGGTTTTAATGAAGCTATTATGACTCCATAAGCCCAATGTACACTTGCTAATGTGATTTAAAACCAATTTATATCATTTATTTTCTTTTACCCCATATAGAGTTAGCCATCTACATATTTATCAAAAATCATAAACCCTTGAGAGAGCCCTCTTACGTTGAGGAGGCTAAGCCTCAACCGAAAGATTGGTTTGAAATAGTTACATGAGATTAAATTGATTGGTAGCCTATCAGGTCTGATTTTGTGATAACAAAGTGGATGGAGTAAGGTTCCATGAGGAGAAGATCCGTGCTATTCGGGATTGTCCAAAGCCAAAGAACGTAACATAACTTCGAAGGTTTGTACGCATCTGCACCTACTACCTAGAGTTTTTCAAAGGGTTCCACCAACTAGTAGCACCACTCACAGATACAACCAAGAAGGGAGCCTTTGGTCGGATAAATACAACATGGAGGGCCTTTTATATGCTCAAGGAGGTGATGAGTAGTTTCTCGGTATTGGTATTTCCAGATCTTTCCTAGCCATTTGAGCTGGAATGTGATGCTTCTAGGGAGGGCATTGGAGTAGTATTGATGTAGGGGGGCCACCCCATAGCTTTTGAGAGTCAGAAGTTGTTGCCTCATGAGCGGTTGTATCCTATCTATGATAAGGAAATGTTGACTATTATGCATGCATTAGCCAAATTTTGGCAGTATTTGGTGGGAAACATATTTCGAGTAAAGACTAATCATAACAGTCTCTGGTTCTTTCTTGAGGAGAAGAACGTACAAGAGAGGCATAAAAAATGGGTTAGAGAAATCCACTCATATGAATTTTACATTGAATATTTCAAAGGTAAGAGTAATGTGGTAGCGGATGCCTTATCATGGATTCTAGTTGCGCTGTCATTGATGAGTGTGGATACAGATTGGAAGGCCTAGTTGTTGGTGGAGTATTCCAAAGACCGCTTTAAATGCGAAATATTAGATGGGAAGGTTACCGATGAGAGGTATAGATTGATGGATGAGATCATCTATTACAAGGACCAAATCTTCTTGACTAGAGACTCTAAGCTCAAGGAAATTTTTTTTCATGCAACACATGATTCCCCACTTTTAGGACACCAAGGTTTCATAAAGACATATCGGGCTATCAGGGAAATATTCTCATGGAAGGGTCTCAAGGAGGATGTGATCTAGCATATTAGGAGTGCATAGTTTTCCAGAAGAATAAAGGGGAAAACAACCACCCTGCTGGGTTGTTACAACCACTTCCTATTCCAGAGGGGAAATGGGAAAGAATTTCTATGGACTTCATTACTAGGTTGCCAGTAGTACAGGGAAAGGATTGTATCTTTGTGGTCATTGGTCGACTAAAAAAGTGTTCACATTTCTTTTCCATCTCTTCATGGTACACTACTTCACAAGTGGCCAAGTTGTTCTTCAGAGATGTTTTCAGACTTCATGGTCTTCCTAAGACTAGATTCAGTGATAGAGATAGGCACTTCATGGGTCGATTTTGGCAGGAGAATTTCTATTTGGTGGGTATCGAGCTGACTCCGAGTACCAGTTATCACCCATAGACTGATGGGTTGTAATGTCCCGAAATGGAAATGAATAGCTTTTTCACCACTAAAATGTTCCTTTTTTGGAAATATGAACAAGGCTATGTCAGAGATGGATTGAGAGGGATTTTACCAGTTATTTCACCTCTAAAGAGAGGATGATAATTAGAGGCTATCTGGCCCTTCCTCAGACTCTACCTATATCTATGAAAATATTTCTTCCTCAGGAAGATCTTGCTCAAGGGAATGAGCTACAACAATATGCAAAACATAAGCATGAAGAGCAACTTGCACAAACTTCAGGAAAATGCCAGAGAACTCATAGCCATCTTATTGAAATAATAGTAGCTGCAAATGTATACAAAATCCTGAGGGAAATGATGCTCAAGATGAACAATAGCAATCCTCAAGGAAGAAGTACAATAATCATGAGATAAACACAGCTACACAAGTGAACCCTAGCTATGACTACACAGTAACATGGAGACAACTGCAACATGTAAAATGGTAATAAAATGATATTACAATAATAGCTCAAGGAATGGGGGGGAGCATGCTCTCAACCCTTGAAAACACTAATATAACACTGATACACAATCCTTAGAAGGATTGGCTGCAATACATGTATAAAAAATGAAAATACAATAATGTTAGAGTTGTTGGGTAGTAGCAGCAACTCAAAATATACAATAGAAGGAGGAGAATGAATATGGCTTGCAAACTAAAACAACATCCTCCAATGGATTCCTTAAGTGCAAGGCTGATCCCGACACAAGAAATCTCTTCCTCCAAAATGGTGGAGCAAACCCCCACTACAGACAAACTTTGATATAACGCAGTCTATGGAAGGGACTGTGCTGATGAAGGTGGGAGAAGCTTGGCCTTCTTCCAAAATATGCAAATCAGCTCTAGAAACCCTCCTTGTTGATCTTCCCAAAGAATAGGAACTCCTTCCTATGAGAAATGATACAAGGAATGGTGTTGTGGAATCTCCTCCATAGCAACACCTGAAACACAACCCAGTGACTGCGCTATAGATGAAGAAGTGGCTATGGCCAAATGCCTGAATGTGGAGAAATGAAGAGCAATCCTCCTTGATCCACTCAAGAGAGGAGAGGAACTCCTAAATAGGAATCACTCGTGCCAAAGGCACTACAACTCAACTGAACAGCTGGAGGCTACAAATAGACTCAAAGTCCAAATCTTCAATAATAATCTCTATGGCTGCCTCATCCTACTTATATGAAAAATGATGTCTCTATGCCATGGACCCCACCCAATTAGGGTTTTTTTCCTCTAGAAGTTTCCTCCCTTTCTAACTACGCTGACTTCTCAAGCAAGCTACACCCTCTCAAGCTGCACTATTTACTTGGTCAACATGACCTCATCCTCATGTGTTTGCCCCCTTTTCATACTAGGAGGTGCAAAAATGGCTACTCCATGGATCCCTTCCCACTTCATGTGGAATTTTATTTATGCAAATGGGTCTCCTCACCCATTTTATTTATCTCCTAGATAATATGAGCAAAATTTTAATGTTCCAATTTACTTGCAAAAATTTGGAACATTACAATCCTCCTCTCCCAAAGATTGCTTGCCCTCAAGCAAGTGAAAGGATAGACTGTGTCTTCTTCTCCTCTGCCTGTAGCATCCCTGTATGATGATATCCTCCAAGTGCAGTGATTCTATCTCATCAATCCAATCCTCCACAATGCTCCTCCTTAGCATGCAAGTAGTTGTCAAGTCCTCATCATGTAAGGTATAATGCTCAAGAGGATAAAAAGTAGTGTCTAGAGGTCCCTCATTGAGGAATGGAGTCCAAAATGTATTGGGAATTATCTCCCCCATATGATCCATCCATCCCTAAGCTATGTGCCATGCAAATTTAGTCACCTCCCAACTAGGCAACTCAAAAAAACTGTCATCCACCTTTGGCTCCATCAAAGAAGGTGGGCTGAAAATCTGCACATGGTAGACCATATAGTCTACCCCACACTGTCCATCTCTCCACTTAAGATAAGTTTAGAGTGTTTGTTGATCCTAGGATGCAATAATGTTGCCATCAAGTGGCAAGAAGAAGGCTGGACCTCCCAAGGTATCTCCCCCAACGCTGCAAGACATGCTGGCCCAAACATCCCCATATGTGATGAGTCGGGAATCATCCTCATATGGTCTCATACCCATCATATGGCTCACCTCATAATAAAACATTGTTGCTGCTGTAGTGGCCATACCATTTCTCATGCTCTCATCAGAACATGCAGTGCAAAATATGTGAGGGACTCCTCCCTTAGTGGACACATCCATCCTATGTGTCTCCTCCTCAACCCTGCTCCTCATAAAGACATGAACAATAGAATCATAGGGAGAAAATAGGAGCATCATGCTTGCTGCCATGTGTAACAAATGAGAAGGAAAGTGGTCCCTCAAGTGCAACCAGTGCATTTTTGTGCTCCACTGCCTTAGAGACTGATAAAATTTGTGGCTACTCAACGACCGATGTGTTGCATCAATCTCGTCACAAGCTTGGGGCAGGTAAAGGGTACCAGCTGAAAATTGAGCATGTCCTCCATGATCTCTATCCTCCCCAATTCCTCCAAGATAATGGCCATTATCCATGCTTATGTCCCCTACTAAACCATGAGGTCTAGAAAAATGTATGCTCCTCCTTGGAGCATTCTCCTGCATGTGTATGGTTAAGGGATGCATACATATATCATACAATTGATAATGTGGAAAACAATGTACACCCTTACCATGTCCTCTGCTCATATCATTTGAGGGACTCATAGATGAATATCCTCTCATCCATAAAGGGAAAAGGGGTGGTCGTGCTAATTCCCCCATCTCCGTATGGCTGGTGCATCTCCTCCTATGCTGATCATTAGATGTCCTGCAGGTGAAAGAATCATTGGAATATCCCACCAATAGCCCAGAGTTCTAATGCAGATCTATCCTCCATAATGACAGTGCTGGTAGTTCCTCATGAAGAACATCTATCATATGGTTGTCCTCCTTCTTGACGCCTCCTATGCCTAAGTCACAATTTGGAAGGTTGTTATCCTTCCAATGCTGCTTCTGCCACAACATAGAATCTGCAATGAGAGTAGGTGTAGAGGTGGTTGAGGAAATGTATCCCTCCTTCATGAATCCATCCAAAACTCCCACTGCTATCTCAAGCTCTCCCAAGGTTCCCATCTTTGTAGAATCAATGAGTGGTGCCTCCAAGTGTGAAGCAACCATCCTCCTCTGCTGAGCTAGCGACCCCGTGGTTGAAATGCCTCCATGTGGTGAGACATCTCTATCAAGAGAAGACTGAACATATGGATGAACACTTATGTCCATGCCCTGACTGCGCGATCCAGCCTCCCTCCTTCGTGCAATAACCTCCAAAAATGGATAT
>CM076581.1:622371866-622563260 GCA_034641835.2 Pinus albicaulis
TTCAGATCTATCATTCAACTATTACCCATTCCATATAGATATACTTCAAAGAGAAGTATTCATTAAAACCCAGACACCTTGCACACCCTTTGCACAATGATTTTCTTCTCCTTATATAGATTTAGCCTTTGTCAATACCATGAGCCAAAACCATATTACTTCCGATGGTATTCCTGGACGGGATCACATAGACAATCCAGTGCTCAATACAATGGGTCAATACCATGGTAGTAACCCCTGGTTTTACACATTTAGAGCGCAATTGATCATACGCGACTTGGCACGTACTTTTCCGCGTGCATACGCGCCTTCTCCTTAACAAACCCGCGTATGCCTTGTAACATACACTTTTCATCATTGTTCTGGCACATACTGAAGATTTCTTTCTCTGGTACTTCTGAGCTACTTGTAGAACATCAGATTTACATCATTAATAAACTCATCAAGCATCAAGAACAACTTCATTAAGTAGGTTGCCATCATCTTCATAAATTGGGTTGCCATCAAGGACAACACTCTGCATCATATTGCCAACAAAAAATTTCACCCCAATTTGCATGACCGTTCGCATACCCAGCTTCAGATTCAACTTGATTCAAATATGTCCAGATGCCCCTACATCAGACTCCCGAGGCACAAAAATTATGACCTCCTGGTCATATATCTTCTCTAACTGTCAGCAGTTCTACCCACGTCATCTGTGGAACTGCTCCTTGTGATCTTCCTGTAACAGCATGCTTGAACAATTATAACCCGCATCCTCTGCGGAATTGTCCTCTGTGAGCTGCAACAAAGCCTCTGCAATAGCAAGTCCTCCCTGCTACCAGATACCTCACCAAGCTTCCCTCCTGAGCTCTGACTTTTGGCATTTCTCTGGTTCGCTCCTGTGGAACCATTTGAGCACTCCTGCTCTAGGCTGCTGCAATCTTCTCACCTTCCTCTACTGCTACTTCATAAAACATGAAAATCAAAAGCTTCACAAAACTTCACAAAAGTGTACCTCTTCTTCCTCTGTACACAAACTTCTTCTCCGCAGGAAATCATTTTCCCACTCTGATACCACTTGATGAAAAGCGAAACCCACTACAAGCAGGTTCGCCTTTCATTGTTCAAATTGAACCTGCAACCTCAAACTGTATCAAAATTCATACTCATAAAACCAATACTTCGGTTCGATCTTGGGGCATGTGGGTTATAGGCCCATTTTTCTTCCGCTGCACCACATCAATGGTTACATATAAACATACCCATGTATCAGAAGTACTCTAAACAAAGAAATCGAGTTATATAACTCGAACAATGTGAGCGAGCCTCTTTCCATCTTAAAATTCAAAACCAAAACCTCACACTTCACTATTGTGGTCCACATATGTATATAAACACAATTCGTATGTTATAAAACAGAGTAATAGCATTTTAATAATGTCGTGACCAACAACGCCAGTCCCACCTATTCAAATCTCGGTTATTTAATAAACGTTTGACCATTGCAAAACGCTGGCCATACCTTACATTATCTCCCAGGCAGCTATGGATACGCATGCGTTTGGATCTTTCGCAAAGCCGATCGGAGGGAAGTCGCGTTATTTCCACCTCAGAACTTTAACACGCCAGAGCTACGCGATATAAATGGTTTTGTGGATACGACGTGTCCAAAACTTATTTGATCGCGCTCTAATTTGTGAAACCGCTTCTCAACCCAAAGGGCACGCGAGACCAGTGGTATTACTACCAAAACCACTCAACTTCAAATCGCTGCAAACAGAGTTAAAACCATGAGCATTCGGATGAAACCATTCATCTCTGTCTTATGATGCAAATCGACCTCCCGATTTAGTTCAATCAAACCGAATTCGAGACCAAATTAATCACACCCGATTGCAAATTAACTCTGACTGTATTATAGCGGACTCTAAAAAACAGAGGTTCAATACGTATTCAATAATCAGGGATTTAACACCAATTCGCCCTTCATAAATCATCGATTCTCTGTTCACACAAAGACTGATGTTTAATTGAAATCAAATTAAGACAGAATCATATAACATTTGATTGCCATCGACTCCATAAGGATCGATGGACAATAATCACTGAAATGCACTCATAATGAAACTGCAGATAACTCATATGTAACTTGCATGCATTAAATGGACTACAGAATATAATTTTAAGTAACTCAACGCACATATACAGACACCCATAACTCAATCCTTCTACTATATAGAAAAATATCTTTAAACACCTAAGGCATTTCAGCCTTAGTAACAAAGTTCACACATGACTACATTGTGCTCACTCACTCCCCCTGAGACATTACAGTCTCGCTGGTTATATAGATGTTACAAAGGTTCGTGAATCGGCTGAGATCCATAGTCTCTCTGAATCGCTCAAACAACCCTTCATCTCCTCAATCGCACACATGGAAGATCATTTCATTCAATCAGTTACAAAATTCAGTATCGGTTAAAAAATTTTGCCCCAATTTGCATGACCGTTCGCATACCCAGCTTCAGATTCGACTTGATTCAAATCTGCCCAGATGCCCCTGCATAAAAGGAGAACTTATGTTGGTCATGCTTCCTTTTATTAGAGAAAATCGTTGTTTTGGTATTACTAGTATTGACTTGCATCCCCACACCTCTACAAAATTTTTGAAGGAAATATAGGCACATCTGCAACCCATGGGTAGATTTAGCAATCAATATAAGATCATCAACATATAAAAGAAGATTTATCACAAACTCCCCCAACCAAACACCATCTCCAACTTACAGATTTAATCACTCTTCCAGATTTAACCTTGCTTGACTCCAATGTCACTTCTAAAGCTTTCCAAAATTCCCACCGAATTTCTAATTTTGACATCCAAATCGTCATAAATCCTATGGAAAAGGACTCTATAATGCAAAAGAATTTGAAGTTCTTCCATTATACCCCACAACTTATCTCTAGGGACTGTGTCAAATGCCTTTTTGAAGTCAACAAAGCAACAAAATAATTCTTCTTTTCTCCCCAAACCTTTTCAATAATGTATCTCAGCGTGATACCTTGATCCACTATAGAAATCTTCGGCCTAAAACCCACTTGTCCTTTTGCCCTCTTTTCTTTTACTTCTTCCCACTTACTAATTGTATTTTCTACCACGTTGTTGAAAAGCTTTGCCAACAAAGGATTGATCACAATGGTTCTATAATTAGAAGGATTATTAATGTCTCCACTTTTAAAAAGGGGTATTTCTAGGCTAGTTGTCTAGTGTCTTGGGAATCCTTGCCGAATGATGTTGTTGAATATTTCCATGTTGTGCAGTGCAAGAGAGTTCATTCCCCATTTTAGATACTCTGCTTGAAGTTCAACCTAGCCCTTTCTCTTCCCTGTTTTCAACTTCTTAATTCCAATCTCCACCTCATGTAACGTGAAAAGCTTTGTAGTTGTTTTGATCCTCGAGGAACTTGTCTTTTTCCCTTTTTAAGATCTATTTATATAATTTTACATTTATCTTTTCCTTTCCTGCCTTTTTCAAGGTTTTCCTTGCCATTTTACATTCCTTATCAAACCAAAAAATAATTTCATTTCGATTTCCTTTTTTTTCTCTTTTGCACTTCTTAAGTGCACTTTGAATTATATTTTTTAACTCGTGACTCTTGAAGCTTTGAAAATCAATTTTCTCTTTTTTCTCTTTTTGAATTAATCTCTCGAACATTATCTTGAAGATAGTACAATTTTCTTCTGTTAAGAAAATTTTTCCCATTAATAATAATTGTCTAGAACATTGGATTTTCCTCTACTCCTTTTCTTCTTCTGACCATGATAAATTTATGTAAATTAGATTATGGATGGGTGTATTAATTTCTTAGGTTAAACGGTTTATAGATGGGTGTCTTCATGCATTAACGTTTCTTTGGGAACTTTTTGATTATCTTGTTGGGGTGATTTTTGATAATGTAAAGATCACGCACGCGGCGTTACGGCTTTAACAAATTTACTCACCGAGGTTGGGGAAAATGATAAGCCTCTATTTAATGTTATTTGTAGATTATTATTGTCATAGATTCTTATATTTGTAGATTATTATTGTCATAGATTCTTATATTTTTTAATTCGTTTTTTTTACCGTTTCTAACGATTAAGTAGAGGGTTTTAATGAAAAAAAGAGAGAGAAGAGAGGGGACTGATTTGATCGACTTGCACTAAATACACAAAAGAAACCACTTTGCATGGTCTTCACACCAAAAAGATTTAAAACAAAAATTAATTGTAATATAAATGAAAAAAAAAAATCACTTTTTGTGCAACCGCTCTCTCAATCGCATTCTTAAATCTTTGGTCATCTACGTTCACAAGAAATTGATATCAAACCACTAAGACACCGTGATATAAAAAAATATTAAAGGGAATAAATAGATATAAAAAATATTAAAGAGAATAAATAAAAAATAAAAAATAAAATTATTATAGTGAAAAGTCATATGCAAAATTAAGGTTGGAATATGTTTTAAAAGTGTTTTTTGTTGTTTAAGAGTTTTTCTTCTTTAGAGATAAGGAAATAGGTTGACATTTCAAGATCCAGAGACATTTTGTAGGAGAATCATGTTTCCTTACAGACCACCAAGGAGTTATTTTAAGTAGCATGGCATGGTTTTCCTTGAATAAAGGTGATAAATCAGCATGCATTCAGAGATAACATAGAGAAATAATTTTCCTCAGTGTTAGTTTGACAATTCCTCGATATTAATTTGATAACTAAATTATGATAAATTTTCTCAATATAAAAAAGTAATATGTAAAAATATTTTAAAAAATATCCCCAATATAAAAAAGTGATATGTAAAAATATTTTAAAAAATATTCAAATTCAACTGAATGTTTTTTATTGGTGATAATTATCGGTTTGTAAATTAATACTTATTTTTTCATTTCAAATTCTTTCCCAGCCTAATCTCGATATGATCATTAAAATAAATGGCATAGAAGAAAACAAAAGACCCCTTTGAAAATTTTAGAATAACATTTAGACGTTTTCACTATATGTATATATAAACTTTTTCTATTTTATGGATTGATTTCCTATTAACTATGGTGGTGGTCAAGATACTACATCTAACATGTCACTTAGATGGTAAAGGTTGACATAAAGTTTTGATTTTAGTTTAGTTAAGTTCTCGTGCTATATTTTGTTAAAATGTTATTAACAAAATTTTCAATCACTGTTTCGATGAATTTCAGTTTTATTTTTTATCATTTTTCAAATGAATTTTTAAATAATTGATATTGGTGATAATTTGTAATATCTTTGTGGTTATTTTTTTAACTTCGGTTTTTTCAAATAATTGATTTTAGTTGCTTACGAGGTGTAGAATATTTGGTGAATGGGTATATTGTGAAAACATTTATTATGTAATAGTTACATTTTCAAAACCATGTGGATGTTCTACTTGCCTAACTTTTCATTGGATTATGAAATTAGCCTAATTATCAATTCTTCTAGTAATTTTTACCTAAAATATGTAATTTGTATAAATATTATATTTAGTTTTGCAAATAAAGAATGCTTACACTTACACATTTGTAATTTAAAATATGATAAATAATAGTTTTCTTTGTTTATTTCCAAAATTATTTGATCTCATTTTATTCTCTTCCTTGTCATGAAAAACATTGTAGATTTGAAATTTCCCCTAATTATTAAGATAACAAAATAATATTTTGGTTTCCCAAACCTTTTCTATATAATTAGCTTGGTACTAGTGAAATATGAAATTGTGTTCATTCCCTAATATAAACTATTTATAAACTATTTCTAAATTGTGTTCATTCAAAAAAGGAAATATAGTATCCTATGGAGAACTTGTCCATAATTCTTTTAAAATTGAATATTTAATAACTTTTATAGCCATTATTTAGTCGTATATTAAAGGGGTTGGAAAAAAGTGTACTACATCCATGACCAATGAGTCTGCCATAGGGTTATGTTTCACTAACTATTTTTGAATCTACACACCTCTACATATAGCTTGCATTCCACCAAAAATAAAAAACCATCTATTTTTTGGGAGACATATGATTATCTCCAATTACAAAGTCATGGCATGCACTCTCACTTGTAAATTCCCATTGAATTTTATTTGAAGTTAGTGATTGGTATTGAAAATTTTCAATGTTATGTTAAGTCTATTGTTTTCTCATGTTGTTTTTCCCTCTAAATTGTTCGAAATTTAGTTATGAAGATTTTATTTTCTTACCTTATACGCAACATGCTTAAAAGAAAATTTCTACTCTAACTTTTCATTTTGTATTAAAAATAATATTCCTTATTTTCATAATAACAAAATAGAAAAGGTAGCACATACCTTCACTCAACCCTCAAGTGAGATGGAACATGCAGGTTGAATTGAATGGATACAATCTAGCCTCAACAAAATGGTGGCTACATATGGTTGATTTTTATTATTAGTTTCATAAGTTTTATTTATTTAAATGAGAGTAGATGGAATATGAAGGTTGAATTGAAGGGATACTATCTAACCTCAACAAAATGGTGGTTATATATGGTTGGTATTTGGTATTATTAGTTTCATAATTTTTATTTATTAAAAAGGGAGCAAGGTGAGTTTTTCTTGAATACTTTGTCTTAATGGAAAAACTCTTCTTCCTTTTTCTTTTTTAGATAAAATTCATTTGAATTATTTTTTTAATATTTTAGAATAAACGGATTAGTTGTAGTGCCCTAATCTGGTTGACTAACTTTGATATTACATTAACCTTGATATAGCCTTAGAGCTCATATATTCTTTTTGAGGACCCTCACGTGCGGATTCAATTATCTTAATTTTATTGTCAATGGATGTGATAATAATTGTGATGTACCAGTTTGATATTATGATGATAATGACTACAATGGAATTTTTTGATGATTGTGTAAGCATGTTAATGAATTCATTATATTGTTTTTTTTACATATTTTGAGGACTAATTTATTTCTTACAGTTAGTGATTATGTTGATGCTCATGTCATGATAATAATTGAGCATGTGCAATTATATCAATGACTAACATTATAAAAAAATATTATTGATAATTAAGTGTAGTAGGATACCACTCAAATAAAACTCCATGTGATGAGTCAATGGTGTCTAGTTTGATTTATTTAATACTATTGACACTAAAATTTAAAATTAAAATTAATATTTTACTATAATTATTAGGGACATGATAGTGGCTACAGATGCAAATAAGATTTTTGGCATAATGACTCACATATGGGTGAGGGGGATGTAAAAGATTAATGAAACCTCATGGGAGTGGTGGTACAACATCCCTGATTCCACCAAATAACAGCCTCACTATGACTTGGGCTGGAAGCTGTTGGGATACCTTTTCCCTAAAGCTCATAATGATGTGAGGGTGAACCCCAAATTGGGCCACTCAAGAGGATTTTTTGGGGTTGCACATTAAAGAAGATTCCTTGATGGGAAACGCCATTAGTCTCACTATAGAGGGTGACACATGGCATGACAAGTATCTTCACCATCACACCCAGTTTTTCCCCTTGTAGTCACATGATGCTTGAGGGGAAAGAAACATGGAACCCTTGGAACTTCAAAGGCAATTTATTGAAGGGCACAATCAAATTGGAAACCTTGGCATCAAGGAGAAAAAATGAAATATAATTATTAATTTATGATCATGCAATAATGAGAACTAATTCACATAATGTGGTAAGTGGGTTCTTAGAATCAAACTAAATAAATCAAGAGAAAACCTTGGGAAAAGGGAGAATAGGAAGAATTATAAAAGGTGGACAAATTGAGTAACTCTACCTTCCTCATGTTTGGAAAATATTAAGTATAAAACGTTTATTAAAATAACTCCAAAGTATGAAAGTTTTCTAATAAAAAAATGGGAATAAGGCATTGTTAGGGCCCTATATTACTAAGGTAGTCCCTTATTAATGTTGTTAGTGTATCCCCCTTATTTTTATTGTTGTACCCCTGTAGTCTCCATATTGTTATTATTGTGCCCTTACATTATTATTGTTAGGTCGACTAGGATTACATTGTGACCCCATGGACTCCTATATATAGAAAGGAGGTTTTTTCATTTGTATCATCCAAGAATTATTCATTTATGTAATGTAAAGGATGTTTCCCCCTCGAAGTGGCTAATTTATAAGGCGTTGATCTCTCTTTTCCTCTATTTTGGGAGTGTTACACGTCATTTTTTCACCATGAAATTTGGTTGTCATTATGGGTTTATCAGCACGCATATCATGCTCCCTTAGAGGTCAAAAATATTCATGTTCCTAAACCAAGTCTTGGAAATTGGAGAAAATCTCTTTAAAACCTTTATAATACTACCTACGCGCTTTTTGTCACCATTTCCTATGCATGCGTTGATACTTCTTCTATTAGTCGCGGAGATCGCCGATATTTTCACCAATAAAAACTATGCACCCTCATAAAAAGGAAGTAAACATGAAAAGGTAACTTATAGAAGCCTATTTGTTCGAATATTCTCCTAACTGGAAGCCTCTAGAGTCGTGCTATTTCAATCTATATCCCTCTACCCATGGATCTTATCCCTTGGCTAAAGGAACCCTAATCCCTTCATTGGAGGATCTCATCCATTTCTTGATGGATCTCAAACTTCCTCAATCTCTTTATAAATTGAGTTGAAATTTCAATTTGAAGGGTAGATACTTGTATGGGTAGATTCTAAGCTGGAGAGAGTTCATAGAGTTCATAGACTCTGAATCACTAAGTTGTCAGTGGTACATTGAAGATCACACCTTTGTGCACAATACTTCATGTTGGTCATTCTAGAGAGGAAGGCTTGTCAAACCGAGGATATGATTGCATAAATAGACGGGAGAAATCTGTACAACATCAGGGCTCATCTTGTAAGATTTCTCTTTTCTATTTTTTATAATACATATGGATATATTTTTCTCATTGTCTTGTTTTTGAATTCATTGAAATGACGTCAATACTTAGACTCCTTGATCACTAAGTTGAACTAGTATTTATGATTATTATATACTGCAGGTGCTTTGATCCTTTGCATTGTTTGTGATTGCAGGTTCTTCTCAACATTGAATGATTTCTTTGGAGCAAAAGGCTACAACAAACTTCTCGATTGAAAGGTAGGAGCATAACCTCCTCATTTATAAGTTATAATAATATAAAATGAAAATAGATTAGAGAAATAGGCATTCAAATGGTTGTTTGTTTCTAGTTACCTATTGGGGTTCTAGGGAGATCACTCTTGTCCGTAAGAGGGATTAATCCACAAAAAAAATTGGCGACTCCACCGGGGAAGACAAGTTTATTTTTCCTTTTATTTTGTTTGGTTTGACATTCTAGATTTCCTAGTTTGACTTTTCTTAGTGTGGTTGGGTATATAACCTTTTAGATTCCTTGAACTAGAAAGCCTTTAATTTGTTTTTTCGAACTTCTCTCTGCACTGCGCAGTTTTTTGTAGAAAACAAAGTGGCAATTTGTGCAAGTTTCTAGTATAGTTCAGTGCGCATACACACTGGTTTGCACTGTAAACCTATGCACCCCCTTGGAAATTTTGAAAAAATTAAGATTTTCTGTTCCAGAGTCAGATAAGAAAATTCTTAAGGTTTAACCTGATCTATAACAACTCTCAGAGTCTGTCTATGAACTCCTCCTTAACACCTTATAGTCTTGTTTTATAAATCATCCTTTTTGCATAATTCAGTTAGGGTTTGCCCTAGTTTGTTATTGTTATTTTGGAAGATAGATTGATTTTCCAAAGATCAATGGTTTTTTGTTATTTCCTTATTGAGCCTCCAGGATTATTTCCAGCCTTACCTATTTGAGTATTTGATTCTTATTATGTTGCAAAAAGGAAAAACTTATAGATTATCAAAGTCTAATTTGTCTCAAACTAGTCTTTCATGATTTCATTTCTGCTAGTTCAAGTGGAAAATATTTTTAGTTTTCTTTCAACTAAGAAAAATCATTAAAATACACTCATAGGTATATTGGCTAGGATTGTTAATTATAACTTTGATTTGCTTTGAATTTTTTACACTTTTTAGGGTTTTATAAGTTTCTTTTCTTTTGAGAATTGTTTGTTCATCCAAATTGTAGTTTTTGGCTTTGTAATCAATGAAATTTTTCATCACAAAAGAGATATTGGTCATGCTTGGAAATGAAATTTTTTTCTTGATGAAAAAAAACCTTATTTGAATTTTTAGGAATATTATACTTTTTGAGTCAAAAATTCCTTCAAATTTCTCTTAAATTAAAATTCATCAAAATAAAGAGTTTCATTTTCGTATTGATGCATTTACAGTATTTTGAGTCAGGTCACAATATCATCAAGTTTCATCTCCATACCCCTATGCGTAAATAACAACCAAATCAATACATCGCTTAATAAAATTAATCTAGATATTTTTTACATTTTCTAGGTCTCATTCCACTAATTAAGCTTAGGTTGGTGCTTTGGAATAGGCTGTAATTAATGAAAAAATCAGATAAAACAAACAAGTATCATCTTGCGGTAGGGAAATCCAATTGTTTCATTTGTGCTCTGGGAAGCTCTTCTTGAAAGAGTCAAGAACAAGGTCATGTCAGGCCCAGTGAGGTAATCGTACCTACTTCATTAAAGAAGATAGAAGATGTGCACATAATACAAACAATAAACCTCAGATTAACCATTGTCAAGTAGCCTGGGGTAACTTTTTAGCAAACCTCAGATTTACCATGTCAAGGATATTTCAAGGCGATTGAGCTTTGATACTCTACCCTTGCATGTATATCGGACCATAGACTATTCTCCCAGGTGCAATTGTATCAGTTGGTGACCTTAGTGGCCATAAGATTTAGGATTTTTCCCAAGGTAACAGTGGAGGGAAGGTCCCACTGTACCTGGAGCAGATGTTGACTAGACTCACTTGGACTTTTCAGAGGGTATTCTTCACTTCGAGATGGCATAGTGAAGTTACTTGCACCAGACTCTTTCATTAAGCAGGTTGTCAGGGTAATTGTTCCAACCGCCAATTTTCCACAATAATTTCCACGACGTTGGATTTCATCACCAACTAGTCTTTTTATTGTGAAAACATATTGTTTGTGTGTGTTTTGTCTCTTAGATTTTTTAGGCGCGTGCTCATTTGTTTTATTTTTAGAGTCCTTAGGTGCATTATTTTGAAATTTTTTGATTTCATGTGTGAAAATATTAACTGTGACTGAATTATCGAGACATTCACATAGAATGTAGGGGAAACCCCATGAATATACATCCAGTAAATTGGAAAAAATCAAAACTGAAAGAGTTCAACAATTAGGAACTGGGTCTACTAAAAAAGGAGAAACATCCATTGTAATACATCGTGATTTCGAAGTTAATCGACCTCAGATAACTGAAAAAGATAAAAAAAAACTAGAAATTTATGAAGTAGTTATAGTTGAATCTGTTACTGGTGAGTTGTTAGATACACAACTCACTGAACCTGAAATATCCGAGCCTGAATCTGATTCCACTTCATCTGAGTCACCTTTAGATCTCATAGCCCTAACTCATGGTCATCCTCGTTCACCTCGAGTGAAACTTCTCATCAATGAGAATCTAATTCCTAGCCTAATTAGCATTGAAGAGATATATGACGTGGAAGAAGAGATTACACATCCCTCTAGTCAAGAATATTTAGATCTAAGGTTTAATGAACAACTTTACCCTTTCATTCCTTTTAGACTAGATCCTTGGTATCATCAATTTACCGTTTTTCTACACAACTTTGGTTACACTCAGTCACCACGTCGAATACCATTCTACTGTTTACCCAGAAGTAGTAACATGGCCTCTCAAAGCTTGTCTACTCAATCATCTATGTTTTTTTCATCACCAAAAACATTTTTGTATGGTGGTCCTTCTGTTCCTGCTAGGTACCAGTCACTTTCTAGCACTTTCTAATGAGCATCTCCATTCTCTGAAACTTATACCATGTCAGCTAGTTTTCTTGAATCTACCACCGAACCTTTGAAAACGAAACACATCTATATGTTTTCTGGGAATATCCCTCAAGCTATCTCACAAGGTGGCTATATAGTGCCTGGGGGGTAGCAACCTCTCCAAGGAAAACAACCTCTCCAAGGGAAGCAACCTTTTCAAGGGAAACAACCTCTCCAAGGGCAGCAACCTTTCCAAGGGCAGCAAATTTTTCAAGATCAACCATCCTTTCAAGGAGGAAAACATTTTACTGGAACCTATCCTCGAGTTGTAGGGAAAAATATTCCTGGTAATTATAAAACTTATGTTCCAATGCGTCAAACTAGTTATGGTCAACCTTATGCATCGCAACCTTTGATGGGAACTCCATACCTAGGGATTAATACTATTTTGAACCCTTTGTTTACGCAACAGTATTTTCAACCTACATTGCAAGTACTTATAATCAACCTGCTCAGCCAGCTAGACAATTTGGTTTTACCCAAGTCCAACAGCCTGTTCAAGGTGCACTTCAAATTAGCCCACAGGTATCTGTGTCAAGTAGTTAGCAAGCTGGTCTGAGTGATCCTAGTACTCCTATCCAATCTGTTGTGCAAAATTTTGTTCAACAACCAAGTACACCTATCCTGGGAGTTTCTCAAACCCCTATTCTTACAACCATTCAAATATCAACGCCAACTGTTACACAGGCTATTCCTTAGGTTACTACTCATCAAATTGGACCTACAGTTCAGTCTATTCCTCAAACCTCTATAGGAAAACCTAGTGCAACAACAGTACAAACAAGTCTACCTTTTACAAGTCAAACGTTTCAAGGAAAACCCTTTGTTGGTAAATCTATTCAAGGGAAACCTTTTACAGGACCAACTATTTAGGGACAAGCTTCATCAGGCCAACCTTTTCAAGGTCATTTTGTTCAAATTCAACAATTTCAAGGGAAATTACAATATGGAAAAATGGGACAAAATATAGTTTAATAGAGTGAACCATACCTTGGTTATGCATATCAACCTCAGCTTGGTATGGCTAACCTTGGATACCTTGGAGGTATACCAATTCCAACTTCTCAAGCTATCCAAGGTTTTCCTGGATATCCTCCTATGGGTACTGGAATTGTCCCTCAAGGTTATCAATATGCTCAACGAGACCCTAACCGGGGGTTACTATTCATTGCAACTTTAGATTTACCAAACTTGTCTAGGCTAACGAATAATCCAATTTATTTTCTTCTATTTTGGCCAACAATGTCTACTAAGTTTCCTAGTGACATTCCAAAGTTTGAAGGAAAATAAGGAGAAGACCCCTCAAACCATGTGATGACTTATCATCTTTGGCATACATCCAATTCCTTAATCGATGATTCGATTAGTTTGAGACTTTTTCAAAGAACTTTGATCGGCTTAGCCACAAAGTGGTACATTGAGTTACCGCGAGGCTCTTTCAACAATTTAAACCCTTTATAAACAACCTTCCTTACTCATTTTTATTTGCCAGTCTGTTATGATAATAGCATGAAACCTTTGACTTCCTTAAAACAAAGTACGTCTATGTACATTTCAGATCACATACACGAATGTCGACGTAGACACCGCTTAGTCAATGTTTTCATCCTCGATCAAATTATGGCTGAATAGTTCATAAAATCATTACTTCCTAAGATTATTGAAGATGTAGCTAAAGGAGGTATTGTAACAGAAGAGCAGGGAATAGCTAAAGCCCAATACTTGGCCTTGTTTATACATAGTCCGGTACTTTGCATGAGAAAATTCTTGATTTATGACGCCTAGGTCAAATCACTGCAACTCCTTTCGGTTCTCATACCATAGACAGTGTAATTTGTACATTTAATATGACAAAGAGTATGAAGAAATCATATAAATTTACTTCTCCAATCATAACGCTACCAGATTCACCTAAATGAGATACTTCCCTAGAAACTTCTACCGAGATTCATGTCGTAGACTCATCTATAGCCAAAGTTAAATCATCCAACAATAAGAAGAAGAGGAAGGGTAAAAATAAAAATAAAAACTTCTCCCAAAGAGAAAGATGAAAAGCCCAAACCGTTAGACGAAAAATGGAAACCTTGTTATCCTTGTCTTATCTGTGATGAGGATCACTACACCAAAGAGTGCCCACATCGGACCAAGGTATACAAATTTGTCAAAGGTTCACCCACACCTGTTGTCTTGAAATATCCTTTTCCATCACAAGACAATGAAATGATAAAATCTTCTTAAAATTCATCAGCGGATATCCTGATGATGTCCCATTTCATGGTTTCCACACGATCTCAAGACTATGGATCTAAAAGTCCTGCAACTGGAAAGGAAACTGAATTATCTAGTCAACCTATAGTATCAACTCCTCCTGTTTCCGAACTATTTCACATCGAAAAAACTAATCCTAATTTAGTGATTAAACTGCCATCCAAAGATGTACTTCAAAAATCGGCTTTCAACCCACCTACGATAGCTGCTCAGAATTACAATATTGTTGAAGATTTGGCCATATCCCCTTCAGCAGTGTCGGCCCTCAAAGTGCTGCAATCTTGTCCAACTCAGAGGAAATTACTATTATCAACCATAGGAGTGATTGATCCTCGAGACTCAAATCTCATTGTCTTTAATCTTGAGAACTTTGTACCTAGACTCCCACATCAAATGGCTTTTCAAATTCGAGTTTTATTCAAATCTAGGCGAGTTTTTCGCACAATAATTGATGAGGCAGCATCTACGTCCATTATGTCCTTAAATTGTTGGAAAAATCTTGGTTCTCCACCAATCAACTATTCATGGATGATTCTTAAAGCCTTTTATGGAAGAGGTTTTCACCCATTCGGAATACTTTAGGATTTTTCTATAGAGGTAGAAGGAAAAATCATAACGCTTGAGGTGGAAGTTGTTGATGTCGCTCTTGATTACAACCTTCTTCTAGGTCGAAGTTGGTATTATGCTATGACCACTATGGTTTCATAAGTCTTTCGAATTATCATTTTTCCTCATAAAGGAAATATTTTTAAAATCAACCAGTGTCTTAATACTCTTCAGACCCTACCTCTACAGATAATGTCCAACATGTCGGAAAAACAGGTATCCCTTATGAAGATGTTGGGGTAGGACTAGTTAAAGATTCCGTTCTTATGGGAACTTTCACTATAACTCCTCCTAACATACCTCAAAATATTTCCAATATCAATATGATTACATCAAGAACAATGCCATTTGATGACACATCAAATCTGCCTTTAGAATCTGAATTGGACTCCTATGATGGTGAGATGCCTTTAAGTTCATATGAATTGGCATATGTAGCAATACAATTGTATTATGACTTTACATCAACTAATACTAATCAAATGAATGTGGTTGGTGAAGAGTCTTATTCTTTATCAAGCTTAGCCATGAAATAATTTTCAGATCCTTTTCAACAAGTGTTTTCAACTGATGAAAATATCCGAGAAATCTTGTCATTGGATGAATTACCATGGAACGATCTTCATCATCGATCTTCTTTTTTACCTAACCTTGATAGAGTCGAAAATTAATTTTCATCCATCTTTTCGATTGATTATGTCGAGGAACCTCAAGATCCTATGTCCATTCTTCATTCAGATTTTGAGACAAATTTAGGAAATATTTCTACCTCAACTCCCATTGACATATTGATGAGACCTAGAATAACTTAAAACATTCATATAGGCGCTTCTTGCTCGATTGAAGAGATCAATTTATACAAAGCCCTATTTCAGGAATTTCGAGACGTTTTTGCCTGGTCTTATGAAGAAATATCAGGTATTCATCCTAAGATTGTTATTAACGAAATTAAGACATACCCAGATGCTAAATATATTAGACAGAGATTACGTCTGATACATCTACAGAAATTTGCTGCAATTAAAGATGAAGTTGAAAAGCTGCTTCGTACAGGATTAATTTATCCTATTCCTTTGACGGATTGGGTATCTAATATAGTTCCAGTAACCAAGAAACAAGGGACTATCAAAATATGTGTCGATTATCAGGATATTAACAAGGCCTATCCTAAAGACAATTATGCTACCCCTTACATTGATCAAATTGTTGATGATTGTGCTAGAAACGAAATATTTCATTTATGGATGGATTTTCTGGCTACAATCAAATAAACATACTCCCCACTGATCAGCCTAAAACAACATTTATATGTCCATGGGAAACATTTTCATACTGTAAATTACCATTTGGACTAAAAAATGTTGCCACCACTCTTAAAAGAGCTATGTCTTACACATTTCATGATATCAAACACATTGTAGAACCCTACTTGGATGACTTACCTACTCATTCTTTACAAAGACAAGATCATCCTACACATTTACGTGCCATCTTTATGTGATTTAGGCATTACAAAATTTGTTTGAATCCACGTAAATGTGATTTTTGTGTACAATCGGGACACTTACTTGGGTCTATTGTTTCAAAAGAAGGCATTCATGTCGACCCGTTGAAGGTTGAGGCCATTGTTAATTTACGTCCTCCTTCCACTCCTCTCCAACTCCAGAGTTTGTAGGGGAAAGAAAACTTTCTGCGTCATTTTATCCCAAATTATGTGGAGTTAACTAAAGGTTTCACTCAGTTATTAAAATAGGATTTTCCATTCATCTGGGATGAGCTTTCCAATAAGGCTTTTGATGCACTCAAACATGCATTGACCCATGCACCATTGTTGCATCCGCCTGATTATCATCGATATTACTTTTTATATTTAGCTGCCTATGATTCCATGATTGGAATGGTTTTAGTATAAGAGGATGACTCCAACAATGAACATGTGATTTATTACCTAAGTCGAAATCTCACCCCGATAGAGATCAAGTATTTGCATGTGGAGAAATTGGCTTTGATAATCATTCAAGTTCTCCAACGATTCCTTCATTACATATTGTTACGTAAAACCAAAGTGATATCTAATTGCAACCTGATGATGTACATTTTGACGAACAATTTCTTGGGGAAAAATACTCTAAATGGATAGTTATCCTACAAGAGTTTGATTTGGAGTTCGAAAAATCCAAGTCTAAGAAATCACTGGTTTTTTCTAAACTTATGTGTGATTTTCCCTATACTGAATCTAAAACAATGGCAGAGGACCATCTCGCTGATGAATCTCTATTTCTAATTAGTACATTAGATCCTTGGTGTGGATATATCATTATATATCTTCAAACCCAAACCTTTCGACCAGAGCTTTCATGATCTAATTGATGTAGAATATGATACCAATCTCAACAATACAATATTGTTGGTGACACTCTTTATCGTCGGGGTGCCAGTTCTATTTTTTGACGTTGTATAACTCATGAAGAAGCCAAAAAGGTCTTAAATGACTGCCATTTTGGAGTGTGTGGTGGTTATATGTCTAGGTTTGGCACAGCCCAAGAGATATTGCACGTTGGCTATTTATGGTCATCATTATTCAAAGAATGTATTCTTTCGGTTAGAAAATGCCACAATTGCCAAAAAATTTATCGAAAGATGCGTGCACCTCCAACTCCTCTTTACCCAATCATTGTTGTCGGTCCTTTCGCCAAATGGGGCATCGATTTCATCACATGTAACCCTCACTCAGCTAGGGGGCATGGGTATATTATTCTTGCTATAGATTACTTTACCAAATGGGTTGAGGTGATGCCTACATTCGCGATTGATGGAAAAACTACACCAACTTTCATATTCAATCACATGATTTCTAGGTTTGGTGTCCCTCAAGCTATCGTTACAAACCATGGTAGCCACTTCCGAAACATTATGATGAACTAACTTTCAGTTCAACTTGGCCTACGCCACGATAATTATACACCATATTACCCATAGGCCAATGGTCAAGTTGAGGCTGTCAACAAGGTTTTAACCAACTTGATTAAACGGATTGTCAGAACTCATAAAAAAAATTAACACACCATGATTTTTTTTTCATTGTGGGCATACCGTACCTATGCAAAAACATCCACAGGGTTCACTCCTTTTCAGCTCGTTTATTATTTGGAATCTGTGTTACCCATTGAATGTGAAATCGCGTCACTCAAATTAGCCAGTGAATTGTTACCAACTACCTCTGAAGAGGAGAAACGCTTCCTATACCTAGCACAGTTAGATGAGACTCATCACACCACTGCATTAGCTGTCGAATCTCATAAAAAATGTGTTAAGGCTCAGTATGATCAAATATTTAACCCTCGTATCTATTCAAAAGGTGACATAGTTCTAGTATACGATCAAGCTCACGAAAAACTAGGTGCTGGTAAATTCGAACCAATGTGGCATGGTACTTATATTGTTAAACATTTTCTTGCAAAAGGAGCCTACAAGTTAATTGATTATGACAACATCTATTTAGATAAACCCAAAAATGGCCTTTATCTCAAGAGATATTATGCATTATTTTTTTGTTTGAAGATCCTCTTTGTACATTAGTTACATTTTAGAAAAGTGTGCCTTAGATTAGTTATTTTTCTTGACGAGTTTTCACTACTTTCGTTGCTTATCTTGATTACTCTTGATACTGTAGATGTCAACTTTCCTTCAGACTTACATTGGTTTTGTTGATGGCGCCTATCATAGTACATGAAACATTTCTTCTGCTGCTTAGGTCATTTATTCGCCCATCGATGAGTTAGTCTCTATTCAAGGGATTTGCCTCAGTAAAACAAATAACAATATTGCAGAATATAGCGTAGTCATTGAGCTATTATCTGATGTCATTTCGTTTGGCATTTGAAGTTTGATTGTCATTTTTGATTCACAACTCATTGTATTACATTTAAACGATGTTTATGCTATCAGAAATATGTCTTTGTTAAGAATGTTTTTAAGGGTTCGTCTTTGTAAATACAATTTAATTACACTGAATAAAAACACATTTCAAGAAATGTAAACACATTGGCTATTGAATTAGCTAATCAAGTTTTAAATAGACATCTGCAACATTAAAATTAAAACAAAAGAATATTTGATTCATATTGAACAAGGCACTCAAAGATTGAAAGTAGTAATATCATTAGGTTAAAATAGGTGTGTGTCAAAGATAATACAACATCTGTGATCATAGGTTTCAAACACCTTATGATCTAAAGATACTGATACAAAAAAAAAAATCCCAATCTAGATCGACCATAAGCTATCCATGATGATGATCATGGTAGGAGGCTATAGCATGTGCCACCCTATGAAGATATCTCCTGAATGGGCTTGGAACCCCAATCACATGTCTCTGGAGCCTAAGAGGTATATCATCGATCCCTATATTTTGGATTTCAATAGACAACCTCTCTAGGTTGTGCTCTATTTCTGCAAGGGCCTCTGCTACAATGGTCTGTGGTGGACCTGCTACTATAGGCTATGAGTCTTTCCTGTCAAAGCAATGAAGCACTACTGGTCATGTTGGGCCAACATCTACATTTTAATATTTTTATCAGTATTGGATGATAAAAAATTAAATAAAAATTAGATAACACAAAAACTTCAAAATAAGGTATTTTACCTGATGCATCCTATTGTGTTCCTAGTGGGAGTGATGTGTCAAGGTCATACCTGAAACCTACCCCTGTGTAAGTAAAATCATCAATCATGAAGATTTGGCTCCTAATACATATAAAGGATTGAGGGATATATCGAACCACAGGACCACCATCGCCACCATGGCAAGCCATAAATGACACTCATCGCAACATACGTGGTTCCCTAGGTCCCGTCGGATCCACTGGTGACTACTGAGGTGTTAGGAGTGGAATCCTCTCCAAAGTGAAAGATACAAGAATGGCTCCATAGTCATTCTTCAGCTTCCCATTCTTCTCTCTTGTAAGTTGGCATTTCATGTTGACCAACACTTCTTTGCACCAATTGAAAATTTTTCCCCTGGAACATTCAACTATAATCTACATTTGTGCTTTGGTAGCCACATGTGGAGCTGCACTACCACATAACCGGGCCGTAACAGTAAATGCAATGATCTTAAGGTCTAGTCACAAAAATGGTTTTGATATCAATGCGACCATCCTTCATCTCTAACTCTTGGTTGCAATATTGCACCATATAAGATGTAGTGGGTAGTCCCCCTGGTCCTGAGCCAAACAAGGAGATATCACTTCCTCTGCAAGGTAATCTAGTAAGGAAATAAATATCCTCTGGATCTATCACAAGCCTGTGATCCCCAATGATGAAGCATTGCTCCTTAACATCCCAGGCATTGACCAATCAGGTCATGAGTTCCACCTGTGCCTTCATTCCTTGTATTGCCCAGAATTTATACAAACCAAATTCTTTAGCGTGAAAAGTGTTGTTGGGTCATCCATGGCTTTGTTATCATGCATCTCATGCTCTCTTTCTCTCCATTACAACATGATTTCTAGCTTATAAACAATCAATGACGAACATTAGAAATGATCAGAGAGAATTTGAACCATTTTTTATGGAGAGAACTGTAATTTTCAAAACCCAATGGCGCTTGTGTGGCTTTGTGCATACACAGTGTGTTTTTTCTCACGGGCTATGCATAAAAACCATAGTGGCTCGATGATTTCTTCTTTTAAAATATCATCGGGGTGCGCGGGTTTCACCACAAAAACCTATGCACCCTCGAGGGCAGATTTCAAAACCTTGTTTCCCCCTAAAAAATGACCTAAAAGCTTAAAATGAAAAACTAAATGGATGAAAAGCAAGATAATGATGAGGTGGAATACTTGGAATCGACGATTCTCGAAATGGCTAACTGTTTCTCCCGATATCTGCTCCAGAAGGTTTGTGACAAAAAATCTTTTTCTCTGCTCTGGAAATCGAAAGGCAAAAATGATTTGTTTTGACCTCTTTTTATAGGTTTCAATGAATAAAATAATATTATTTTGATTATTTTCACCTTTAGGAGTCAAATTTTGAATGTTTTTCCATGATTGAAGAGGAGGATTTGTAATTTTTTTATTTTTTGTGCAGGGAACATATTATGTTTGAAAAGAATCATTTTTACAATGAGTAGACTTTTATCATTTTTTTGGGCTCTTTAAAAATATAAAAAAGAGAAACCTTGGAGTCATCTCTTAAGCTCTTTTCAGAGTCTCTAAACATAAAATATTGTTGAGAACTTGACTATTCTAACTGGTTAAAGTAAATGATCAGCCGTCTATTCAATATAAGTTTACCCCTTTTCTGAATTGAACTAGACTAATTATGAAAAAGGTATATGTTGACTAAGAATGGTCAATAAAGTTATCTCGTACATTGTTTTATCCTTTTTCTGGTTTGAGAGACTAAATTTATGAAAAATAACACTACTGAGTTTACTTATGTTTTTCTTTTGACTCCCTAAAACTGAAAAACATCCATTTAATCCTATGTTGGACTTGTTAAAACTAAATAGTGTGGGACCTGTCAATTACAGCAGGATTGAACCACTCCTTCTTAGGGTTCGTTAAAAATACAGGTATGGACTCTTCTGAAGGATGAGCTTACACGACAAGAAAATGTTATCCTCTTTAAGCTTGACCAAAATTAAGAGGTACTTTTCAGTAATGGTGGGGGAAAAAGTGAGGAAAAGAATCATTTTTTTATTCCTGTTTTTAAAATAAACATGCTGCTCTTGAGCACGACACTTTTTCGCACTCGTGTCTGGGTTGGGTAATCATTTTTTCTTATAATTAATCAAACGTCATTGAAATTCTTCAGCCGGTTTTGGGTATTATCATTAATCCAAATGCTACCAAGTCATTTACAGTGTCGTTATGTGTTCAAGAGAAATTTCAACTTCAAATTCACCGTTCACTGCAAACATTTGTCTCCATTCACATTGACCGTCCCTGAGTTAATCCTTGTAAGAAATTTTTTCAAAACTTGACCTAATGGTGTCGTAGGATTTCCTGCGACAGATCACTTTCTATTGACATCAGCTCAATATCTAGAAAGTCGATTTAGAATCCTATCAGTACCTTGGAATCTGCATGCCATAATGGTAGGTTTCTTGGCTTCAACGATAATTTTTCATCATTGACATTCCGATCAAATGATTCTATGAGTGTTCAAATGAAAATCATTCATTCACACTTCATATATTGTGTTGAAGTACTTTGAGAGCCATTGTAATTATTGGTGGTTTCTCTCACACTTGTTAACAATTTTCATCATTGACCGGTAATCAATTGGTTTCTACCATGTTCGACTTCGAAACAATCAATCGAATGGATATATTCATAGTAGTTATAGAAGTGGAAATCAATACCCTGGATCTAGTTTCAACCATCCAGGCTGCGAGGAGTTATGTATTCATGATACAGTATACTTATTTATAACACATGGTTGTGCTCATACTGTGTCTACTTTTGATGTAATGCTAAAGTCATATCTGTTCTAGAAAATTTAGTTAGTTTGACTCTAAGTATGTGAATGCCTACCTCAGTGATGATTATATATATTTGCATTGAGTGTTTCTTACAGGTTTTCAACTTGTGTCTCCAATCCAGTCCTTGGAATAATAAAGCGCTTCACCTCCTCAAAAAACTCTTTGACTTCGCACTTTAGGGGGCAATCTATTACATGTCATTTTGTCACCATGAAATTTGACTATCATTATGGATCTATCACCATCCATATAATGCTCCCTTAGAGGTAAAAAATGTTCATATTCCTGAACCAATTCTTGAAAACTGTAGAAAAACTCTGTAAAACCTTTAAAATATTACCTGCACACTTTTTGTGACCATTGCCTACGCATGTGGTGATACTTATATTAGTCGCAGCGATCGCCGCTCTGTTCTCCAATAAAACCTGTGCACCCCTGTAGAAAGGAAGTAAACATGAAAAGGTAACTTCTAGAAGCCTAGTTGGTCAAATATTCTCCCAACTGGAAGCCTCTAAAATCATGCCAGTTCAAACTATATCCCTCTACTCATGGAGCTTATCCCTTGGCTAAAGGAACCTTAATCCCTTCATTGGAGGATATCATCCCTTTATTGATGGATGTCAAACTTCCTCAATCTCTATAAATTGAGTTGAAGTTTCAGGTTGAGGGGTAGATACTTGTATAGGGAGATTCTAAGTTGGAGAGAGTTCATAGAATTCATAGAATTTTAATCAGTAAATTTTTGGTTGTACATTAAAGATCACAACTTTGTGCACAAGGATTCATGTTGGTCACTCTAGAGAGGAAGGCTTGTCAAACTGAGGATATGATTGTGCATACACACGAGAGAAATTTGTACAACATCAAGGCTCACATTGTAGGATTTCTCTTTTTGATTTCTGATAATACTTGCGGATCTCTTATTGCCATTGTCTTGTTTTTTAATTGATTGAAGTGATTTCAATATTTAGACTCCTTGATCTAAGTTGAATTGGTATTTATGATTATTATACACTGCATGTGCTTTGATCCTTTTCATTGTTTGTGATTGCAAGTCCTTCTCAGTATTGAAGGATTGCTTTGGACCAAAATGAAAAAGGCTACATCAAACGTCTTGATTGAAAGATAGGAGCATAACCTCCTCGTTTCTAAGTTATAATAATATAAAATGAAAATATTTTAGAGAAATAGGCATTCAAATGGTTGTTTGTTTCTAGTTACCTATTGGGGTACTAGGGAGATTGTTGTTGTCCGCAAGAGGGATTAATCCACAAACATGGAGTTGGTTTCATAACATTTGGTATCATATATTTGGATTCTAGGGTTTTGCTGCTTTAAACAGGTCATCATGGAATTTTCACTATACCTTTTGTTTTACTAATTTTCATAAGCTAACAAAAAAAACCATTTGTGAAGAAATCCTGAGGAACTTCGTGTAAAATTTCAAATCTTGGTTCACAATATTTTCGAAGATATGATATGTGGAAGTTAGGGTTTTTCCAGGCTCCTGAATTTCATCTCAAAGTGGTGACCTTGGGAAAATCGTTATAAATCTCTCTCTAAGCATCATATTGGAATTTTGTAAAAAGTGGACAAAAATACACAAACTATAGTTTCATGTGTATCAATTTCGGAGCTGAAGGAGGAAACATGACACATCGTACAAGTTCGCAATACTGAACCAGTCCATAATTAGGTCATTATGGGAGATTGGGCATAACTTTGCCTTGAAGAAACCAAATCAGGTATGACCTGTGGCATTGGAAAGAAGACTGAGAGGGCTACTAAAGGTCCGATGTTAAAATATTGGGGATCTGAAATCACAGAGATACATTAGTTTCAATATCGAGCTCCTTAAAAGCAAGAAAATTGTGTGTATTTAAAAAAAAAATTGTGTAAGTCATGTTTGAAAGGTTAGTTTGAAGTGATTCCAAGGGCGTATTAAAGCAATATAGATATCAGTATTGGGTTCAAAAATTTCCCCTTAAAATAATTCAACACCCATTAAGCCCTCAGAAGGCTCTACTATGACTCATGAATAGGAAGAAGTGCAACATGATATATCAAAATTACAAGAACAAGTACAAAAAAATTCGCTCTCGCAAAGCCTAGTAAGAAAAAATGAAATGGATGGTTTGAAGAAAGGCACAAAAGCTAAGATGGGTGTTTTGAAGAATGGCATGGAAGCTAATATGGATGGTGTGGAAGCTAAGATGGACGGAGTGGAAGCTAAGATGGATGGACTGGAAGCTAAGATGGATGGTTTGAAGAAAGGCGTGGAAGCTAAGGTGGATGGTTTGAAGAATGGCATGGAAGCTAAGATGGATGGAGTGGAAGCTAAGATGGATGGTATGGAAGGCAACATGGAATATTTGAAGAAAGACATGGAATGTTTGAAGGAAGGTTTGGAAAAGTTGCTACAAGAAAAACTTCCTAATGGAAAAAAGGTAGTAGAGGAAACTCATGATGAGAAAAAAATAAATGTTAATCATGATTTCATAGACTCCAATGTTCAATTTAAGACCCATGATATTCCAAAGATAGATATGAGGAATTTTTATGGAAAGGATCTGATAACTTGGATACTACAAATGGAGCAATACTTTGAGCTCCATAATACACAAAACACACAAAAGTTACGCATTGCAACTTTGTTATTAGAACAAGATCATTTTGAATGGTATCGAGGGCTTTGTTCTCGTAAACCACTGGTCACTTGGTCAATTTTTACAAAGGAAATGATATCACATTATGAGGATATAAAAAGGAACACCTTCTTTAGCCAATTAATAAATCTCAAACAAAAGGGTTCAATGATGGAGCACATTCAGGAATTCCAAAAATTGAATATAAGGGTAAATAATATTCCGGAGGAACATAGGATTGGTGTCTTCATAGGGACTCTAAATTATCCAGGTGGATCGAACAGGTCCAAGCACAAGTGGCTTAAGTACAAAGGCTCAAAAATTAAAGTGTCAGAAATGTGGCAAACTTAATGTCAAGTTGAAGATCTCTTCTTTTTTATTCCAACTGTGTAGACGACACTCAATTCTGAGTCCATATGAAGGAGTTAGGAGTAGTCAAAGTTTGAGGGTTTAATTGGTGATGTGGCATCTTAAGGAAGCAACAATTTTGCAGAAACACACCCACCAGATTCCGGCCAACTCCGACCCGATTCTGGGCCAAATTGTGAGACGAATAAATTGACTCCTTCGGTAAAATTCTGAGTTTAAAAAAAATAGGTTGCTGTAAAAAAATAAAAAATATATATATTTTAGAGGGTGGGCCATGACCCTCGCCCTCCCCATCCAACAAATAAACAACATATATTAAAAAATAGGCATCTACAGTCGTGGCCCCGCTAGACCCCCTGCCCACATAATAAAAACACATTAAAATTGGGGCAGACGGCCATGACTCCACTGTACCTCTCCCATATATTATGGCCATATATTAATAATGGGTGGTGAGGGTTTTTAACCCCACCACCGACCCACCACACTTTGCAACTCAGCCAGCAGGAATCATGGGACAGGCTTCCCAATGCAAGCCCGACCCACCCCCCCCCCCCTTCCAACATACCCTTTTCCTCAAATGCATACAACGGGGGTTTTAAAAAATAAATGTGTGGGTTTATAAAATTGCATCTGACTTATTACGGAGGGGAGGAGGTTTGACCACCCGACCCCCTCCCCTACAACGTGGATCTCAAACCAACTTTCCAAACAGTGAACTTGGTAAAGTCCACCCACACTCATTTATTTAAACCTGGATTTCATAAGTTCACTCGGGTAGATCAGGAGTGGGCACGAAGTTCAAGATAGGTGGAACCATGAGCACTATGCAGGAGGGGGGCGGAACCATGATCTGAGCCATTTTCTAGAGGGTCCATATTTTCACTTTGTCAGATTCAGAAAAATTTTATATTGATTTTGAACCTCTCGGCGCCAAGAATCCAACGGTGTTGTCCATTTCTTCATCAGAGATCTCCAATTTTCGAGAACTTTCAGCCATGGAGGTATAAGGGTGTAATTTTTCATTTAATACTTCTACTTTCATTTTTTACTGCCACTTAATGAAAGAGGGTCTCCCCACTTTGAGGAGGGCCCAAAGATGTAGTCCCTCCTAGACGAACTCCGATATAAATTCTATGTCTTCTTTCATGGTGTTAATTGCTTCTCTCTTCTTATGTTTATGCCTTTAAATTTTCTTGTTTAAGCTGCAATTTTCACATGTAATTCTTTAACAAATCTCAAGAAAAATATTTCAGATCAAGTGGTTCAGAGCATGTGCTTGTAGATTTGAATTACATGCTTGTATTCTAACTAGAGATAGGATACGAAGAGGCGAAGGGAAACTAAGGTCTTTTGATCTCGAAGCGGGATGTGCACATCGAAGAAGGAACATGGATGACGATGTTCGAAATGAGGAAGAGCTCAAATTCCACAAGACCTTCTACACCATGGAAGATCGGGTTGAGAAATTGTTCTCTAAACTTGAGAAGTTATAGAAAGTGTTAGTTCCCAAATCCATCTTAGGCTGAAATAAGGCAAAAGAAGGACAACACCAAACCATGCTCAGCCTCGTAGCTAGCCCTACGAGGACAGGAGAGGGCTCTCTCTGGGTCAATCTCAATGAAAATATTCAAAAGGGCTTGAGATGACTGAAACAACAACTGATCTTAGGCTAGATAAAGAAATAGGAGGGTTTGATTTTATTTTAAGGGGTTTTTTGTTGGAAAAAGGGAAAAACAATTTTTGGGCTTGGGGATGAGGCCAAATTTTATAGAGTTCAAGTTGGGGCAGGGTAGGCAAAAAATTTGATGTCTTAGATCGAGTGAATGAATGGAAAATACTGCTAAGGAGCTGAAGAGGGCAAGAGAGTACAAGGATCCTCTCCAAACTGATGAAAACATAAAAAACTAAACAAAAGTCTAAGGTAGAGCACCAGCAAATCAATGAATTCTACCTCAATTACTCATTTTTTTAATTCAGAAGCATAGAGAAGGGAAATGGAATACATATAACATTAATGAAACATAAAATAACATGAGAAGAACATCATCAAAACTCAGAAGCCACAAGGATCCCAACAAGTGCTGCAAAACTCTGGTCTTTCCTTTGCCAAAAACTGAAAAATGGATGTACAATGAGGTGCCAAACTTTTCCCAAGTATCCAACCCTGAAACGGTCTCAGAAAATACAATATATAGACCATCCTAACCCCATCCCATGCCTCTAGGGGTCTAGCTCATCCTTCTAGGAGTTTTTTCAACCAATTCTAAACATGGAGCTAAAATCTAGGCAGCCAAACAACTTGCCTCTATATGCTAGGAAACTGATCCATTCACTCAATTTTCACTTTTTAGTGAATGAATCCTATAGAACAAGTAAAAACATGCCAAAATTACATCATGGTTACCAAATTACATCATGGTAGATCAATCATCACATGAAAAATAAAAAATAGTCAAAACTGGGCGAATTTCTGAGTTGAAGAGTGAAATTTGGGCAAAATTCCTCTATGCGCCACGCCTAAATTCCCTATGCGTTGTGCCACTTTGGAGGTGATTTTGAGGCACTTCCTGAAGTCCAAATTGATCTCATGACAGCTCGTTGGAAATCCCTAGATGTCAGCTATCCAACCAAAGTGGAATTTTTCAATTTGGATGTCATTTTCTCCTCCAAAAGTGTAATCTCCCAAGACTGGTTCCTGCTGGTGCAAAAAGTGGCAGAAAGGCCATTTTTGGAGTGCTTTTGGCCCTTTAGACAACCCAGAATTTGATGAAATGCTTTGGCCATTCCTGAAAATACATAATATATCATGCCAAACCCAAAAATGCAAAGTTTTCCTCCAGAAGATGTCCCAATCATAAGCACACGTCGGGAGGCGCGACGCGTCGGGCGAAAAAACCTGTTTTGCAACCAAAATTTTCAAAATGACAAAATATTCTCCAAATTTGCTGAAATTTGGAGTGAAGGTCTCTCATCATGTCTCATGCCCAGCCAAGGAAGCTTCGGCCAAGATTCGGAGTGGATCCAGCCTCTTTCGATGTTTCAGTGCCTTTCTCAACCTTGCTTTCAAGATCTTCATCCTTGCTTTGCAAACGTGCGTGTGAGCCCAATAGTGATTCTTCATATGTCTGAGCATGTCTTTGTCCCTATTGGCCTTCGCCAACAGCTTCTCAAGATTTCGGTTGACTTTCTCAAGCCAAATCTGTTGCTCAAAAGGTGTCATGTCACCTGGTCTCTTTCGGGCCAATTCCCGGTCTTCACGGATTTTCCGCAACTCTATGAGTGTGTGCTGATCCTCCAGCTGTTTATTACACTGCTCCAAATAATGTATAACCCACTGAGCTCTCTGCAACTTCACGGTCAAAGTGTCAATCTCAGCCTTTTGTTCCTGGATGATCTCTTTCAGCTTCGAGCTGGGAGAACTAGCATCAACATCAATCAAAACAAAATCAGTATCTTGGCCTCCCGAGGGGCCCTCATCGTGCATAGGCCTCTTGCCTCTATCCTGAACCTTTACCTATGCTGATGTCAAAGGCGATACCCCTTCCACGCCATGTGGAGATAGTAATCACGCTGCTGATGAAGATAACGAGACCCCTTCCACCCCTGATGGAGATAGTACTCTTCGTGATGCTGCAAATAAGGTCTATGGCCTCTCTGATATGTCACACACATTGGAGCACTGATAGGCTCAATCTCAGGAATCTCAAACTGATGTGAAGGCTCTGCCTCATCATGAACAATCTCGGGAGGATGTGGCGCTGCAAAGAAATCACGGGAAATAAACTCATCCCACGCGATGCCCTGTAATCCAAGCTGATGCACTACAATGATTTTGATGAGCGCATAATGATAAATGCTGTTATGCTGCTGCTCCGGAGTCTTCTTCTGCACAAGGGTAGTCATCCGCTCTATATTCCGACACATGAAGTATGGAATATTCATCAGTCGCACTCTCGTAAAATGCATCAAAATTCTGATATGGTACGCATAAAGGCGTGAGAATCTACCCTCACAGCTAAAATATCAGATGATGAGTTTCATCAATGGTGCATATGACTCCTGCAGAAATTGGAATGGAAATACCCTGCTCAACTGCCTCAAATATCCAGGTCTGATGTAAGGCTCATAATATGCTCTATCCAGCTGCTGTCTCTTATTCCACTCCTCACCAATGTTCGGTATCCCAGTCGCCTCAGAAATAGTCTCTGGTGTCAAAGTGAAGTTCACTCCTGCAAGATTTACATGACCATTATGCAAATGTAGGAAAAATAGGAAAGCTAACTCATGATGATGCTTAGTTCAGGCAATCATCTCACAATACTGGAAGCATGACTGACGCTGAAAACAATCCATTGCAAGCGGGCAGGCCTGCAATTGGGTCAAAGAAGTGGGCTCCTCCCTGACATGCCTGCCACTTTTATGAGATCTCCTTGGCACATTAAGCTCGGTAGATGAATCACTGTCTTATTCATATCCCTGCTCATATGGTGAATTTGTCTCTGACATGGTGTTGAAATGTGTTTGTCAACTGTATGTTTGGTTGGTTAGAAAATGAGCAATTGGTGTATTTGTTTTAAATCCAAATGTGTCACATATATGATGAGGTGCTATGAAGAGGTATCACAAGGAATACAGTAGACTGTCAAGTGAATTTTATTGGTGAGGACAGTCACTGTTTGGGGAGTCAGGGATTTTGGGATTTATAAGTAATGGGAATGGGTGATAGTAGTGAGAATGAGTCAATGAAATGGGAAAATATAAATGAAATCAAAGACATAAAGGCAACCTTTGAATGTTATGGAAATTAAGTTTATCAATGGAGGGAAGTGAATGATAGGGTTTGAGGCTTACCACATGGGAACAAAGGGAATGAAGGATATGGAATAGCAAAAATAGGAGCAGGACTGTGGTAACAATATGATAACAGTGATGGAATACAAAGAAAAGGGTGACAAATGGCAAGAATTTAGCACCAAAACACAATCTTCAAACTTCACACATAACCCTAGGAGCAGATTTTGGTATAAATGTAGGGTTTTCTTTTTTACCAATTAAACTCTTGATCTTCGGTCCCAAACACACCAAGCACGTCTTCAAATCAATAAGCAAAGAATTTCCACTTACTTGGAGCAAGAAAAATTGTTTGATTTTGAAAAATTGCAGAGCGGTGATGAATTTCAGGCTTGATGGCTCAATGCACCGCGTGCACTCCCAGTGCACCGCGCTCTGTGGGTGTGCCACGCCTGTGGAAAAAGGCACTGTCAATTTCGGCCCAATGCGCCGCGTTAATTCTGGGGACGAACTGGTTTTTTGGTTAGTGTTGTTTGATTTATAGCTACAGACGGAGCCTGAAGTCACGCCAGGTAGCCTTCGAACTACTCTTGCTCTGCGAGTGCATAGTAGATAAACGCTACTTCAGTCGATCTCCGGGTTAGCTTATAGTCGTAACACTTAACTTATAATTTGCCCCAGTACGTGTATCAAGTTCAGATCTAATCGTTGATGGTGGACAATGATCAGACATCAGAAGGCTGAAATTATTCACCTGGCGATTTCACTGAAAAATCCAGAAATCAATCCTTCATGGTGACTCCACTGCAGAGAGATCAGTAGTTTTAAGATTTTCAAGATGGATCGAGTTGCAAGAAGATACGCTCCCATGAGCCGAGATCACATCCCAGGTTTTCCAAATAAGATGCCCAAGGTAGATTGGCTTCAGAGGTTGCCTATGTTCAGAAATGTGGAAGGTAATGATGCTGCTCTTCATCTGGTGAAATTTCACATTCATGTGCATAAATTAAAGAACGATTTTCCTGAAGATTGTTTGATGAAAATGTTCATGGCTACTCTGGAAGATGAAGCTCGATCTTGGTATGAAATTTTTCCACCCACTTCTATTTACTGTTTAAAGGATTTTCATATCATGTTCTTTGAAAGGTACAGAGAATCTTGTCCGTCTTTAATGTTAGTGCATAATTGTTGTGAACACGTTGATAGTTTCATTGAAGATCTTGAGAATTTTTATGGAGATAATGAATTGATGGATGGAGAAATCATGGAAGCATTGTATGAAAGTTCATTTCAGCAACACACAGAAAACTTAGAGGATACTTATGAAGATCAGCAGGTTGAAGATTTCCATATGGCTGAAAATGATGAAAGAGAGAGTTTCATTTCAGATCTATCCATGGAAGAAGACAGCATGCAGGGAAGTCAAGTTTTAATTTCAGAATGTGATAACGTTAAGTCATCTATTTCAGATTTAGATCTAGATTGTGGCAACCAAGAATACCTTGTGCTGAATCCCATAAAGGAGAACTCTGCTGTTGAGATCATCTGGAATGAAGAAGACAGAGTTATTAGTCCAAATGTTCTCAGTGCATTAGAACACAGCCTGCATGAAGAGGTAATCCAGTCAGTTCATGAAAAACAAGACGAGATATTCGTTCAAGTAAGTGAAAAGGTTTCTTTTGATGAATTTATGTTAGATGATAGAAATATCATGTTTGAGCATCAAGAATCAGCTGAAATTTCTTTTATTATGATTGATGACTGTAATGAGAATCTGGCTGTTATATCATATGAAGATGACCTACAATATATTCAGACTACAGAAAATCAGAACATTCAGGACTGCCTTTCAGATTCTTCTTCTTATGTTTCATGTTTTGAAATTTTTTTCCAAGAGGAGATCTGTTCGTCTATTTGTTCAGAATTTTTTGAGGACCAGGAACATACTTTTACTGAACTACATTATGAAGGAAAAACAGAATCAGAAGAGAAAGACACCTTGTTTCTTCAGCAGGAGGTAATTCTTCATGTTTTTCAGGATCCACTGGCAAATCTGTTGTAGTCAGCAGTGAAGGTGAATATTGCAGTACTCAGTGATGAAGGAGACCGTGGTCAACTATGTTTTTGGATGCCCAGTTACAAGTATCTATTGTCGACCAGGAGATCTGATCAAGAGAATCAATCAAGAAGGCATCTGCTTGATTGGTTACATTGGCATTTTGATATAGTTTGATGGTATATTGTCTTGTAAGAAACACAGGTGGTCATGTATTACCATCAAGCTTTACGTTTTAAGTTCATGTCTTAGTCATTTTGAGTTAGCTTTTCAAGTCATTTTTTCAATCATTTTAGTTTTAAAATTGAGTCAGTTTGAGTCATATTTTCAGTCAATAAATCAGTTAACAGTCTTGTGTTGTTTTTTCAAATAATGGATTCCATAGCCCAATGGACGAAGGCACTGGTCTGCTCTCCCAAAGATCTGTCGTTCTTGGCACCTCCAAGGAGCTACCATCCCCATTGGAGCCAATGTTAGAGTCGGTCTTTACAGCCCTCCGTCAGAGATCATTCCTCTTATTGCATTTCATTGTTTAGGTGTCTCATTCCACTCATTCATCTGCATTCCGTTAGGGGGAATGCCATTGACTGATGGAAGGGTTTGGTTTTCTTGTTTCCCTCATGCTTGTACCTGCTGGGTTAGTCAAAATTTCTCCAAAATCATCAAAGTTCATTTTAAGTCATTTGCAGTCATAAATGCTATTTTGGTCAAAAAGAGTCATTTTAGTTTCTGAGTCTAGGGTTCAGTCTTCTGAAATGTCATATAATGCCCGCAGGCCATGAGGATGATTTCTAATAAGTTCTCAGTTCAAAATTTTATTATCAAAAATGTTTGAGGACATTTCTTGTTCAAAACTTTGTTTTAATTAAGAAATTGTCGAATTTGTTTTTTGCAATAATCATGTATTTTTCCGCCATGAAGACTTCAAAGTAGACTCTGGTTTTCCTTTTCCAAAGTTCAACTCCAACATCCCTGCAAAAATCAACTAATTTCATCAGTCCAAACTCAGAAAATCAGTGAAAAGACAAAAGACCAGAGTTTTGCAGCACTTGTTGGGATCCTTGTGGCTTCTGAGTTTTGATGATGTTCTCCTCATGTTATTGTAAGTTTCATTAATGTTATATGTATGTCATTTCCCTTCTCTATGCTTCTGAATTAAACAAATGAGTAATTGAGGTAGAATTCATTGATTTGTTGGTGCTCTACCTTAGACTTTTGTTTAGTTTTTTATGTTTTCATCAGTTTGGAGAGGATCCTTGTACTCTCTTGCCCTCTTCAGCTCCTCAGCAGTATCTTCCATTCATTCACTCGATCTAAGACATCAAATCCGTTGCCTACCCTGCCCCAACTTGAACTCTGTAAAATTTGGCCTCATCCCCAAGCCCAAAAATTGTTTTTCCCTTTTTCCAACAAAAAACCCTAAAAATCAAAATCAAGCCCTCCTATTTGTTTATCTAGCCTAAGATTAGTTTTTTTTTTAGTCATCTCAAGCCCCTTTGAATATTTTAATTGAGATCGACTCGGAGAGAGCCCTCTCATGTCCTTGTAGGGCTAGCTACGAGGCTGAGCGTGGTTTGGTGTTGTCCTTTTTCTGCCTTATTTCAGCCTAAGGTGGATTTGGGAACTAACAGAAAGCAGGGGAGAATGCTTCAGAAGGACAAGGTTCAGGGCATGGAGATAATGGAGGAGATCCACCTCCTTCTCCTTCAGCAAGTGAAATTTCTTCCTCCTCTTCTCACCATCATCATAGGAATTCAGGAAATGCATCTAATAAACCTATATTTAAGTTAGATGTAAAATTTTATCTACCCATGTATAATGGTGAAAGTAATGCATAGAAACTTAAAAAATGGATTAGGCAGCTTGAACTCTACTACAGGATTCAGCAGATCGTGGAGGATGAGGCAAAGATCCTGTTGGCTTCTCTTTGACTGAATGACACAACTCTCATCTGGTGGGAAAGAAAAATTCAAGGCAGCAGTAATTTGGGTAACCTTCTTTCCTCATGGTCAAATTTTATTGCTGCACCTAAAGATCAATTCTATCCATTGGGTTATAAGAAAAAATACTTAATGGAGTGGCAGTACCTAAGGCAAGACAAAGGAAAAAACGTGCAAATTTTTATCGAGGAATTTAGAAAACAAGCACTAAGTTTAGGCATTTCATTAGATTCACATGAAGTTGTAACTAAGTACATTGGGTCATTACATAGTTACATTAGATGTTCATCGTTAACGTTTGTACGTACCACTATTGACTCGGCCAATGTAAAGGCCATTCATCTTGAAAACAGGGGCATAAATGATAAGGATAATCATTTAAAGAAACCACTTTTCAAACCTTCAAATGGAAAATTCAAAGGAAAAGGAAAGGGAAAGGAAAAGAAGACAGAATTAACGAAGAAAGATGAAGGAGAAAAGCCTTATTACACTCACTACAAAATGGAAGGTCATGACAATGATCATTATTGGAAGTTGTACCTAAAAAAGAAGCCAAAGAGATATGGTGGAAAGGGTAAGCAAAAGACGGTAGTAGTCATGCAGCAAGACTTTGGATCCGACTCTTTCGATGAGGCATTGATCATAGAAACATGCGCAAAAGGTACTCATTCTCTTCATGTTAATTATGAATCGCATGAAAGCACTAGTTCAACATATGAGCCTCTTCTTTATGAAAGAAATAGAATTGAGGTTTTTCATATTAGAGTTGTCATAAATCATACAAAAGTAGAAACTCTATTTGATTCAGGCTCTCAAGAAAATTTAATCTCATAATGCTTGGTTAAAATTTAGGCTTAGAAGTTAAGCCTCATCCGAAACCTTATCCGCTTGGATGGATACATGACAAAGTAAAACTAAACGTAACCAAGAAATGTAAGGTTAAATTTGTAATTGCTTCTAAACTGGTGGGTGAAGTAGAACTGGATGTCATACCATTGGATATCTGTGGTATTTTGTTAGGGAGTCCCTATCTTTACGATAGGAAAGTAGTTTTCTTTCGACATGAAACTAAATAAAAATCACAAAATACAGGGTAGATTATATTGTAAGAGCTCATCAAACCAATATTAGTTCCAGTCTTGTAAGTGCAGGACAGATGAAGATATTGGTGAATTCCAGCAAGGGGTGTTTTCTCATTGTCGTGAGAGCAAAAGATGCAGAAACATTTGATGCTTTCCGAGGATGTGATCTGGCTCATAAATAGGAATTATGTGAATTTATTTCTAACTATGAAGATTTGTTTTAGGAACCTAGAGGATTGCCCCCAAAACAAGAAATCCAACATGATATTCATTTGCAGCATGATGCTCCATTTCCAAACATTGGAATGTAAAATATGTCATCTATCGAGATGGAGGAGATTAAAAAGTAGGTACATGAATTTTTGAACTAAGGGGTCATCCAGCCAAGTAATTCTCCTTGCAACTCGACGATCGTGTTAGTACCCAAGAAATATGGCACATGGAGGATGTGCATGGATTATCGGGCACTAAACAAAATCACGGTGAAAAATCAATACCCTCTCTCATGCATTGATGATTTCATAGATCAATTAAAGAATTCTATCTATTTCACCATATTGGATTTGCATATTGGTTATTACAAGGTCATAATTTCAGAGTAGGACGTGTGGAAGACCTCCTTCAAGACCAAATAGGGGTTGTTCAAATGGATGGTGATACCATTTGGACTATGCAATGCTCTAGCCACATTCATGAGGGTCATGAATGATATTTTTATGCCTTTCATTGATGAATTGTCCTTGTGTATTTAGATGATATTCTTGTCTTTATTAAGACTTTGGATGAATATGTATGCCATGTAAAGAAAGTGTTTGATGTATTAAAGAGGGAAAAATTGTATGTAAAATTGTCAAAATGTGAGTTCAGGAAAACCTCATTTGTTTACCTAGGTCATATTGTCGGTAATTTTTCAATTAAAAATAGACCCCTCCAAATTTGAGGTGATTGTAAAATGGCCTAAGCCTACCAATGTAATAGAGGTCCATAGTTTTCTAGGTGAATTACAGTATTGGAGGAGGGTCATTTCCGACTTATTCATTATTGCATCACCCTTACACACACTGAAAAGTATAAAACAAGCCTTTCAGTGGGGAGGAAAGCAACAAAAGTCCTTCGAAGCACTGAAAGAGAAAATCAGCACCGCACCAGTCCTGGCTTTACCCGAACTCCAGAAGCCTATTGAGATCGAAACCAATGCCAATGGGTATGCCATGGGAGCTATACTATTGCAACAGAAGAAGCCAATATGTTACCATTTGGAGAAGTTATCCCAGGCTGTCATCAATTAACCCACTTATGACAAGGAACTTTATCTGTTGGTCCAAAGTGTGAAAAATTTGAAACACTAACTAATCGATAAGGAAACCATTATCCATACGGATCACCAGCCCTTGCAATACCTTCAGTCACAGACCAGGCTACAATGGTCTCGTCATTTCAAGTGGATGGGGCTTCTACAACAGTTTCATCTGGTAAAAAAGTATATGAAGGGCAGTAGTAAAAAAGTAGCATATATGCTCTCTCACCCTCCTATTGTTGCTCTATTATTTTGCTTAATGCTTCATTGTCTTTTGAAATTTATGCTGAACAATACGCTAAAAATGATGAGTTTAAAGCAATATATGCAAAATCAACCTATGGTTCATAGGTGGATAACTATCATTTGAAGGGGAAGTTCTTGTATCACCTTGGAAAATTGTGCATACCCACAGTAGAAAGGGTACATGTAATTCGAGAGGTGCATACCTCTCTTGTGTCTAGTCACTTTGGTGTCGAAAAACCTTATGTCATTTGCAAAGATTTTGCTTTTGGTTTAATATATGTTGTTTTTAGGGGGTTGTGACCCCGCCGGACCCCTCATCCACATAACAAAAACATATTAAAATTGGGGCCGGTGGCCATGACCCCATCAGACCCTGCCCATATATTACGCCCATATATTAATAATGAGTGGCGGGGGTTGTTAACCCCACTGCTGACCCACCACACTTTGTAATGGAGCCAGCAGGGATCACGGGGCGGGCCACCCAATGCGGGCCTAGCCCCCCCTCCAACATACCCTTTTCCTTAAATGTATATGGTAGGCCTTTAAAAAAAAATGTGTGGGTTTATAAAACTTCATCTGACTTATTACGGAGGGGACGGGGTTTGACCACTCGACCGCCTACCCCACATCATGGATCTCAAACCAACTTTCCAAACGACAGACTTGGTAAAGTCCACCCACACTCATTTATTTAAACCTGGATTTCATAAGTGCGCCTAGTCAGGTCACGAGTGGGAACAAAGTTCGAGACAGGTGGAACCATGATCACTATACAGGAGGGGGGCGGAACCATGATTTGAGCCATTTTCCAGAGGGTCTAGATTTTCACTTTGTCAAATTCAAGAAAATTTTATATGGATTATGCACGTCTCGGTGCCATGAATCCAATGTTGTTGTCCATTTCTTCATTAGAGATCTCAAATTTTCTAGCACATTCAGCTATGGAGGTATAAGGGTGTAATTTTTCATTTTATACTTGTACTTTAAATTTTTTCTTCCACTTACCCCACTTTGAGCAGGGCCCAGAGACGTAGTCCCTCCTGGTCGAAATCCGATATCAATTTTGTGTCTTATTTCATGGTGTTAATTGCTTCTCTACTCTTATGTTTATGCCTTTAAAGTTTCTTGTTTAAGCTGCAATTTTAACCTGTAATTCCTTAACACATCTCAAGCAAACAATTTTGGATCACTAAAGGATAACATCCAACATGAGGTTCACCTTTCGGAACCTGATACATTTGAGAATGCATTTAGGTTGGCAAGAAAAATTGAAAGAAAAATTATGGCAACAAGTAAGCCTACCACTCACAACTGTAAAGATGGAAGTGTTGTTACTCCTAGACTTCCACAACCTACAAGGTTTCCACTACAAAAATTGGAAGAAAAAGAGAAAAATGGATTTGCTATAGTTGTGATAGCAAATACAATAAAGGTCATAAGTGTGCTGAGAAGAATTTATTTTACATAGATCGTGAAGAGGAGGAAGAAAGGAAATAAGAAACTTCAAAAGAAGACGATATACACCAAGGAAGAAATGAATCTAACTTGTATCATGTAATCCATTGGTAGGAATTACCGCTCCTCAAACTCTCAAGATAAAAGGACATATCAAGAAGAAAAATTCAATAGTTCTTATTGATTCAGGTAGTACCCATAATTTTATTCATTATAGGGTAGCCAAGGAATCAGATTTCTTCCTATACCCAGCACCAGAGTGTCAAGTGATGGTGGAAAATGGAGGAACTATAAATTTCTTTGGAAAGTGCCATAATATAAAGCTAACCATGGGTGAATATGTATTGAATATTCCAATGGGTGGTGTTGATGTTGTACTAGGATTACAATGGTTACAATCTTTGAGGACGAAAACTTTTAATTTTCAAGAACTTTTCTTGAATTTTTTTTTGAAAGGAAAGGAAGTTGAATTACAGGGTATTACAGGAAATCTAGGAAAGATAATAAGCTCTAATATCATGACAAAGCTTATGAAGAAAGAACAACGAGGCGTCATTGCACAATTTTTCTCACTATAATTTCCAACATCAAAATCATCTATTTCTCCAGATCTCCAAAAATCCTTGGACAATCATTCCAAGCTGTTAGAAACTCCCAAAGGAATCCCACCCATTCCTGATAATGATCATGCTTTTAATTTGATTCCATGAACTGTTAATCCAAACATTTTTCCTTACAGATATGATCCTTATGGCCAAAAGAGTGAAATTCAACGTATGATTACAAAAATTCTAGAGGTTGGTATAATTCAACCTAGTCAAACTTATTTCTCTGCTCCAGTAGTTTTGGTGCATAAGAAGGATGGATCATGGCACATGTGTCTATATTATAGGGAGCTCAATAATCTCATTATTAAAGATAAATTTCCCATTCCTGTGATTGATGAATTATTGGATAAATTACATGGAGCAATTCATTTCACCAAGTTGGATCTTCATTCAGGATATCATCAAATTAGAATGAAGACTGAAGACATTCTGAAAACAACATTTCAAACTCATGAGGGTCATTATGAATTTTTGGTCATGCCTTTTGGCCTTACCAATGCACCTACTACATATAAAGGGTTTATGAATTCCATTTTCAAACCCTTCCTTAGAAAATTTGTGTTAGTATTTTTTGATGATATACTAATCTACAACAATTCTTGGAAGGATCATGTTCAACATGTTGACAGGTTGTTGAAACTATTGGAGGAGAAACAATTATATGCAAAAACCTCCAAATGTTTATTTGGAGTACAAGAGGTGGAATATCTAGGTCACAGTGTATCTCAGGAAGGTGTTAAGGTAGACCTTAACAAAATTAAAGTCACTAAGGAATGGAAAGTCCCCACAACCATAAAGCAGTTGCAAGGATTTCTTGGGTTAATAGGTATTATTGAAACTTTGTTAAAAACTATGGGAAAATAGCAGCACCTCTAAAAACATTATTGAATAAAGATGCATTTTCATGGACTCCTGAAGAAACTAAGGCCTTTTTAACATCTTAAAGAGGCAATGTGCCAAGCACTAGTCTTAGCTACGCCAGACTTCACAAAAAACTTTATTGTGGAATGTGATGCCTCAGGAAATGTAATTGGTGCTATTTTAATGCAAGAAGGAAGACCTATTACTTTTGAAAGCCACACAATCAAAGGAAAGTATTTACAGAAAGATATTTATGAGAATGAAATGTTGGCAATACGACATGCACTAAAGAAATGGCGACCTTACCTAATGGGAAGACACTTCAAGGTAAAAAATGATCATGATAGTCTTAAATAATTTTTGGAGCAAAGAATATCTTTAGAATAATAACAAAAATGGGTCACAAAGATATTAGGTTATGACATTGAAATCATCTACAAAAAAGGGAAGCTAAATGTTGTTGCAGATGCACTCTCAAGAAAGGATGAGGATGTGGAAGCATTGATTTGTGCCATTTATTTTATCCAAACTGATTGGAGAAATGAAGCAAGGGAGGAATGGAAGAATGAAAAAGAAGTATGGACACTCATTCAAAATTTGCAACAATATCTTTGTACATCTGATACATTTAGTTGGAAAAAAGTTTCCTTATGGTACAAATATCGCTTATATATTTGTAAGAATTCCCAGCTAAAACAAAATATTCTTTTGGAATTGCACACCTCTCCCTTAGGAAGACACTCAGGATTTTTAAAAACTTACCACAGGGTCAAGAAAGGATTTTTTTGGGATGGCCTTAAATCTGATATTCAAAATTTTGTGGCGGAATGTTTAGTTTGCCAACAAAATAAAGTTGAGACAATTAAGACCTTGGGTCTGCTACAACCTTTATCTATTCCAAATCAACGTTGGGAGGAGGTTTCAATGGATTTTATCACAGGTTTACCTAAGTATGAAGGAAAGAGTGTCATCATGGTGGTAGTTAATAGGCTTAATTACCAAGTATTCACAATTTTGTGCACTATCTTATCCATTTAAAGTGATTACATTTGCTACTACGTTTATGGAAACAATTCAAAAGCTACATGGAAACCCAAATATTATTGTAAGCGATAGAGATCCCATTTTCACTGGAAATTTTTGGACAGAATTATTTTATTATTTGGGTACTCAACTAGCTCATACCTCATATTATCATCCTCAATCTGATGGGAAAACTGAGATAGTGAACAAATGTTTGGAAGGATATCTTCTTTTCTTTGTATCTAATAAACAAACATAATGAGCCAATTGGTTACCTCTGGCTGAATGATGGTATAACACTTCCTTCCACACTACAGAAAAAATGACCCCATTTATGGCATTTTATGGACATCATCCGTCATCCATCACATCATATTTAATAGAAAATTCTAAGGTTCAAGCAGTGGAAGATCACATCGAGCATTAACAACAAGTTCTCCAACTCTTAAAGGATAACCTTGATTTGGCACAGAATCAAATGAAACAATAGGCAGATCAACATCACAGCGAGAGAAGTTTTTTTGTAGGCAACTGAGTATTTTTACGGCTACAACCATGCAAAAAAATGTCCCTTAAGCAAGCTAAGAAGGATAATAAATTATCGCCAAAGTACTATGGTCCTTAAAAGGTGTTTCAAAGTGAGATTTTTTTTTAGCTGCTCTGAGGTCACGTTGTTGTGCCCTTGGCCTCCTGTCTTGCTGATCCACACTCTGCCTGGCATGGCCCCTCCGGAATCCTCCCCGAAGGCGGCCGCTACATAGCTCGCCTTTTTAGCTCTTGTTAACTCCCTCCCGCCTTCGCGTCCTCGTCTGGCAATCTCCAATTTTGTGAAGAAGCTCAACGGTCTAGAGGAATTCATTCTTCCTCCTTCGTTGCCTCACATGGATGCTCTCTCCCTTGCTGAAAAGGGTCTTATTGGATAGTTTACTACGCTCTGGCCCTCTCCGAAGACTATTCAAATATGGGTCGAACGAAATTGGTCTGATAACTTAAATGGAAAAATCTCTATTCTCTTTTGTGGGAAAGGGTATTTTACCTTCCATTTTGAATCCAAAGAAGACAAAGATCTAATCTTTAGACATGGCACTTATTTCATGGATACCAGAGGGTTGTATCTCAACAAATGGACACCGGACTTCGACCCCGAGTTGGATGTTCCCAGTGCGGTTCTGGTGTGGGTTCGTCTTCCTCGCCTTCCCCTCCATTGTTGGGGAGATGAATTAGTCCGTGCCATTGGGAATGCCATTGGAAAATTCATTGATCGAAGTGAACCAAAGGACAACATGCGAGCCTATGCCAGGATCTGTGTCGAGGTAGATCTTGGCAAGCGTTTACATGAGGCCATCAAGCTCAAGGTGGATTATTGGATGCATATTCAATAGCTGGATTATGAATAGATCCCTTTCAAATGCAAGTTATGTCATGAATATGGACACTTTGCAAATCGTTGTTCTAAAATAATTGATGTTGAAAGTCTAGATACAGATACTCAATGGGAGACAGTCAAAAGAAAGAAAATAGTCTCAAACCCTAAGGTTAACCCCACTGTTGCTCCTCCTCCCAAGCCCAACCCTCTAGCCTCTTCCTCCCCCAATTCTTTGGATCCTTCCCTTCACCTCTCTGTGCCCCCTGCTGTTGTACGAATTAATTGATCTTGCGGACAAGATCGATCTCCCTAGTGTCAGAAGACAATCTAGCAACAAACGAACAACTAAGTTTGTCTTTCTCTAAATATATTCGTTTTACAAGTAAATGCTATAAAGGCGTCGATCCCACCTTAGATCCAAATGCTTATTTGCAGTCGTAAATATTTCGTTGCAACAATAGTTCTTCCGTCACAACAAGAGATCTTTCATTGCAACAATAATCCTTCTATCGCAACAAGAGTTCTTTCGTCGCAAGAAAGTGTTGTATTTTGTCGACCTGTAATCACAAACAAGCAAATATTAAATAGCACCTGTATAAAAAATAATTATAAAACATACCTATCATAGTGATCAAGGAATCTATGAAATAAATGATCAAACGGAATCTTATTGAAATAAACAATTGAACGACAATTTATTGAGAAAAACAAAAATTGATTGTATTAATCTTAAAATATACAGAATAACCTTACAACCTTAGCCTTGATGTTTGAAAGGCCTTCCCGGGGTCCGAAGCAGGAGTCTCCTCTACTTTGATAAGTCTTGCACTCTTCCTCCAGGAGCACAAAGAGTTATGTTATCTTTCCTCTCAAAAGCTCAGCAGAAAGAAGTCTAAATCTCAACAGCACTTCAACTCAATCACCCATAAAGCTTGAACTCCAATTCTCAATCTCCAAAATCTAACCATTTGAGGCTACCCAATGCCTCCTTTTATAGAGCAGATGAGGAGGTTAGGATTCCACATTTGTAGGGATAGAATCCTCCTTCAAAGGGATAGACTCCTCACATCAAGGGATTAGTTCCTTAAGGTGAGGGATACATGCACCTTATCAAAGCATACTCATCCCCAAAAATTCTCATCTAGAACCTTCTAGAATTGACCTCAAATCAGTTTTTTAACTTTACTTTCTCACTTTTTTGACTTTGAGGAGGGTACACAGGCATTGCAAAAGAAAAATGCATTCTAGAACACAGGTAAGCAGGGTATTACCTGCGTACCCAAGCTACGAACGCGGGCAGGCCTCATGTTACCTGCGTACCCAAAGTTTCAGAGATTTTTATGGTTTTTCCTCCTATTTTAGGGCTTGACATGAGGAGTAAAGGCTGTAAGACTTGTAGAGGAGGCATGTATGAGTGTTAATGAGCTCATACAGTTAGCAAAATGCTAGGGTGACAGTTTTTAGTGTAACAGATTGCGCCCTAAAATGTGAAGTCTGGAATAGATGAAGATGAAGTCTGTCATATATGAAGAGTGAAGTACTTTATCATTTCAAGGATCATCCTGTGGACACCCCAGTCAGAACCTGTAAAAAAATTCAATGCAAAAAATATATATGTAATCATATCATCGCTGAGGTAGGCATTCCCATAGTTAGATCAAAACTACCTAGAAAACTGATTCAAATTGTTCTGATACAGGAATGATTTTCAATACATCAACAATATAGACATATGTAGACACAGCATGGACGCAGCCATCTGTTTATGAATAGTCCACTGTATAAATGAATAATAATAAAAATTCCTCACAGCCTGGATGGTAGAAACTAGATCCAGGGTCTTGATTTCCGCATCTCGAACTAGTACGATTCTATCCATGTGAATGAATGTGTCGAAGTCGAACATGGTAGAAACCACTTGATTACCAGTCAATTATGTAAAATGTTAACAAGTGTGAGAGTAACCACCAGTAATTTCAATGGCTCTCAAAGTACTCAGTACAATCCATGAGATTTGAATGAATGAGTTGAAGTCGAACATGTCATGGAATCATTCGATCGAAGGTCAATGATGCAACCTATCATCAAAGGCGAGAAACCTGCCATTGAGGCATGCAGATTCCAAGGTACTGAATATTTTTGGATCAACTTCCTAGATAATGAGCTGTCGTCGATAGAAAGTGATCTGTCGTAGGCAAGCCCACAACACGAAATCATAGATCAAATTTGAAGAAATATGTCGGTAAGGACTGACTCAGGGATGGTCAAAATGAATGAAAAATATTTTGCAAATGAATGGTTTATTTGAACTGTCCTCTTGAACACATAATGACACTGCAAATGGCTTGGTGATAATTGACCCAAAGCTAATACCCAAAAACCGGCTGAATACTTTCAATATGGTTTGATTAAATGTTAGGCAAAGGATTTCCCAACCCAGGTGAAAAAAAGTGTTGTGTTCAAGAGTGGTTAACGGTTTTCTGAATAATCAAAATACAAAAAACAAGTCCATTTTTCTCTCTTTTCCCCCACCATTTCTGGCAAGTACCTCTTTATTTTTGACAAGCTTGAGGAGGATAAAATTTTCTTGTTCATAAGCTCATCCTTTGAATGAGTCCAACTTAGTTTAAGACTCGAACCCTAAGAAGGAGTGGTTCGTTCCTGTTTAAAAATTGAACAGGTCCTTTACTGTTAAATTTTAATGAGTCCAGTATAGGAGAAACTCGGTGTTTTTCATTTTTATGGAGTCAAAAGAAAAAACTTAAGAAAACTCCATGGGTGTACTTTTTCGTAAATTTAGTCTCTCGAGCCCGAAAAAGGATAAAATAATGCGGGAGAGAACTCTATTGACCGTATTTAGTCAACGTATACCTTTTTCGTAAATAGTCCATTTCAGTCTGTAAAAGGAGTAAACTTATACTGAAGGGACGATCATTCATTTACTTTAACGAGTTTGAATAATCAAGTGCTCGGCAATATTTTCATGTTTAGAGAGTCTGAAAAGGGCTTAAAAAATGACTCCAAGGTTTTTCTTTTTCGGTTAGTTTTAACGAGTTCGAAAAAGGGATAAAAATGTACTCATGGTTTTCACTTTTTCGTAAGTTTAACGAGTTCGAAAAAGGGATAAAAATATACTCCTGTGGCCGACTTTCAATTTAATTTACGAGCAGGAAAAGACGGAAAGAACTCAGAATTTTCATGTGTTTTACGAGAATGAAAGATAGCAAAATAATCTCGAGATTTTCATGAGTTTAACGAGTCTTTAAAATAACCAAAATTGACTCAAGATAGGTTTCATTTTTACAAAAGCTTGAAACAAAGAAAAGCTATGCTTCAGAGTGGCTTCATTTTTACACAAGCTTGAAACAAAGAGAAAACTGTGCTTCATGCCCCCTAAGCGTAACTGCTAGACTGCATGCCCCCCCAGCTTCATTTCATTCAACTATGTACACTGGTAATAAATAGCTGGATGGAAATAAGGTTCATTTACGAGATCATATGAAAGAATCGACCTAAAACTGTAAGAAAATTATGCAAAAATTGACCTAAATATATGACTTAACATTTACGAGATCTAGTCAAAGACTCGACTCAATTAGGGGAGGATTTGTTTCATTTTTTAACGATCTTGGCACAGGAAAAGAACTATGCTCATGGCAACGTGTTTCATTTTTTAACGAGGTTGACATAGTAAAAGGAACTTTCCTCTCGATACACTGATTCATTTTTAACGAGGTTGACACAGTAAAAGGAACTTTCCTCATATATACTTTCTACAGTCTACCTATATAACCTACTGATTCATTTTTTAATGAGGTTGACACAGGAAAAGAACTGTCCTCATACCTGATTCATGTTTTAACGAGGTTGACTCAGGAAAAGAACTGTCTTCTTGATACACTGATTCATTTTTAACGAGGTTGACACAGTAAAAGGAACTTTCCTCATATCTGATTCATTTTTTACAAGGTTGACTCAATAACAGGAACCATCCTCAGAAACTACTTATTTCTAATATATTAATCTACTCTCTACAATCTACCTATTGATTCATTTTTTAATGAGGTTGACACAGGAAAAGAATTGTCCTCATGGAAGCTTGTTTCATTTTTTAAACGAGCTTGACACAAGAAAAGGAACTATGCTCTCGACTAACTGAATCATTTTTTAACGAGGTTGACACAGTAAAAGGAACTATCCTCACACTCACTGATTAATTTTTTAACGAGGTTGACACAGTAAAAGGAACTATCCTCGCAAACTGATTCATTTTTTAACGAGGTTGACACAGTAAAAGGAACTATCCTAGGAAACTTGATCACGGCTTCCAACTGGAAGAAACACATGTCAATGGACACACCTTGATCATGGCTTCCAAGAGGTCTTCATCAGATGGAAGAACAATTCCTTGGAAGGAATGCATGTCAAGGGACTCAAAAGGGATAAGAACATCGCGTTCAAGTAATCCCATAGATTTTTCCATGTCAATTACCGGATCTAAGTCAAAGAAGACGAGAAAACAGTGAGAGGCTCGCTTACATCGGTAACTGAAAACATGGGACTAGCTGCCACATAATTAACCCGTGGCGGGGTAGATACCACTTGCGTATGAGGAAAATTCATGGATGTCGGTTCATTGGTAGTCGAATCAAGACTAGGGAACGAAAGCTGGTCTATAGTCACAATATTTCCATTGTGAGGGAAAGACATCACGCGAAAGAGTGTCAATACGACAGCTTTCATTGCATAGACATAGTCTCGCCCAAGGAGTAAATTGAAATCCAAGGGACCTCGAACTACCATAAGATCAATAGATGCTTTACCTTTACCATAATAGAGAACTTAGAACGATCCTCAAAGGTTTTCTCGTTAAATATTTCAAAATTTTGTTGGTGCACAATGTAGAGGAACCCAAAGCTTCCACAGCTTGGAGGATAAACACTAACATAACACCTTCATCTACCTGGGGCAGGCGTATATGTCCCTAACACCAAACTTCAACAATGATTTGGAGGACATAAAGGATGGAAGATGAGGTTCCATTCTGTTCATTACAACTGTGTGAAAAGACCCTCGGACGGAGGGGGTCTCCGAGAAATAGATGAAATTCTCCAAGCGTAGAAGAATCAAGGTAACAAGAAGAACCCTATAGCATGAATCACACTCTTCAAGGAGAATGGGATCGACCGAAAGTGAAATTGAATCGACCACTTGATCAACTAATGGATCATCAACCCGAGTGATATGAGTTTCACTCTCCAATGGAAGAGTGGGATCGACTGTACTTGAAACTAGATCAATCACTCCGTCAGTTGACGGTAGGTTGGGAGAAATTTTACAGTAACCAGTTGGAAATTCTTGCTGTGGAATAGTAAGGTTTTCCAACAATTTTGAGGCTTCATCCATGTGAGGGAAAATGTGAGTTTGATGACTCCCTTTGCATAACTTACAAGGAAACCTAACTTTACCCTTTTCCCAGGAACCTGACTATCACTGGTTGATGGATCAATGGAAAGTTGATGAGATTTTTCTGACCATACTTCCAAGACCTTTGGAATACCAGGACAATTGATAAGGAAGTGGTCACCCTTACAAAGCCTGCAAGGGTATTTGGGTTTATGATGCATGTTGGAGGTTTCCTCAACACAACTAACACTTACAGCCATGGTTGGTTGGTTGACTTCTTTCTTATCTTGCTTCTTCTTCTTCTTCTTCTTCCCTTTCTTCTTCTTCTTAGCCACCTGGTTACTAGCATCAAGGATTTTACCAAGTGAAGAGGAAGAAATGGAGGAAGAAATATTAGGCGAAGAAGGTAAAGGGTCAACAGAAGGTTGGTGATGTTGAGATGGTGAACTCTGTTGAGGTGGAACAATTGGAGTATTTGGGGCCAACGAAGTTGAAAATAACCATATCGGTAAACCTATTGTAAATCCAGGTAATGACAATGTAGCCATATAAGGAGGAACAACATTTCCAAAACAAGGAAAAGTACTAGGATTCTCGTTAAGAGGGGTTCCTTGGTTGGTAAATTCTGGAACATTTGCCATTATATTCAACTTCAGTGAATTTTTTTAACAATTTAAAACTAAAATTAACAATTCGCAATTCACACCTAAAAATTAAAATTCACAATTCACAACTATGGTCTCTAAAAGTAAAAACAAACAAATTAACACGCGCTATCAAATCTAGGATTCAAAGCAGACACAAACAGTAACTTCCCGTACTAAAAACACTAGTTGGTGATGAATTCCAACATTGTAGAATTTAATACAGAAAGGGCGGTTGGAACAGTTACCTCGACAACCTGCTTAATGAAACATACTGGCACAAGTTTCTTCACAAAACCATCTCGAGTGAAGAGAACCCCCTAGAGATTCCAAGTGAGTCTAGTCGATGTCTGCTCTAGGTACAGTGAGATCTTTCCTTCACCGTCACCTTAGAAAATAATCTTAAGCTTATGGACACTAAGGTTACCAACAGTAACAAATACAATTGGGGGAACAGTCTACAATCCGATTCCATGCGCAAGGGAAAAGTAAGAAAGCTCAATCCCCTTGAAGGCTCCTCGACATGGTCAATCTGAGGTTTACCGACAAGTGACCCCAGGCTCCTCGAAAATGGTTAATCCGAGGTTTACCGTTTGTAATGCGCGCAGATCTTCTATATTTCCCGATGAAACAGAATTGATTGTCTCAAAGGTTTGGACATGATCTCGTGATTAACTCCTTTAAGAGAAGCTTCCCAGATTGTACTAATTACAATTGGGTTTATTTCCTACCGTAAGATTTATCTACTTTTTTGTTTTAGTTGCTTTGGAAAGTTAACTACAACCTATTCCAAAGCACTAATCCTGAGCTAGATTGGTGGAAAGAGCCCTAAAAATGTAAAAATTACTAGATGAATTTTAATTAAGCGTTGTGTTATTTAGGTTGTTATTGATCCAGATTTATGTAGGAACGCAACAGAATAAAAATATAACCATAAATATAGAGATGAAGTGGAAATAACACTTCATTTCATTAATATCAAAGAACTGAAATTTGCTTACAGACAGAATGGAAATAAAACTAGCTAGGGCGCTAGTAGCTATCTCTGAGAAGAGATGTGGCGGCTACAGGCCTCTAAAATGAGTTAAAATGAGGCTCGAGGGCCTATTTATTATTTAGAAACAATTGGAAATCCTAAACAGCCAAAACCCTAACCCTTGGAGATGAAGCGCCAAAACTATGGGCCCCGTTTGGGTAAATTGGTGTTTCAACTTCCCAGGGGCGTAACTTTGGCATACGATCTCTGTTTGACGCGTACCATACCTCGTTAGAAATATCTATCTGAGGAATACAAATTTGGAATGAGCAACATCAATCCATGTACCCATGTTGCTCTCTGTTTTCCCAAAAAATGTCGTTTAGGGCCTCAAAACAGCTCCGGAAGTTTAGGACTCGAAAAACTGTTAAAAATAGTAAACTGTGCCGAAACTGAAAAACTGAAAGAGACAATGGTGGAGCCCTAAGTGGAATAGGCGGGTGACCACCAATATCCACCTGGATCATTCCTCCCCCCTTAGGAATCAATGGTCCCCATTGCGTTAATTTCCTCCATGAGATGAGGAAATTTCTGCTGAACTTGGTCCCTGGTGAACCACTTTCCTTGGTGCAGGAGTTGGCCAGCTTTGACAACCCGATATAGTTGGATCTTCTGCTGGCGAGTGCTCTTGATTTGCATGTCCATGATACAATCTGTGGTGGCCTGTTCCATGCAGTCTGGATTTAACTCTGTTGGTGTGAGTTGTTCTGCAATGTCCGAGGTGTCCAGTAGAGGTGGGAAGTAAGGACGAAGGCGATCCACATTGAAGACGGGATGCAGACCGAGGAATGGTGGAATATTGAGCTCTAAGGCATTGTTCCCTACAGCCTTGGTGATGGTGTGTCGCCCAGACCTGAGCTGCGAAGTTTGTGGTGGGGTCCAAAGAGGCCTTCCGCAAATGTGGAAGATACTTTGTCGTCACTGAAGTTGTGGCACCAGGTTGATCATGGCTGCCAGCTTGTACTTGAAATTACCTGTCTAATATATCAGAATTGAGCAGATGCTGAAGTGCCTGGACAGTTACTTGCTTTGTCAACTTCAGACTGGACATGAGCTGAATTGGCCTGAGCAGCTGCAAATGGCATGGCTACGCCAATGGGACATAGTGGCTGGAATCCCAAGCCCACCTGAAAGGGGCTATGGCCGATTGAACTGTGGAGAGCCCGATTATAACTATGTTGTACATAGGGGAGGCTGTCGTCCCATGTGCGTGGATGCTTTGAATTGTACATGCGCAGAATGTGTACAATCATTCTGTTGACGACCTCTGTCGCTAATTGTTTAGGGATGAGTCAGACGGGTGAGCTTTGGTGTCCAAGCAATACTGACCAGGCTGGACCAAAATGTGCTGAGGTACCTGCTATCCCGATCTGATATGATAGACTGTGGGATCCCAAAGTGCACCCACACTCGTTCAAAGAAGAGTTTAGCAGTGGCTTCTGCTGTGATATTCTTCTTGCAGGTCGCCATAATGGCCATCTTCGAGAATCTTTCAACGACCACAAAAACACAGTCATTTCCCTACTTAGTAGAAGGCATGCCCGACATGTAATCCATGGATATGGATTCCCAAGGTCGACTAGGGGTAGGTAGAGGAGTATATAGGCCTTGCTTCTTGATGGTCGGTTTGGCGATGGCACAAGCAGTGCAGGATCTGATGTGCTTCTCGACATCCTTTCGAAGGTTCGGCCAATAGAAATACTTCTGCAGGATTGCTACTATTTTCTCAACCCCGAAATGCCCAGCGACTCGACTGTAGTGTGCTTCCCATATCATCTTGGCACGCTTGCTTGAAGGAACACAAAGGTGTCCCATGTGACATAAAAGTGCATCTGAGGGTAGTACTTGGGAATCAAGTATCTCCAAGAGAGAGTGCGTCTTTGTAAGTGTGGTCTAATTTCGTGGGTCACTTGGCAGAGAAGGCCAATCGTGTCTCAGGCCCACGTGAGTTGAGCACAATGGTATGGCACCATGATCACTGTTGACCCAGGCAGTCTGCAACATGATTGGTGCTACCTTTCTTGTACTTGATGTTCAAATGAAACTGTTGCAGATATGTGGACCACTTCTGATGGCGATCATTCTGCAACTTCCCTTGTGTCTGTATGAACTGCAGGGGCCGGTGGTCCGTGTGGATGATTGTTTCCTTCCCCAAAATGTAATGCTTCCATTGTCGACAGGCTTGCACAATGGAATACATTTCTTTGTCATAGGTGGGATACTTGCGAACTGTCTCAGACAATGTCTCACTGTGATATGCCACTGGATGTCCCCGTTGAGTAAGAACTGCCCCAATAGCATAGTCAGAGGCATCTGTCTCGATCTCAAATGGCTGCTGCAAGTCTGGTAAGGTGAGCACTGGGGCAGAACAGAGGCGATTTTTCAATTCTTTGAACGCCTTCTGTTGAGGTTCCTACCAAAAGAATTTTGCTCTCGCTCCTCCTTTGGTGACTTGACTCAAGGGCCAAGTGATATGAGAGAATCCCAACACGAATCTACGGTAGAAATTAGCAAGACCCAGAAAGCTGCGAAGCTCTGTTATAGTGGTTGGGGCTGGCCAATCCCGAATGACTTGGATCTTCGCTGGATCCACATGCACCCCCCTTTCATCAACAATGTATCCCAGATATTGAACCTGGGTCATGCCAAAAGTGCACTTCTCCAAATTGGCACACAACTTGTGTTGCTGCAGTGTTTGGAGGACTTGTCGGATGTGGTGAAGGTGCTCTTCCCAAGTCTAGCTGAAGATTAGAATGCCATCCAAGTAAACCACTACAAATGAGTTGGTGAATGGCCGCAAGATGTCATCCATCATCCTCATGAAGGTGGCGGGAGCATTCATCAACCCGAAAGGCATGACCAGCCATTCGAAAAGGCCTTCCTTGGCTTTGAAGGCAGTCTTCCACACATCGGAGGGTTCAATTGGTACCTGGTGATACCCAGACTTCAGGTCGATCTTGCTGAAATATTTTTCACCTTTGAGTTGGTCCAGAAGGTCATCAATCCGTGGGATTGGGTACCTATTCCGGACAGTGATCTTGTTCAGCGCCCGATAGTCAATACAGAGTCTCCACGTCCCATCCTTCTTCTGTACCAACACGATCGGGCTCCCACAAGGCGATGAACTTGGTCTAATGTGACCTTTCTGCAACAGCTCCTGAATCTGCCTCTTGATTTCATCATTCTCCAAAACAGAGCGCCGATAGATCGGTCCATTAGGTAGCGGTGCACCTGGGGTCAGATCAATCGGGTGCTTGACCTGACAGTGCAGAGGAACCCCTGTGGGTGAGGTGAATATGTCCCCGTACTCCTCCACAACCTTATCCATTTGTTGTTGTTGTTGTGCAGAGGAGCCCTGTCTGGAGGTCGTGGCCACAGTCTTCTTCTTGCCCTGGGGGCGGATCATCAGGAAAACGAATTTCCTGGTTTGGGAAATGAGCTTACTACATTGTTTTGCAGTAACCAAAGAGATAGCGGCAGGAGGTGGTACCTCTGGTATCCCGTACAACTTATTTCCCAAAGTAACAATAACAGCACGAGGTCGAGACTCATACACAGCATGACGCTTCCACAAGTATGGTTGTCCTAATAATACATCAGAAACATCAATAGGAGCAACGTCACATAATACCTCATCCGTGAAGGGCTTGATGCTATAGGGAAGGCGTCACTGCTGGCTGACGTGGAGATCTCGTCCTTGGTGAAGCCACCCGATGGTGTATGGATGTGGGTGAGCTGTGGTCGGCAAGCCCAACCGCTTCACGGCGTCTACTAAAATGAGGTTCTTTTGGCTCCCATTGTCGACAATGAACTGTACAGGGGAGCCCTTTACCCACATCTGGGAGTGGAAGAGACGTTCCTCCTCCTCTGGATCTTCCGGTTCCTCCTTCTAGATCTTTGTAGTGGCAACAGTGGCATTGGGCTCCACATCAATAATCTGTTTCCCTTTTTCATTCCCCTTTTTAGGTTCTGATTCGGAGTCAGAGCATGCATCTGACTCAGAAGCCCTCATCTCGGCCACTAGTGACTGCTTAGCCCGACACTCACTTGTGTTGTGAGTGGAGCTCTTATGGAACTCACACCACTTTCCCGTGTCCTTCTTTGGCTTTGCGGTGCTGTTCTTTTCTTGTGGATTTGATGAGTTGTCTTTAGCCGCCATGCCTTGGCTCTATTCTTTGTTCTGCGGTTTGGAAGCACCTTTCCCTTGCTTTTGATTCGCAGATCCAAAGTCTAGCTTCTTCTGCTTGAATTTCTACTCAATCTTGGCAGCATACCGATATGCCGTACCAAGCAAGGAGATGTCGAGGAACTCCATTTCCTCCTGAATGTATCTGTGTAGACAAATGTGATACTTTAGCACCAGATGTTTCTCTGAATCTTTGATACCCAACTTTGTGCGCAGGGTATGGAACAGATTCGTCAGCTCATGCACATCTTGATCCCTTTGTTGTCGTAGCATGGTCCATTGTATGTACTTGTCCTCATAGCTCCCCACGGGATAGTACTGTTCCTTGACGGCGTCTCGGAAAGAATTCCAAGTTGGTACGACCGAGAACAGAGAGGGTTATGTCTGGTCCTTGTTCTCACAGTAGGTTTCCCACCAGTCCTTAACATGGGGGGTAGCTTTGAGGAGTGCAAAAATAATCTTCTCCCGGTCTGAAAAGTCATGAACCGAGAAATATCCTTCTAACAGATTCAACCATATATCTAGGGCATCTGCGTCTATTTGACCCTCAAATATGGGAATGTCAAAATTTACTTGTACCTTAAAAGGAGGCGCGCCTCCAGAGTGGCTGTTGGATGCAAATGCGCCGCCGGTGGGTAGCCGTTGAAGGATCTGAGCAAAGTTATCCATCATCGCCTTCCTTTGTTTTTCGAGGGCCTCCTTGAGAAATATTTTGATAGGATCTTCTGCTCCCTCATATTTCTTTTCATCCCCCATGGGCGTCTGTCGAGGTTTGCGAGGCTAATCTTGCAAAGGTTCCACCAGATCGAGCCCTAGCTCCTTATACCCCGACCTCATTGGGGACATGCAAAGAAGGATCGAGAAAAAGTAGACCGCTCTAATACCACTAATCCGGATTTATGCAGGAATGCAACAGAATAAACATATAGCCATAAATACAGAGATGCAGCGGAAATAACACTTCATTTCATTAATATCAAAGAACTGAAATTTGCTTACAGGTAGAATGGAAATAAAACTAGCTAGGGTGCTTGTAGCTATCTCTGAGAAGAGATGTGGTGGCTACAGGCCTCTGAGCTGAGATACAATGAGGCTCGAGGGCCTATTTATTATTTAGAAACAATGGGAAATCCTAAACAGCCAAAACCCTAACCCTAGGAGATGAAGCGCCAAAACTATGGGCCCCGTTTGGGTAAATTGGTGTTTCAACTTCCTAGGGGCGTAACTTTGGCATACGATCTCCGTTTGACGCGTACCATACCTCGTTAGAAAGATATATCCGAGGACTACAAATTTGGAATGAGAAAATTTGGTCCATGGACCCATGTTGCTCTCCATTTTCCCAAAAAACGTCGTTTAGGGCCTCAAAATGGCTCCAGAAGTTTAGGACCCGAAAAACTGCTAAAAATAGTAAACTGTGCCGAAACTGAAAAACTGAAAGAGACAATGGTGGAGCCCCAAGTGGAATAGGCGGGTGACCACCAATATCCACCTAGATCAGTTATTACTCAAAGGGTAAATGGATATGAAACCAATAGTGTTATGACCCGCCCCAAAACTGAATGCAATCGAATATGATAATGTAATATTTTCAATTCAATGAATCCTAACTAAAGTAAGGAAAGAGTTTCCATCCACTTCCAACAATGCAAAAAATTGATCACTAAGAGAAAATATAACAAATTCTCTAATGCACTAATTTCATCAATAAAAAATAATGCAAATCAATCCCAAAACAATTTTTATATTTTTGTGTTTTTAAAACAAGCATAAAAACATCTAAATTCAAATCAAAGAAAACTGATCTAAATCTAAGATTGATTTTTCAGAATGTAAACTATGCAATTGTAATCTATGCACAATTCAATTGAAAAGTATGCAAGTGTAATCTATGCACATTTTTCATTCATATTCTGAAAATGAGAATTCTAATTATGCAAATGTGATCTATGCAAGAGAATTCTCAAACACAAGATGATTCTAATGTAATCCAAGAACCAATCAAGTGCAAGTCAAGAAAATTGGGTGAGATTTCCAAAGATCAAAAAACACTCAAAGGAGATTAACAAAAGCAAAAATATGCAAAATTGTGAAAATACTAAGACAAAATTCCAAGTAATGACCAAAGGAAATCAAATTAAGAATTTCTCAAAAAAGAGACTCAAAAAACCTAATTAACGGAGATTGATGAGATGAAAAAATGCTGAAAGAAATTCATAAACAAGGATTTTTGACAGAAAAAATACAGATCTGGTAGATGCTAAGAATCCTAAATCAAATCTAAACTAAACTGAAAGCAGAAATCTGAAGTTTTTCAAAAATTTTAACAGGGTCCGCAGGCTCCTAGAAGTAACAGGTGCGGTCCCGCACTGTTTACTTAAGGAAAGTGCGAAACTGCCCGCACTGTGCAAAAGAACAAAGTGCGGTCCCCATAAAAGTTCAAGAAAAACGTAAAAGATTTCAAAATTTTCAAAAATATAGAAAACCTAAGCTACCCAGGCATATATCCATCAATCAAAAATCAGGAAAAACTTTTCCTCAAATTAAAATAAAAGAGAACCAAAAACAACAAGTTCTTTCCCCAGCGGAGTCGCCAATTTGTTGTACGGATTAATCGATCTTGTAGACAAGATCGATCTCCCTAGTGTCAGAAGACAATCTAGCAACAAACAAACAACTAAGTTTTTATTTCTCTAAATATATTCGTTTTACAAGTAAATGCTATAAAGGTGTCGATCCTACCTTAGATCCAAATGCTTATGTGTAGTCGTAAATCTTCCATTGCAACAATAGTTCTTTCGTCGCAACAATAATCCTTCCGTCGCAACAAGAGTTCTTTTGTTGCAAGAAAGTGTTGTCTTTTGTCGACCTGCAATCACAAACAAGAAAATATTAAATAGCACCTGTATAACAAATAATTATAAAACATACCTATCATAGTGATCAAGGAATCTATGAAATAAATGATCAAACGACAGCTTATTGAAATAAACAATCGAACGACAATTTATTGAGAAAAGAAGAACTTGATTGTATTAATATTAAAATATACAGAAGAACCTTACAACCTTAGCCTTGATGTTTGAAAGGCCTTCCCGGGGTTCGAAGCAGGAGTCTCCCATACTTTGATAAGTCTTGCACTCTTCCTCCAAGAGCACAAAGAGGTATGTTATCTTTCCTCTCAAAAGCTCAGTAGAAAGAAGTCTAAATCTCAACAACACTTCAACTCAATCACCCATAAAGCTTCAACTCCAATTCTCAATCTCCAAAATCTAACCATTTGAGGCTACCCAATGCCTCCTTTTATAGAGCAGATGAGGAGGTTAGGATTCCACCTTTGTAGGGATAGAATCCTCCTTCAAAGGGATAGACTAATCACATCAAGGGATTAGTTCATTAAGGTGAGGGATACATGCACCTTATCAAAGCGTACTCATCCCCAAAAATTCTCATCTAGAACCTTCTAGAATTGACCTCAAATCAGTTTTTTAACTTTACTTTCTCGCTTTTTTGACTTTGAGGATGGTACGCAGGCATTGCAAAGGAAAACTGTGTTCTAGAACGTAGGTAAGAAGTGTATTACCTGCGTACCCAAGCTAGGAACGCAGGCAGGCCTCATGTTACCTGCGTACCCAAAGTTTCGGAGATTTTTATGGTTTTTCCTCCTATTTTAGAGCTTGAAATGAGGATTAAAGGTTGTAAGACTTGCAGAGGAGGCATGTATGAGTTTTAATGAGCTCAGACAGTCAGCAGAATGTCAGGGTGATATTTTTTAGTGTACCACCTGCGTCTCCTTCTCCCCCTCCCAAGACCACCCTGGAACCTTCCAACCCCTTCTCCTCCATCTCTCCTCCCGATGATGATCCCCCCCTTCTTATTCCTCTTTCCCAACCCGATTCCCCTCGTTCCTCCCCCTCCCTTCCTGATCCCCCCTCCTTCTCCCAAGCTCCCCCCTCCTCTTGAATTACTAGAAACTCTTCGAAGGAACATGGAGCACTTGAATCACATAAAAAAACAAGGTCCAGGAAGGAAATCTATAAAACAACACTAGTATGAAAATGCGTAGAAGGACATAGCAATGGGTACTCAAAACCCCATAGAAACCCACATATTTGGGCAGAACAACAAGGAGGTTGGACAAAAGGATCATGGAGGGCGAGCATCCCTTCAGACCACCTCCCCTCAATGATGAAAGTCCTTTCATGGAACAGCAGGGGACTAGGGCACCCCGCCAAAATAGCTGCCCTAAGAGATCTGATAAACCATGAAAAGCCAGAAATTATTCTCTTGCAAGAAACTAAGAAAGGAGAATCATAAATGAAGGAAACAATCAAAAATCTAAAACAGTATGAGGGCACCCTCTCTGAATCAAGGGGTGCCTCTAGTGGTCTTGCCACCCTCTGGAATCATAGTACTTGGCATCTTAAAAGCCACACAATCAATCAAAACTGGATCAAAATTACATTAGAGAACTGTAGAGATAAAAAAAAAATCATCATTTACAATGTTTATGCTTTGAATCATTATAGAGATAAAGAACACTGTTGGAACTCCATCAAAGAAGATATCGAAAAAGAGGACAATAGTAGTATTTTAATAGGAGGAGATTTCAATCTTATCCTCCATGCCAATGAGAAACGAGGAGGTTGTTTCAGTCAAGGCCCATTCAAGAACCATCTTGAAGGCATAATGCAGGAACATGATTTGGGGACATAACACCTAAGAACCACAGATACACCTGGAGAAATCGTAGATTAGGGAGAGACAACATCATGGAAAGGCTTAACAGAATCCTTGTTGATGTCTCCCTCCTCTCAGCCTTCTCTACTGCCTCTGCCTGTGTTCTTCCCTTTTTTGCCTCGGACCACTATCCAATTACCCTCACCTTTGAAGACCATCGATTTCTTGGGCCCATCCCTTTAAAATACAACCCTCTCTGGAGTAGCATTCCTGAAGAAAACCAAATTGTCTGCAACACTTGGATCCAACACATTAAAGGCTCCCCATCCTTCATATGGGAAACTAAATTGAAAAGAACCAAGATGGCACTGAAAGAGTGGGTGAAAAATCATTATAAAGAGCCGGAACGGATCCAATCTAAAATAAAACACAGCTTGGAGGGCGTCCACAGAAAAATTGAAGCCAACAGTCTTAACCAAGAGCATCGCACCCTCGAAAAATATCTCTACTGTCAACTCTATCGCGCTAACAGAGAGAAGGAGAAAAAATGGCGCATTAATTCTAGGAATATTTGGCTGCAAGAGGGTGATAAGAATACATCTTTTTTTCAAAAACAGGCCACAGTCAGGAAAGTTAAGAACAATATCACTTCCATAATAGATGTGGACAGACACCTCCAAGCTGACCAGGAAATAATAAAAAGAGCTTCCTCTGCACATTTCCAAGAGCTTCTCACAGAAACAAGAAGCCCTGATGATTACTCCGATTTCCTCCAGCATCTCTCTACCAGATCAATGAGGAAATAAACAATATGCTCAACAGGAAAATTGAAGAAGATGAGATTAAAAGTGCAATCTGGACCCTGCACCCAGACAAAGCTCCAGGTCTAGATGGCTTCTCTATTAGTTTTTATAGAGCTTATTGGGACATAATAAAAAAATATCTTGTAAAAATGATACAATGGACAGAACACAAGAGTGAAATTTGGGGCTACACCAATACTACCTACCTCGCCCTTATCCCCAAAGAAAATCAGCCCTCCTCCTTTATGAGATTTAGGCCTATTTCACTTTGCAACTCCTCTTATAAGATGTTGACCAAAATTCTTGCCTTGCGTCTCAAACCTCATCTTCATAATCTCATCTCTGAAAACCAAGGTGGTTTCATGTCTCATAGAAAAATTACTGATTCCATCCTCCTTGTCCAAGAGTAAATTCACTCTAGCATATCTCGAAAAGAAAAATGTTTAATCTTAAAGCTATATCTTGACAATGCATTTGACAGGGTCAGGCACTCCTTTCATTTTGCTATCCTTCATAAAATGGGATTTGACTCAAACTCTCTTTCTCTTGTTAATGCTTGCATCTTTGGACCTTGTATATCCCCTCTCATCAATGGTAGACCAGCCCCCTCTTTTCAATCCTCTCGAGTTATAAGACAGGATGTCCTCTATCTCCCAACCTCTTCATCTTGATGGTTGAATCCTTCAGCAAGGCTTTGGACCAGATGCGGCACGTGGGGCTCATCACTGGCATCAAATTCGGCAACAGTGTAAGGAACATGAACCATTCTCAATTTGTAGATGATACTCTTCTTATGGGAGGAGCCTCCAACATCATTGCCCAATGATTTAAAACAACCTTGGACAAATTCATGCACTATTCTGGAGGTATGATTAATCATCTTAAAAGTTGTATTTATGGTTGGAACGCTTCTACTCAAACCATTCACAGCATTGCTAACATCTTTGGGGTCCCTTGTAAGTTGAATTGGGGGCAATTTTCTTATCTGGGTATTCCTATGAGTATTGTTCCTCTGAAGGCAAAAGTCTGGAATATTAACATTGACAAAATGAAAATAAAATTCCAGCAATGGGGCTCTTCGTGGCTCAATCCTACAGGCCACCTTATCCTCCTCAAATATGGTCTCTCATCTTCGCCTTTATATCAATTCAACCTCCTTTAGGCCCCTACCATCATCCATCGTAAAATTGAAGCCATCATTCGTCATTTTTTATGGCAAGGGGGGAAGAATGACAAAAGGAGATAAAATCTCATAAAATGGAGATAGGTTATTCAAGATCAGGAGCATGGTGGATTGGGATTCTGTTCTCCCAAGCTCCTAAACGCTTCCTTCATAGGTAATATTGTCTAGAGATTCATCAATGGTAGTCAAGCTTGGTGGAAGAGTGTCTTGGAAGTTAAATACCTCAACACTGCCTAGCAGCACCTCTTTGACCATGAAACACCCAACAAATCTTGCTCCAAAATTTTGGGTCTATGCGAAAAAGATATCCCTTTCTTAGCTCAAAATCTCTCCAAAGTCCCCATGGGCGGTAACACCATCAGCATTGGGAAGGATCGAATTATGGGACAACACCCCATCAACAGTAACCCTGGCACTCAGCAAATTCTATCCTTCTACAACAACATGGGCATACAATGCTTAAACCAGTTCTCTAAATGTGATGCACAAACTCATCTCTGGACTTGGTGGCACTTCCCAAAAGTTCTAGTCAATATAGAGGCTGATCTTGGTACCCTTCAATCCTATCTCCATGGTTTATCTCCCATTAAAAAAGACAACATGGATGAGTTCCGTTGGGATCCTTCAGGATCAGCTTTTACTATCAAATTTGCTTATCAATATCTATACCACAATGATTATCCTGTGCCTATATGGTCAAACTGGAAGGTTGTATGGAAAACTGAGGCCCTTCCCAAGATCAAGTTTTTTATATGGACTTTGCTGAAAGGAAAAATTTTAACCTCTGATAACCTCAAAAAAAGAGGTGTGATTGGCCCCTCAAGATGCCCAAATTGTCAAACTGCAGAAGAAACTATCCAACATCTTTTCATCGAGTGTCCCTTTGCTTCTTGATGCTGGAAGGAACTCATCTCTAACTTCCAACCTATATGTGACCATCATAGCTCCATTGTTGAAGCCTTACGCTCTTGGAAAAGGAGTTACCCCTAGAAGAGAAATAAGAATAGCATAGCGAAGAGAGTTTGGGACACCCTTCGCTATGTGGCTCTTTGGAATATATGGCTCGCTTGGAATAGGAAGATATTCAAGGATAAATAACCCTCCTTCAGAAAACTCTGCAGCAAATCTTGGAGCCTCACGCTTGAAACAATTTCAGCTAGGAACCCCAACAAAATTGACTATAAATATCTCTGTGTGGAAGAAACAAAATTCATTGGCTATCTTCTTAATAAAAGCAATAGCATCAACATCAAAAACAATATAGCTAATCGGTAGTACAACTCAGGTAAAAGCTGGAAAATTCGAATGCAAGAAGAGGATTTTTCCAATTGGATAAAGAGCTGTGGTAGACCCTCCTTATTCTTTGATGGCGCTTCTAAATCCAACTCGAGCATGGTAGGGGCTGGAGACACCATTCGAAATGAAGTTGGTTGCATTATTGCATCCTTCGAATGGGGTCTAGGTTCCCTCTCAAACAACAGAGTGGAGGCTTTTGCCCTGTTTCAAGGATTAATTCAGTTACAAAAGCTTGGTATAAAGAATGTCGTGATCTTCGGAGACTCTGCTATAGTCATCAGTTTGATAATTCATAGTCACCCAACCTCAAATGTGGCTCTCCGCCAAACCATCAGCAGATGCCACTCTCTCTTGAATAATATGAAGGACAAAACCTTTTTCCACATCCTCCGCAACCTCAACAAGGATGCTGACCTCCGTGCCAACAGGGCAAGTACATGTTCCTTGGGACACCTAATCTGCAATGATGTCTCATATCTAACTCATCTACCATGATCCTGTTCAAATATGAAATGATATCTTGTGCAGATGATTTCATCCTTCTTGAAATAACTTGCACCTACTCCCTCATCCTTCCTGTGACTTGCCTCGGTCCTTGCCTCAACCTAACCTTTTCTGCCCACCCCTTCCTATTTATCAGGCCTCCCTTCTCCCTGGACGATCATCCTCCCCTCTTTTTTCGCTCTGGCCATCTGCAGTGCTTTGGATTCGCCCTCTCCCTGCATGCCCCTCTGTCCCTTGTTTCCTTCCCCTTCGCTTCTCCTAGTTCTTAGTTTCCAAATTCTATCTCGGCTACAACACTTCCCTATCAACTTCAGCTTCTCTGATTCATTTCACCGACTCTATCAGCGCATTATCTTGCTCTATTTTCACTTGTTGGCTCCTAAATTTTCTTATAGATACTGTTTTCCCCTTTGCGTAGAATTTGGGTTTATTAGATCTGTACTTATTCTCCAGCATGGCGCGTAGTGAGGACTGCTTGCATTGTACAGATCTTCAGGCAAAGCTCGAGCAGATTAGAGCTCATCAGAAGATACTTGATACCAAGTTACAAACTCAGGAAAATATTGCAGATGAAAAGCATGAATTTGATCTCAACGTCTTCCTCCACAGGGTCTCCTCACTTCAGAGTCAGTTTAACACTCTTTCAAATCATTGCAATCATGCAGAGGAATTAGTAAAAATTATTAAATATATGTTGGAAAAGAACGTGGGAAATGAAGCTAATCTTGAAGACTCTACAACTCGTCAGATCAGCCATATTAATATAAATTAAGCATGTCTTTTAAATTTTTCTTCCTTCTATTCCAGTTTGTCCGTATTTATGCAATATTTGTATTTCAGTTATTTACGAAAACTAGAAGCAAAGGGAATGTAGCGTTTTGCTGTAGCTACTCCCTTCACTGCTCCTCATGCATCTCATCATGTAACTTTGGAGTCTTCTCTCCACCTTTTTTTAATACAATTTAGAAGTTGATTATTTAAAAAAAAAAAAAAAAAAAAAGGGGTTTCAAAATATTGGTACTATGGCTTACGAATTGGAGCTTCCTGCATCTTCCCGAGTGCACCCATTTTTCCATCTTTCATGCTTAAAGAAGTTTATAGGTGACAAAATTCTGGTTCAAACAATATTTCCAGAACTTGATGAGGAAGGAAAAATCATATTGGAACCTAAATATCTCACATAAACAAGAACTACACATCTACAAAATCGATCAATTTCAGAGTATCTCGTCAAGTGGAAGAACTTACCCACTGAAGATTCCACGTGTGAGGATGATAATTTTATACAAAAGCATCTAGAACTACTCAAGCGTTGAGGAAAAAAATTTTCTGGAGGAGAGGGGCATGTTAGGGCCCTATATTACTAATGTAGTCCCTTATTGTTGCTAGTGTAGCCCCCTTATTGTTATTGTTCTACCCATGTAGTCCCCATATTGTTATCATTGTGCCCTTACATTATTATTGTTAGGTCACCTAGGATTATATTGTGACCCCATGGACTCCTATATATAGAAAGGAGGTTTTTTCATTTGTATCATCCAATAATTGTTAATTTATGTAATGTAAAGGAGGTTTCCCCCTCGAAGTGGCTGATTTATAAGGCGTTGATCTCTCTTTTCTTCTATTTTTGGAGTCGGCTTCATAACATGCATAGAGTTTAATTAGAAATATTATTGCAAGAATACTTTAAGCTCATTAAAAAAACAGGGTTGTATTTGAAATTAAAGAGCAATAATTTAAAATTAGAGAAATGTATTTTCACGAGAGAACCTCCATGTGGCAAGAGCACAAAACAAAGATATCCATCCAAGATTCCAACTTGAGATAAAATAGGGTGTAGTTGGGGAGAAAACACCTTAGACTTACTAGTTGACTTCCGTAATGAACACAAAATAAGTAGTATAAAAGGGGGATCAAGGGACAAATAGGAGAAGAAATAGGGAGTGATGTTGGGGCCAAGGAAATTATTATTTTTAATAAGAAATTAAGTAAATAATTTTAGGATAAAGTTGGTGAGAGACTGACACATGGAAAGGGGAATAATAAAATTATTGGATTAATAAAAATAATTTTTTTTTGCATGAAGTGACAAACTTGTGTCATCTATGAAACCTCTTATAAAAGGAGAAAGATATGAGAGAAGGGACTTTTTTCCCTATTGTTGTATGAATTTCCTAATGCTATTGTGAGAGTAAATACTGAGTTTTGTCGTGATTTTAGTGAAGTGGAGGCTCTTGGAGTGGGGAATATTGATCTGTGGTGTTTTCCTTGGCTTTCTCATGTTCTTCCTCTATCTTACAGTCCTATTGCAGCTTCAGGTTCCATGGGGAAGAAGAGTACCCAATGAGTGGTTTGGCTGATGAACTGGTGAGTATGCAATGTTTGGTCGAGCCACAAGAATCTCCATACATGTATGACGACAACATAAAGAGAGCACAACAATCAATAGACCTAATATTGGTACTCCATTTCCCCTTGGTCCATTGTAACATTTGTTTTCTAAAAGTTCCCCTACATGTTTATTTGTTGTAATTATTATCAAATTATAAAATTTAATGATATCATGAATATTTGTAAAATTTTGGAATGTTGATATGCTTGTCTTTAATTATTACGTGATTGTCATGTTTGGTGGAATTATTAAATGGATGGTTATTGTTAAAGGAAACATTCATTTGTTTACTACATATAATTCAATAACTTAGAATGCACTAATTATTGGATAATAAAAATGTGACTATGGCATTCTGATATAATAATTGTGAAGGTAAATGAATAAAAATAAAAATGTGTAAAAGGAATACATAGGTATGGCCTTTACCCTTGATATCGGATCCATATGTTCAATCTCGAGGACATATGGACCATTTAAATAAAAATTCCATAAGTGTTGTGAAAAGCATGATAAATTGAAGTATGCTATTTTTTTATTTCTTCTAAGTCATTACATGTCTTGGGTTATTTTTGTTTTAAGGCATCTTGAGTATGGTGTAATAAGAAACTTCATTTTTTTTATATCCTATTTGTCTCCTATCCCATTAAAAATAAATAAAAATAAAAATTCAATCCATGCAAGGCATCATTCTGAATTTTGAGTACCCTCACAACACATTCTTCTATGAGATTTATATCAAGTTTTGTAGGTTCCTCATTTTTTTTTACACCTCGATCATCTTGAGATAGTACTTCAAAAGTCACATTTACATATCTCCTTAGTTATTAATTTCTCCATGCCTTAGGTTGAAGTCTTCTAAAAACCCATCTTTAAATGTTAAAACAATCTCTCAAACTGACATTATATTCTTTTTCCTTGTTTCCATTGGTTATTGCTACTATAGCTATAGTTGAGCTTTGAGTGAATCTTCTCCACATTTTTATAGTTATTTTCTCATGAAGCAAGCAAGCCTCGCAAATGAAAAATTGTTTGTTCTTTATTTTGTTTCCCTTCCACATGGTTATTATATAAAGTAGTCTGTAATTTCTAGAGTTTCATTTGACTGATTAATCATTATAGGTTTTTGTCAGGCTGAAATACTGTGATAGAATACACGAGAACACAATTCCACTCTTTCTAAATTTGGGAATATCATGGAATTTCCTCGTAGGAAAAATCACAAGAAAAAATTCCTTCTACGTGGAAGACCAAATCACAAGATCGAATGCCATTTGCATAGATGGATCGACATTATTATTGAACGTAGTTGTAGAACATAGTTATGTAAAATTAGATAGGTGTACATTGTTATAGGATGGTGATGGTGTGATTTATATTCTAAATCCAACATGTTGGTTTCCCATCTCTTGGGTCCTCTTGCGGTACCTTCAATGTTGTAAGTTGTTTTCTCTACTATAGCACCCTGCAAAAAATTCACTACATTCGAATTATGGAGCCTACTATCATTGTCTTATTTAATGTCTCCTTGATCATCAAGTGTTGTCTAATGTTATTCTATGCATTTCAAGTGTTCTTGAATGTTCTCAAGTATTTTTGTATTGGTTAGAACATATTAAATGCATTTCATGGCCGTAACATCTTTCTTGTTATAAAAAAAAACCTTTTGGTCACAGTCGCGCACACTTCACCTATTGTACTTAGGGAATGCATGAAAAGAGGCATTTTTATGTATACTTATCACTGTTCAAGATTGTATAATTTTTCTGATGATTTTTTATGTGTTACACATGGTTTTATGTCTAAACTCATCATATTCACCCCTTTTCCCATCATCCTAGCTTAGACAAAAATTTTGGTTTCAAAGAAAACTCATTGAGGCCAAGAGCACATGAATGCACTCTGAAGACTTGATCAGGAATCCTTTGTTGTTCAGAGGTGTACCATGTGCCCTCCAAGAGCGCAAAGCACACATCTTAATCCCTTTCCCCTTCCTTGTTTTGAATTGTTCCCTTTAAGAAACTAAGTCTTCCTTTGATCACAATCCTTGGACTCGAAGAAGTGCACCCTCCTTGAGTTCATGAGTGCACCTCGATGGTCTTAAGATTCATCCTTTAGATTTCCCACATGTGCCATGCACCCTCCCAACCATTTTAGTGCATGAGCGCACTCCAAATGCACAAAGCCTCTCCCTTCAACCTTTAGACCTATGTCATGCACCCTTCTAGGCCTCTTGAGCGCATGAGCACACCCTAAAGGCTTGAAGACTTCATCCTCCAACCTTCAAGAGTGTGCCCTATGGCCTCCATCTCTCCCTTGAGCTCACAACCGACTTGGGAAGCCCGAATCCTTCCCCTTCGTCCTTAGGACTTGCGCCATGTGCCCTCCGTCAAACACCTAACCCCACATTTACCTACTTTAACATACTTACCAAGGTAAACATGAGCTGAGAATTATTATGAATGACCCAGATTCCAAGGTGTAGTTACAGAAATGGGGTCTAACTTGTCAACACATGTTATTCATTTTTACAAACACTTTTTGTGCATAGTACCTGTAAGTCATGGATGCATAGTTTGATCACTTTTTACCTTGGTTTCATCAGATGTTCATCAGGAAGGATTGTTGGCCTCTCGTACTTGCTTAAGAAAACGCATATTAGCTCACACATCCATATAAAATAACCAATAGCATGTAAAAACATGAATTATATCTAGTTCAAGAGCACATCATATAATGATAAATACAATATCCATGTAGCATATACTTAACCAGTAATAAAGTCATTTAAATTCAGTCATGAAAACAACATTAAATCAACAATTATGCTCATTGATCATCAATAATGAACAACAGATATTATTTTTTTCATTGTAACAAACAAGTCAGGGACTTCCATGTACTACCCACCATAGATTGGACTGAACCAAATCTTATTTTAGCCAATCACCCCTATGCCATTTTCCAAGCATGAATGTTGGAATCAGAAAAAAAACCTACCATGCTTCTCAGGATTTACCACATATCTCACCAAAATCAATCAATTATTTCTAGTACCGAAGCAAGCACCTGTACAACCAGGCTTTACCGTATATTCCGGGAAGGAATTTATAGGCCCAAATAAGAAACATACACTAGCAAGATTTACCACAATACCACCATCGCCAGTGTAGGGCTCACTAAGCCTATACAAGCATGAATGCCTCCATATTTCTCCACCTAAAAAATGAGGAATTTCTCTGTCTCCACCCTTTATACTTTACTGTATGTCTCGTCATTTACCATTCGACGATTTCTAGGCCCAACGAGGGTATACACAACCAGGATTTACTGTAATCCCACCATTACAAGTCCAAGGATTCCTAGGCCTTGTGATTTTTTCCTGACACGACCCCACTCAGTTTTTAAACCAACCAATAATTTAGCTCAACCAAGTAATATAAACCCCATCACACTATGTCTATCTAGAATTGGAAAGGAAAGGTTGAAAATGACTGTCACACCTAGAAAAACCCATGTCAATGACAACATGAGTACCAAATATACACTTTCATGTACCATGCATGAAAAAAATAGAAAGGAAATCATACATTCAACTTGATACTTGCATGTAATCTCGTTATATTCGCTTGATCCAAATCTTCCTTGCTTGATCTTTACTTCCCTTTTTCTTTCTTGTCCTTCCTTCCTCCAATGCTAGAGTGCTCCAAGAATGCTCAAGTGTGCATGAGTATGTGAGAAAGAGAATAGAGAGAGCTCCAAGCTAAAACTAAAATTTTTTTTTGACCTGATTCTCATAAGCCTTTATTATCAACGAGGCCTCTAATTTATTAATTTTCCATTAATTTTCCTTCAATTTCATCCTTTCATACAACCTGTGACCTTTCGCTTTCCTTTTATCCTATTTTCCTTTATTTTCATAAATAAATTCCAATTAATGTCTCTATCCTTTTTAATTCCTTTTCCATTTCCCCTTAGCCATAATAAACCAAATTAACCCTCGCTAGGATGTTTTCCCAACATTCATCTTGGAATACGTGTCCCATGGCCTTGGTCTTATTTTTACTCTATTAGCTTTATTAAATGGATTTTTAATCAATTTTGTTACACTTCCTTGACTTTCTTTCCTCTTGAATGGATGAGTGCATGTCGAAGACCTGGAGCCTCCACCTCTCAACCCTTAAGCCTTTCAAAGTGCACCCATGCTCCCAGAAGCTCTCATTCTCTCGTTTAAGTGCGCTGAAAAGGCATGAACAAAAAATATTCATGAAACATGCTAAAATAAGATATCTTCAAGTTTATGGTTTCTTTTCATGAGTGATTACAACAATAGGTATTTAAGGAACATTTTTGCAGGCATGCAAAAAGAAGATTGGGCAAAGAGGAAAAATAAAGCAAGCATTAAAGAATAAAGAAAGCATTGAAATCTTGATGATAAAAGAACCATGAATACTCCATTAGATCAAAGACCCTTTAGAAGGTGAATACATCAACAATTTAAGTTGCATGAACAACCAATACATGGGTATCAACCATGTCACCACTAAATAAAGTCCATGTCATTAGTCACTATTATTCTTGATCATTAAACATAGTGACATGTCACGTTGTCATCACATGATGATGCAAAAGTTATGATTTAATGTCATAATCATTGTAAAGGAAAATAAGTGGAAGTCTAAAAGTAATGTATGGAATAAAGAGTCATGGAAGTCCAAAAGACATCTAATACCAAGAGTCATATATAATTCCAAAAGTCATTTTGAAGTCAAAATATAATTAGGAGTTTAAAATTAAAGGGTCATGGGGATGTGAAAGGTCATGGCTCAAGTTATAAAATGATCCTCAATTCTAATGTAAAGGAATTTGAACCTTGGATTCTCCCACAAGGAATTAGATAGACAAAGTTAGTACTTTTGGGGAGCAAGTAGTGGCTCTAATGCTCCACTATTGGAGTTAGTGATGTTCATTGTATTTATGTATCTTGGGACTTATGCTTAATATCGAAGCCTCCTAGACCAACACATTTTCACACATGAATTGTGGATGTTTATAATACTATTCTTTGAATGTTTATGGTTATGTTGTGCTATTCAACAACCCCCATATTTTAGCTTAGTTACCTTAGAAAATAATGGGGACCCTTTTTCAATTTTTAGAGTAAAACAAATAAGATCCTTAGAGTGATTCATTTAGATATAAATAGGAATCAAAGGGGGAAAGAACCTTCAATTTTGACCTTAAAAGCACACAAGTGGAGAAAAGATCGCAATAACAGAATGTAACATATATTACCCGTAAAAGCCACTCGAAACATATTGCGCTGCGATATATAACAAAAGCACTTTTATAAAGGGAAAAGGCATGTTTTCAAACAAATTTTATAAGGAAAAGTTTACGAGACTCACTTCTGTCACATAGGCTATCGCAAATCGCATTTCACATTTTGCAACTCTACCCTGACGGTCTTAATGTCAACCTCCATTTTTTACCAATGCGATATACTCTGTCGCATCGCCTTTTCGAAAACATAACCATTCTTCCCCATCGAGCATATTCGTTGATGCGATATACTCCATCGCATCACATTATCGTAAATCACACTTTTACAATGAGACCACCCTTTTGCTTCATCCATTTTCACCGATATTGCGATCGCGATATCACAATCAGAAAAACTAAGCTTATCGGTATTTTACAAAGATCCACAAATGAGAGACATTGCGACACAGAATATCTGATTTTAATGGTGGAATGACTACATGAGCACGTCAACCCATGTTGACCATTAATGCCATAACTTAACGGTTTTGTAGCCCATGCCTCCAAAATGATTTGACTACAAGAAGAATTGAATTCATATACTAGCAGTGTGCCAAGTTTCATTCATTTAATTGTTTCCATTACTATGGTACTTGTGCATTTTTAAAATCAAAGTTTCCTTTTTCTACTTAGCATTTCTCATTTATTCGTAAGAGAGCCCAAATAAACAGAATTCTTTAGATATGTCTAAAGCTCTCAAGAAATCTAAGAAACTGATGGCCCCTATGAATCCTACACCTGCTACAAGCAAAAGAACCGAGATGCTTCCTCTATTTACAAACACAACATACAGACCTCATAGTGGATCCTCATCATGGGAAGCCATGTAAAAATTGTTTGAGGATAAGAAACCTCACAAGTTTCAGAGGAATGTTATTGTTGATGCTTCTGATTCCTCGGAAGCCACTACAGAAGAAGTGGCAAATTTGTTTCTGCATGAAATTGTTGTGCGACGTAAAATATTACCATACATAGATATGGTAAGATAGATAATTGATAACCTCAAAATTGGGGACATGAATTTTCTAAGCATTTAATATTCCCAATTAACAAAAGCTAATTGGAAATATTAATTTTGAACAATTTTTCCTTATATAGAGACTGTGCGGTCACTGGGAGAGAGGACGCAGTCCATTGTGGAGGTGCTTCAGATTGGGGTTTCTGCAGGTGATTCAGTCGAGATTTTGAGCAGAGGGTCAGCCTTTGCCTGCAGGAGGATTTTTGCGGAGTTTGAGGTGGTGTTTCAGCTATTTTCATTTAGCGTCTACGCAGACCCTTAGAGGCCAGCGTAATTCCCTAAGGAGGCATTTTCTGGTGATTTTCGAGGGTTGGCCATTTTTGATATGGTTTCTGGGTTTTGCGGAGCTGGAACTTATAGAGACTGTGCAGTCACTGGGAGAGAGGACGCAGTCCATTGTGGAGGTGCTTCGGATTGGGGTTTATGCAGGTGATTCAGTCGAGATTTTGAGCAGAGGGTCAACCTTTGCCTACAGGAGGATTTTGGCAGAGTTTGAGGTGGTGTTTCATCTATTTCCATTTAGCCTCTACGCAGAGCCTTGGTGGCCAGCATAATTCCCTGAGGAGGCATTTTCTGGTGATTTTCAGGGGTTGGCCATTTTTTATATGGTTTCTGGGTTTTTTCTGGGTTGGTGAGAAGAGGAGGTTTGAAGATTTTTAGCTCATTTTGGCTAGGGGATCAGCTCCTAGTCTGCATTCCAGTCCAGCAGTAGTAGCTACACGGCAATTTTCCAGTAGCTGGGACGCAGTTCATAGAGCAGCCATTTCCTATATTTTTCTGAGAGTGTTTCTTCACTTTCCTTGAGCAAGATTAGGTGCCATCACTCTGATCACCTATTGTACTTCATTATATTTCTCAGATTAATAAAATGGCTTAGAATTTCCTCTCTATGTTTTCTGGATGAGTTGCCGTAATTTCTTTCTCTGTTATTATATGTTTGCTGCACTATTATTTATTTATATCTCTGAGCATTCTAGTTCTATACCACTTGGTGTGTTTATCTTTCACTCTTAGACAGAGTCTGGAAAGGGCCAGGTAGCCTCCGGATCTCGTCCTCTTCCAGAGGCGGAATATCCGGTAAATGCCCTCCCAGTCCATCTCTGGTTGGAGTTTGCTGTGTTTTAGAGATATCCCCGAAACGGAATATTACAGTGGTATCAGAGCCGAGGTCTCGAGGTCAAGACCTGCGAAGCGTGGTGAGTTGTAATATCCCTATTTAGGGCAGCCCTGTTGAGGGTGAGCCTTGCCACGTGTCTGAGGTCTGTGAGGCTGTTTAGCTGCGGGGCTATTTAGCTGTCATCCTCTAGATGCTCTGGTGGGCTGTTGAGCACACCCTTAACACCCTGGGATGCCACCCTCACTAACATTATGGGCTTTTGGTGTAGTGGTTGGGCCTTTGTGGTATCAGAGCATAGATCTGGCTCAGCCTGTGGAGCTAGTTGTCTATGACGTCGGGGGAGAAGCCCTACATTTGTTATAGAGGTAGGAAGTACAGAGATATTGAGCGTAGGTTAGAGAACACCTATGAAGAGGGAGACTGTGTTCAAGTGTTGGACACAGAACAGGAGGAGCCTGTAGACACAGAGCAGGAGGGGCCAATGGCAGGTGATGATGGTGCGAAGAGATTTGGGGAGATGCTCCTCAAATCAGTACAGCTCTGTCGAGGCAAATTGAGGTGATGGGGTAGAGATTCACCGTTGTGGAGGCTAGACAGCGTGAAACCCCAAGGGGTTTCCAGATTGGCGAGGGATCAGGCACATCCCACCATATTCTAGAGCATGATGCCACTCAGCATATGGCATCACATACACCCACACGTTCCACTATGCCCACTTTCCTGGGTGCAGACACAGGGGCAGGAGCACAGCAGGAGCCAGAGCCTAGCCACATGGGTGATTATTTCACCGAGTATCAGGAATATGGGTAGGAGTTCAGGGATGCCCTTCCATTCAAAGATTTTTTTCATCTCTAGCGGGATAGCAGACCCTGCAAATTTCATAAAGGGAACAGTCACTCACATGATGGGGGCTTACAGCGCACAGTGGGCATATTCTATTTACCAACATTTGACGGGTCATCCAAGCATTTGGAAAAAGCTTGGGTGGAGAAGTTTGATACCTCTTTCCAGCTTGACTGAGTATCGGAGGGGGAAACCATCAAAATGGTTACCTCACACTTGGAGGATAAGGGCACACAGGATTGCAGGGAGTTCGAGGATACACCTAGTGTGACACAGGACTCACCCTCATTGGAGACCTCCTTGGCCGTGTCGGTTGATATCGTAGTGGAGAAGGTAGAGCCTACCCCAGTAGAGCCATGCATTGAGGTGATGACCAGAGTCGTGTCCGAGTCTTTGGGTGGTAGCAGAACACGACAAATGGGTGAGGTGTCAAGAGATGTATCCACCTTCGATGAGGCACTAGGAGATACGAAGGTATTGGATGATGGTCATAGACAATGGTATCATCGGCTTCGAGCAGACCTTCTAGTTTTGAAAGGGAAGGCCACGTCAGTACGGGAGGCCATTTTGTTGTAGGACAAGAAGCTGGAGGGCATGAGATTGGCTTGTGCCGAGTTGGTGGCCAAGTTGGCCCACATTGGGGAACGACTGGATTCCCTGATGGTACAACCAGAGGGCACGTTGGAGCGTCAGATCATTCCCCTTCAGGCATGCATGGATAGGACTAGCAGCATTGTTGGGACACCTCTTCCCATTGGAGAGAGAGAGATGGAGTCACCTAGTCAGACCTCATACGTTGACTTGGTTAGCAGGATGAGACGATCGGAGTTGCACAGTGTGCAGCATCCACTTGTCGAGGTTGGATGGCGAGAGATTTTGAGTTGGTACTCGGTGGAGTGGGTTATGGAGATATTGGTGGATCTGATTGTAGTTCAGCGGGAGTTTCTAGGTATGGGGAATACAGGAACCCCAGATTGGCATTGGGATCTAGGCGGGATCACCTATCATTTCCCAGGAAATTCAGTTGACTATGTCTTGGAGGGTACAGTTGGCCTAGCAGTAGAGCATGCACATCCGCTAGGGGAGTTTTGGTCAGCTCCAGTGGCCAACCAGTTTATGGGCAGACTCTCTAGGTTGTCTTGGTATGACACTCATACACGGGATCACGGGGTGGTCAACATACCTTGGCAGGAGCTTCTCGGAGGAGGTGGCATTGGCAGGCCACCAGATGGTGCCTTGTATGGGGCTAAGGATTCTTCACCTTTGTGTGGGCAGAGAGGATGCAGCAGAGCCGAGCAGTGGTGGTAACACTACTGAAACATAGGGAGATTCACTTCTCGGACCCCTCGAGGAGGGTTTAGAGTGATGATCCATTCGTCGGTGGGTATAGTGATGCAGCGGTGGAGACGATGATACCGATTGGGGGTAGTCTGACATGTAGAGGCACAGCTCTAGGTCATCACATCCAGGGATGTGTGGGAGCCTCTAGCATTGAGCAGTGGACTACCAGTGGACATGGAGTTGCATGGTGGTGTACCGTAGTGTGTGGGACTGCATTATGGAGTAGGGGTGTCCTACATCACATTGAGAGCATGTGGGGAGTGACCGATGCCTGGACACAGTCAGGGCACGAGACAGTACAGGGTGGCATAGCAGTAATAGGGGGTACCCAGCAGTGTACAAGGGTATGCCTCAGTGTGCAGTGGCATGTCGAGGGGTACATGGATGATTGGTGGTATGCAAGGGCGTATGGAGCTGCATAGCAGGGTCTTAGAGTATTGCCTCCAGGGAGACTCACGGACAGGGACACCGGCTTACCTTTGTGGGTAGTTCACCTAGGATCGATGGGGAGACAGATGAGCGATACTTGGCGGTATTTGTGGGGACTCACACACCTGACCCGCTTCGACATCACTCACAGGTACAGTCAATTTTTTCGTTGTCCTTTGGAACCTTGGGCATGAGCAGCGAGGTATGCGAGGCTCACCCAAGATATTTGGATGACACTCAGCACACTAGGGGAGAGACTTCTCAACAGTGGCACTGGGTCGGGGTGCTAGTTGACAGCCACAGGTTAGGGGATGAGATGATCCTCTGCAGGGGTGGCACATCAGTCATCGCTGAGCCTACGCTTGGGGAGCGGGTTATGAGGGAGACATGCGTCACTTTTCCCTCAGAGCATGTCGAGACCATGCATGAGCAGAGGATACTAGGTACAGCAGAGGTAGCGTCCCAGTATGTGTCTGGGCTCCATACATTGTATCGACACTTTATCAAGAGGGTGGATGGCATATTCAATGCAGATGAGGTGGCAGAGGTAGAACAGGAGGGCATTCCTTCTGTATTCCAGGGTGAGGACTCTTTTTCATATGAGTCCATAGGATCAGTTGAGGATGCTTCTGGGGAGCAAGAGCAGTCATGCAGAGATGGTGACAGTAGACTGGAGCTGCATTTCAGTGTCCAGGGTGAGCAGTCACTAGACTATGTGGGAGATACTCTGGGTGAAGAGTCACTTGTGACGATTCAGCTAGAGCAGCAGGTGATGGAGCCTGAGTCAAAAAAGGAGGACACTATTCACATCGGGCATGATATTCCTTTGGGGGAGAGCTAGATGAGTGCCCACATTGAGCCGATGAGGGATATGCAGCTAACATTGGGATCAGCCATTGAGGTGGGGTAGTCAGATGCACTGACATCGAGTACGGTGACATCAGTTGTAGATCCATATCCTCTGGAGGTGTTGGAGGTTGATGGGATTGTTCTGCAGGGGGACAGTAGATAGCAGGAGCATGACATTCCTGATCAGGAGTGGGAGGAGTTTTTGGATAGGGTGGAGCATCCATCTGTGGGTCGATACATGGATGAGGCGTAGATAGATGTACACGCAGTCAGCAGAGCTGAAGTGTTTTTAGTGGGTACCACTCTCCAGGAGTACATTGATGGAGATTGCAGCATAATTTGCCCACTTTGGCCCATTATAGAGAGAGGGGCTTCCTTCTACAGGTAGCTTTCATTGGAAGACAGGGCAGAGTAGTGGGAGTTGATTATGGGCTGGCGGCAACACTCCCGACGTGCTCCATATGCAGTTGTTGTTTCTACATTGGATTATTCTTCCAGGATGGACTGGCGGAAGATCATGAGTTGGTACCCTCCTGATGGTACGGTATTCTTCGTAGGGAGCACAGCGGAGCAGGGGCCCTTGGACATAGCAGATGTTACAGATTCCAGCTGGCAGGGGGGCACAAGTCATCATTTCTTTAGAACTCCATCCCAATTTCAGCAGAGCAGGATCAGCGTGGGATTGATTCAGGACTGGGATTGGAGAGAGGTGATGAGTTGGTACACAGTTGATGGGACCGCTTACACAGTCACAGATATAGTGCAATAGGGGTCATGGTCTTCACCTCTTAGAGCATCAGTGATAGCCAGAGGTAGTGCGTATTCCGAGCCGTGGGACTTGGGCGATTATTGGCCATGGTGGCGATGGGATCCAGGAGGATTGTTGGTTGGTTGGTATTGTGAGAGATCAGTTTGGGATCCTGGCATTGAGAGATCCCTTTATATCAGCGTGATGCAGAGGACAGGGAAGATTCAGTGGCACATCTGGGACCTAGGCACATTTTGCAGTGTCGGTGGGGAGCATCAGCTAGAGAGGAGGCTTGTGCAGGCATTACTTGAGGACAAGAAATTTTTGGCGGGGAGGACTGTAATATTCCCAATTAACAACAACTAATTGGAAATATTAATTTTGAACAATTTTGCCTTATATAATTAAATTATAAATAAAAGTGAGTATAGGGGGGCATAACTCACTCTAAAAATAAAGTGCACTCCCTAGTAGACACAACGTTGTAACTTAAGTGAGCCAAGGGGGCCAAGCACCACATAGAGAGGGGGCCTATGTTAGCTCTAGAAGCTTCTGCCCAGGAGAGATTGGACACGTGGCAAGAGATGGAGGCTATGTTGAGGAGATGGCCTTGGGATTGGAGGAAGGCCAACGTTATAAAAGAAGGAGGATCCTTCTCATTTGATTCATTCTAGAGTTGATGATATTGAGCTAGATGTTTGTCTTCTTAAGCACGCTGGTTGTTTAGCCTGTCTACAGCATTGTTTAGTGCATTGAGTGTCTCCGGTTGGAGATCTCGCCCTTAGCCCCAGGGGACTTTGAGTGCCTGGTCAAGCAAGGTTATTTTTTTAGTATTTTTTAAGTAGCTTTTTTTTTTGGGTTTTTTGCAGAGCTGGAGCTTATAGAGACTGCATAGTCATTGGGAGAGAGGACGCAGTCCATTGTGGAAGTGATTCAGATTGGGGTTTCTGCAGGTGATTCAGTCGAGATTTTAAGCAGAGGGTCAGCCTTTACCTGTAGGAGGATTTTGGCAGAGTTTGAGGTGGTGTTTCAGCTATTTCCATTTAGCCTCTGCACAGAGCCTTGGAGGCCAGCGTAATTCCCTGAGGAGGCATTTCTGGTGATTTTTGGGGGTTGGCCATTTTTGATATGGTTTCTGGGTTTTGTTCGGGTTGGTGAGAAGAGGAGGTTTGAAGATTTTCAGCTCATTCTGGCAAGGGGATTAGCCCCTAGTATTCATTCTATTCTAGCAGTAGCAGCTACATGACAGTTTTCTTGCAGCTGGGACGCAGTTCATAGAGCAACCATTTCCTGTATTTTATGAGAGTGTTTCTTCACTTGCCTTGAGCAAGATTAGGTGCCATCACTCTTATCACCTATTGTACTTCATTATATTTCTCAGATTAATAAAATGGCTCAGAATTTCCTCTCTATGTTTTTTGGATGAGTTGTCGTAATTTCTTTCTCTGTTATTATATGTCTGCTGCACTGTTATTTATTTATATCTCTGAGAATTATAGTTCTATACCACTTTGTGTGTTTATCTTTCACTCTTAGACAGGGTCTGGAAAGGGCCAGGTAGCCTCTGAATCTCATCCTCTTCCAGAGGCGGAATATCAAGTAAATTCCCTCCCAGTCCATCTCTGGTTGGAGTTTGCCGTGTTTTAGAGATATCCTCGAAACGAGATATTACAAAGTAGGAGAGGAATGATGATAGTTTCCTTTAAATCCGAGGACTTGAAGCTGATATGCCACATCCCAGACTCAAAAAAGGTCTATGAAAAGGAATTTATGACACAGTTCGATAGTGAGAATGAGCTAAAATCAAATCTGATCAAGCAATGGAGAAGAAACCCTAATAAACATTGGAATGATGACAAGGGTATGTAGTGTACTAACTCCCTTGCTAGTCCCTACTATTATGTTGTTGCAATGATGTCTAGGCTAATTGGTCAGTCTGACACTACCAAATTTTCATTAGAATGGTTACCATAATGGAAGCAACTATAAAATCTTATGTTATGGATTGGGGGAACATTCTGTCTAATAATATTGCTACTCAAATTTTGGAATATAGGAAAATTCATTCTATTTCCTCCAAAATATTTCCCATGTTTTGTATGAGTTCTTATATCATGGACACTGTGTGTTTCATTTCATATTTTCTAGCCATGGGCTAGAAATGGACTACATAGTACCCTCTCCCCATTCATGTATATCATAGCATGTTATGGGAGTCAAAATTTGAAAACCATTTTTGTAAACTATGTCATGGAGTTATTATCCCTTTTTTTCAAGCTATATTTAATGAGAAAGCCCCCATATTGTCAACAGAGGCTCAAGATTATTTTTCCTCCATTAGAAAATGGTTTGGAGAAGATTTATTTGCCTATGTCAGAGTATTTGTGAGCCTAGATCGACCACGTGTTTTACCCTTGTATGTTTCTGATAAGCTTCTCGCGAGAGAAGTAACATATCAAATTGTTGGCAATGGATTAACCAAGTTTCTAAAGGAAGCTAAGAAATCATCATTTCCTTCCTTTTCCAATTAATTGTGGTGCTTATGGTTTGGAAAATTACAAGCGTGCAGTTTTAGAGATCAACCAAATTGAATGTTTGAAATTATTTACAATTTCAAACAGACAATACGACCCGATTAAAGTTTCCAAAAATTTTATTGCCCAAGTTAAAGAAGTTAAAGTTAGGCCTTTTTTTCATGAAGATGATGAGTTCGATGAATTATTTGATTAAGTCGATAATTACTTTTTGGTTCATAATTTGGCAACCCTACGCCTCCATCCACAGAAATTGCCAAAGTTTAAACAGTACAAGAACAAGATATTAGAAGGAATTCCATTGAAAATCCTAGAAGTCACCCAACCCTTAACACAAAAATAAAAGGAAAATGAACTTGAACCTAAGGATACTAAATTTCTTAGTAAAACTGAGCAAGATAAATATGTCGAAGTTCAAACTATGGAACTATATTTCCCAAGTAATTTGAGCGATGTTTGGAAGGATTTTAACCTAAAAATATAGGGGAACCAATAAGTTATAGTTACTGGTCAACAAAATATTTTGCATATGCCTCAAAATAAAATTCAAGACTCATTCACTGCTGGGACCTTTTACAAATTATTAAGCACAGAGCAAGTGGAATTCACCCCGACCTTCCCCACTATTGGAATTATACTTAAAATTGAGGAAATCCCTCCTCTGGATATTTTCTATAGTCCTTAACATAAAGCAGTTATGAGCAGACAAAAGAAAATAAGGATATTAGAGTAATCTCAACCCCTTGTCCCAAGAGATGTCTCAATGGAAGTTGTTTGGAAAGACTCACAGGCAGATCCTTCACAGGATCTAACTTGCCTAACCTAGCTCGGGGAAGCTTATGCATCTGCAAATATTGATAAATATTATGAGGTTCAACAGTTGATGAAAGAAAAGTATGAAAGAATCATCCAATTAGAACTTTAGCTACATGCAAAGTATAAAAACATCAACCAAAAGCTACAATTACAAGTAACACAGCTCCAAGAGAGCATGGACCAATTGAAGATTCAACAGAAAAATGAAATTAGTTCAAAGGACACTCAAATTCATCAATTGCAGTTTTCTACAGAGAAATTTAAGGATAATCCAAAGATAGGTGAATTTATAAAATATGCCTTGGAACTAAATACTTTATTGGCACAATAGCAAGTCATTTTTTTTCAAAAATTATCAAACATTCTTTCATTGTGTGAGAAAATCGATTCAATGATGAATTGAGTATGAGACCAGAGGATTAGTACTAATGAGATTGATGATAAGGTTTCAGAGTATGTCACCTGGAAGGATTCTGCTGATGGTCGAAAGGCCAGCCTACCTAGGAATATTAAAGACTCTAAACAAGAAATATTGTTTACTAACTGGGAAATACAATTGAAACATGCTGAAAGAGCCATTTGTAGAGAAAAATATGTGGCTACTAACATTGTGGAAACAGTCAGTCAAAATATCATCACTGCAAACCTTATTGATATATTTCCTCCCAGTTCACTTCCTATTGTGATATACTTGATAGGACAATGGAAATAAGTTTCAACGGTCAAAGGGGAAAACATCAGAAAGTTGGAAAAACTAGATTGGGATAAGTATTGGATATACTTGATAAAGCCACATATCCAATGGCTTATGTTGCGTTGTCTTATAGATACATCCTCCTACATGCTGCCTCTACTTTATGATATTTTTTTTACTGGAAAACTGCGCATCAGGCCAGGCCAACCTCCCAAGGTTAGGCCTATGCTTAACATCCTTCAGTTGAGGGAATGAATGGCTGATGAGACAACAGGACAATCATCAAGCAAGTCACCCCTTTAAATTATGTTTCTGCTTAATTTCACCTAATTTAAGGAGAGTTGTTTTAAACCTCCTCAAATTTTATTATAATAACTATTTTAAGAGTTTTTATCTCATTATATAAACCCCTTCATGTCTTTGAAGAAGGGGTCCTGAAATTTTGAAAGGAAGACTTTGTAGAAGTCACACTTTTGTACTCTTGAATTTTTCTGAATAGAAAGGGTTGGAGCAATAATTTTTTATCAAATGAGTAGAGTGAATAGATACATGGTACTTTTATCCTATATGTTATATTTTTGTTTCAAATGAGAAATGTTTATTTATCCTATGATGTTTTGTTTCATGTATTTATTTGAAAACAATTAGGCATTAAATCACTTTTGAACATATATGATTTTTATATTTTGGTACATATTCAATACAAACATTTAACAATTGTGATATAAGATTTATCCAATTGATTTAAATAACTATTTAATTAAATCGATTATTTAAAAACACTTTCATATCTCTAAGTGTTTGTATAATATTCATTTGCATCCATTGAAAGATCATATTTATAAATCACATAGAGAATATATTTCATCCCGAGATACATAATAGATAGATATATTATTTACTACAAGCTTGCTAATACTTCCATATACCAAGTTACAGACAGTTATAAATCCATCCATTCATCCAATTATATTTCACTGGGAAACTGGTCCCATAGATCGAGTCGGAGCCACCATTCCAAACAAAAAAGGGACAGTTTTTAAGTCCCCGACTGGGTGATTTCTCTGATGTTGTTGCACCAAATTTTCGGGCCTCAACAGGTTCATATTTGTTTTCATATGTATTGGATTAATTCAACTATTTCAGTGACTTCGGTGCTTAATCATTAGAAATTATCGTTGCATCCATGTAAACTATGTCGCTCGATGTTAGATGAATATTTCTTATTTATGCGTGTATCCATTAGGGTAGTATTATTACTTCTCTCTTAGAGTCTCACTTTATTTCCCCCCATGCACTAAGAGAACCTTGATACATCTGCAATTGAACATTCACAAGTCCAACTTTCTTGCTCATTCAAAAGTACATTTGCGCTTCTCTCATGCTTACAGTTAAAGTCAAGACATATCTTTAAGTAAATGACAATCAGGTTATATTCCATATGGGACTCCTACACCAAATGATGTGAGATCTAGTTGGGACCTTATATCAGGGAGATCTCCTATATCTTGGTGGCATCCAACACCGTCAACGTTTTGATGCTAGAAAGAGGCCAACCCATTTGTTATGGTTGATAACTCCACACACCCTAACCATTCATCTTCTAGACAAGGTAGCAACATTCCAAGCACCATTCCAACTCCTATTCTCGAAGTAGGAGGGTATCCTCAACCTAGCCCGGAGTTGACATACGAGGTTACCTATGAACATATATGGGTACTTCGACCTATAACCCATCGGTTCATAAAATTTGTCAGTTTGATTATTGGTGCACAGAATATCTCGCATTTCTAGAAGAAGAATTAAACAACTTATACCATTATATTGGTTTCAACAGTGGAAGATCTAGTTTTTTCCACCCTTGAAGTGTTAACAAAATGCTCATAAAATATATTTCAACAATATCAACTTCTACCCATTAACGAAGGGTATGAGGACGCTATTATTCTTTCTGACGACATGTTTGACAATTTAGACAGTGAAGGAGAAGACACCCCAGACCCTGAGAAGGAGGAGGAACCAAGACATGAAGACATGACCAACTAGGACTTGGATTGGATGGCCTAAGGGCCTCTTACTCTTCTGGACAATCTTCATAAGATGCTTAAGCATCCAGAAAAGTTGTTATCAAAGTTTGATCCAGACAAGGAGACAAAGGCAGAAGATCACATTGACGATTTTACATGCATCTACGGATGTTGGAAGTAAGGTATAGTGATGTGGCTTGTATACATTTCCCTTATACATTAGAAGGTAGATAAAAATCATGGTACCATATTCTTCATGTATTTCTCAAGAAATTTGTTGATGACAAGACTCCCGCCATGTTATTGAAAGACCTCAGAAACAGTAAGATGGGGGAAAAAGAGAAAGTGAAATACTTCAATCAAAAGTTCAATCATATGTTAAACAAGTTTCCCTTAGGCACAAAACCACATGATTCAATTATAATTGATTATTACAGAACTGCCTTTCCCACTAACATTTCCCAAAAAAAGGAATCATAAAAACCACATTTAAATCTCATAGAACTCTGAGGCAAATGTTTCAGTCATCCAAAGATAAGTCCGAACCCATGTTATGTTCAGGGGTTTACTAAATTCCTTGCTCATGTAGGAAATATTATATTGGTCAGAATGGTGGTCCCTTCAAAGCTCGCTTGAAGGAGCATATATGTAATGCCCCAAGACTTCATGGGTGCGTTCGGTGGAACGGGCGCGCCGGTTGGGCGTTTGGGTGAGCTCGGGCACCATGCGACGTAACGGGCGCGCGTCGCACCGTTGGAGAGTCACGGGCGCGCAAGTGTGTGTAGCGAGTCATACGGGTGAGTTGGTGGAGAGGCGAGTCAACACGACGTTGGTGACGAGTTTATACCACCACGGACGCCCCCTTGGGCGAGTGACCGACGGTCGAGTCGGTGGGTCGGCCGGCGCATTGGGCGCACGGCCGACACCACACTTGGTGGGCGAGCGACCAAACGTGGGGGTCGGCTCGGGTCGGCCGAGCGCCCCACACACCCACAAACACGATGTTTCATGGGCGACGGATGTAATGAGTGGGTCGGCTCATGGTAAGACGAGTGACCTCAACTTCACACACGTTCATATATATAGGATGAGCGTTGGGGAAGTGGAGACAATGAACAAGGTCGAACAACAAAGAAGAACAGCGAAGGGTGCAGCAACGAGTCAACAACTCATTGGTCGAAGGCGCAGCTGAACGGAGTCGGGTCGAGTCGGGTCGAGCTCGTGCATGTCGTACTGCAGGCCGCACTGCAGTTGGTCGGGTCGGGTCGTGCGCAGTTCGGGTCGAGTCGGGTCGTTTCTCGGCGCCAAGTAACGGCAGGGGCCCAGCACGAAAATTGCGATTCTGGGAGCGTCGGGTGTCGGATTGAGGTGCTGTAAAAACCAGAAGGTGCATAATTCTGAGGAGCATCCAACCATACAGGTTTGGGACGGATTGGACACATGGTCAGCTCAGAAAACGCTCTACACTGATTTGGAGCAATGGTTTGGGTGACCCGAGTGACCAGCACTTGGGCAGTTTTGGGTAGAACTTCCGACGGTGAACTTCGATGGTTGTACATGTCTGTTGTAAGCTAGTTTGAGGATTGGAAAGTCTTAGAACTTGGCCAAGAGGCAAATAGTCTTGACTGTTGTACTTGTATTTTTATGAAACATAATATCTCGGACAGACTCATTTTAGCAGGGAGTTGCCCCTCCCTTGTATGTATGGGCGTACATGTGGCTTGATGTTGATGTTTATGTTTATTTCCGCACATTGAAAGAACATTTGTAATAATAACTAACGAATGTTGCTAAAGGTGTAGTCTGGGTACTTGAGTATTTCGAAAAAGAAAAAGTACGGCAGTGCCGCACCTGCCTACATAGAGCGGTTGGAAGACACCCGTGGTGTAGGGGCGTGACAGTTGGTATCAGAGGGACTGATACGGATGGAATTCTGATAACACAATTGCTATTGCATGACAGTTGGTATTAGAACTACCTTCACTTGGAGATTTTGCTGAAGCAGGGACACAATTGCAGGGTTGTAGTTGGTGTTGAAGCTGACTTATATATTTGGGGTTTCTCTTGTAACCTTAGCTGAAGCAAGGCATTGGCCAGGGCTAGAGCTACAATGGAAGAATTCATCCGAGAAAAGATGGATCTTGATGGAATTAAAGAAAGGCTACTGAATTGTGTAAAGAAGAGGAATGCAGTGAAGAAGAGGCTCTCCGAAGTAAGGGAGGCTTACAAGCCATTGGCTTGGGAGTGAAAAACTGAGGAAGAGCAATATGACTTCAATCTCCTCATGGGTGAAGAAGATGATTTGGAAGCCAAGTATGATGAGTTGACTAAACAGCGAGGATTACTTCTATGGAAGTATACCGAGTTTCTTAGATTGCTAAGAAGGTATAGAGAGGACACGAAGTCCACTATAACTGAACCAAAGAATGTTGAGAATGTGGTTGAGGAGAAGGAAGAGCTTGTAGAACAATTTGAACCCGAACCAAGCACATTACAAACATTGCAGGTTGAACCACACAAGGATGTTGCAGATGTGGAAGATGTCAAGGATGAACTTGATGAACAGGTTGGACCGAGGCCAAGCACATTGCAAGCACTAGTGATGGATGAGGATGTTGCAGATGTAGAAGATGTCAAGGGTGAACTTGATAACCAAGTTGGGCCAAGACCAAGTACGTTGCAAGCATCGAAGATGGATGATTCTCATGAGGATGTTATGATGATGGAAGAGATGAAGGATGAACTTGTGACACAAGTTGAACCTAGACAAGACACATTGCAAGCATTGGTGGACAAACCACATGGAGATGTTGCAAATGTGACCATGATCGAGGAGGAACTTGATGAGCAGGTGGTGCCAGGATCAAACACATCAAAGGCATTGATGAGGATGGAGGACACTCACTTGAGGAGTCTTCATGGAGATATGACTTGTGTTTCATGGAAGCATAAGGAGGATGGACCGCATATGGAGATGAGGAGGAAGATGACTTCTTTGCCAACACCATTGGTGACTACTCCTTGGATGCCTATGATGAGACCTTGCACATTGATGGAACAAGGGACATGGGACGATGCAAACCTTGTTGAGGCAATTTGTGACCCTACACTTGATGGTTCAAATGCCCGGGACAAGGGTGGAACGTGATGGCCTTTGTGATGGAAAGGGGTCATGCTTAGCCACATAGAATGGCAAGTGCCCGGCATGACCCATACACTACCTTGGTGGTAGGGCACGTTGATGGAGTAGACTTCTTCATGGCTTCAACCAAGATGGACCTCTTGGTAGACCTTTAGTGGGGGAGCAGCTTGAAGGAAGTACTCATATATATGATGGAGGTAGGAGTGACCGAGAGCACTTCACTTCGATATGTTGAGACATGATGATGATGAGAGTTGAGTTGGGTTCACTTGGATGAACACATGGGCAGCCAAAGTCATGGACATGGACTACATGGAGATCTTTATAGATGGACTGATGGGACGTTGTTCACCATGAGCAACTTAGACATTGGTTGGATGAGCAGCCTATGAGACATTCATATGTTTGCAGAGTGAGAACTTGTGATGGCACTCATGGCCAATACAAGTAAGCTTACCAACGCTTTAGATATGATGAGGCATGGGAGTTCATGGTAGAGTTGCATTCATTGGAGACTTCATATATTGGTGACCTTGGAGTATCTGACTCATTGAGGGGCTGAGGTCAGGATTGATCCTGATTTTGATGCATTATGGGATGCATACCTTGGAGCACATTTATGGGGTGTGTTCAGGAGGAGTCACTTGATGGAGATGATAGAGCTGAGACACTTTGGAGTTTGATGGAGATGCAACGATGGATGCCTTGGTGGCACACACTTTGGCATGGGCTTGAGTCTACTTGACTTAGCCACACTTATTACTTTTGATGATGCTTGGAGGATGAGCCTACTTGCATATAAGTAGAGCACATGGATTAGCATCATGGACAGCATGTTGAGATGGAGATGGATACACTTCATGGACCCAAACATGGCATTTTGGATGAGATTCAGACTTGATCGAGTTGATGGATGTGACAGGTTGCAGGAGGAATGACTAACGCAGGGTATGAGGATGTGCATTCTCACGATGAGAACGCAAGGTTGGATTGATCACCCAACTAGTTCGAGTTATGAGGGTCGACAATGTGCGGAGTTATGCCAGATACATAGCAGATTTTGTTGTGTTGAGTTGGTTGGAGTACTTGATGCAGAGCTTCACATGGATTTGACGATGGTTGAGGAGATATCTCATGGACATGAACCTTGCTGGTTTATGCGACGATAGTGGGGACGATATCGTGCACATGGGTGAAACGACAGTTCGTGCAACGACACTTTGGTAGCAGTTGCGACGATATTTCACACATGGAGTTGTGATGAACCATGCGACGATGGGATGATGTTGTCAAGGGACGACAACGTTTTGAAGTGGGGGAGAATGTAACGCCCCAAAACTTCATGGGTGCGTTCGGTGGAACGGGCGCGCCGGTTGGGCGTTTGGGTGAGCTCGGGCGCCGTGCGACGTAACGAGCGTGCGTCGCACCGTTGGAGAGTCACGGGCGCGCAAGTGTGCGTAGCGAGTCATACGGGCGAGTTGGTGGAGAGGCGAGTCAACACGACGTTGGCGACGAGTTTATACCACCATGGACGCCCCCTTGGGTGAGCGACTGACGGGCGATTCAGTGGGTCGGCCAGCGCGTTGGGCGCGCGGCCGACGCCACACTTGGTGGGCGAGCGACCAAACGTGGGGGTCGGCTCGGGTCGGCCGAGCGCCCCACACACCCACAAACGCGACGTTTCGTGGGTGACGGACGTAACGAGTGGGTCGGCTCGTGGTAAGACGAACGACCTCAACTCCACACACGTTCATATATATAGGATGAGCGTTGGGGAAGTGGAGACAACGAACAAGGTCGAACAACAAAGAAGAACAGCGAAGGGTGCAGCAACGAGTCAACAACTCGTTGGTCGAAGGCACAGCTGAACGGAGTCGGGTCGAGTCGGGTCGAGCTTGTGCACGTCGTACCGTAGGCCGCACTGCAGTTGGTCGAGTCGGGTCGTGCGCAGTTCAGGTCGAGTCGGGTCGTTTCTGGGCACCAAGTAACGACAGGGGCCCAGCACGAAAATTGTGATTCCGGGAGCGTCGGGTGTCAGATTGAGGTGCCGTAAAAACCATAAGGTGCGTAATTCTGAGGAGCATCCAACCATATAGGTTTGGGACGGATTGGACACACGGTCAGCTCAGAAAACGCTCTGCACTGATTTGGAGCAACGGTTTGGGTGACCCGAGTGACCAGCACTTGGGCAGTTTTGGGCAGAACTTCCGACGGTGAACTTCGATGGTTGTACATGTCTGTTGTAAGCTAGTTTGAGGATTGGCAAGTCTTAGAACTTGGCCAAGAGGCAAATAGTCTTGACTGTTGTACTTGTATTTTTATGAAACATAATATCTCGGGCAGACTCATTTTAGCAGGGAGTTGCCCCTCCCTTGTATGTATGGGCGTACATGTGGCTTGATGTTGATGTTTATGTTTATTTCCACACATTGAAAGAACATTTGTAATAATAACCAACGAATGTTGCTAAAGGCGTAGTCTGGGTACTTGAGTATTTCGAAAAAGAAAAAGTACGGCATTGCCGCACCTGCCTACATAGAGCGGTTGGAAGACACCCGTGGTGTAGGGGCGTGACAATATAGTAGATACTAACCACTCTATTTATCTAATTTAACCATTGTTGAACATTCATTTAATTCAAAACACCTTGTTTTCTTTGATCAATCCAAAATTGTAGTTCATGTCCCTTTTACAACAGTCACATTATCAGGGAAGTTCTTGAAATTGAGAAACACCTCGATAATTTCAATAGAGAAGATGAATTCAAATTAAGTCAATCATCGAAGTTTGTTATTCATCACATTTCTCATTAAATTTGTTTTCCTTCTTTTGATCTTGATTTTCTTAATTTATTTTACCTAATTTACTCTCCCTTATTTAATCTGGTCAAATCCTTTCCATGTTTTTTTATTCGGATCCATAAATTTTTTTATTAATTAATTTATTTTACTAGTATTTATCATTAATAATTATGTACTTCCTCCTCTAAAATTTTCCCTCTCTTTTAATTTATTAATTCTTTACCTATTTGATTTTCCTTTTTAAATTTCCCTTTTTAATTCCTTATTTATTTAAACTATTAATATTAATATTATGTTCATTTAATGTGAATTTCATTAGTTTTATTTTAATTTATTTTATAGTTAATCGTTTTAATCAAAAGTTTCCTTCTTATTATTTTATTGACTTTAATCCATTTTTTTTCTTTATCCTCGTGTTTTCTTCCCTATTGACTTTTTTTTTTTTAATTTACCTTAATTATTAAAATTTTATGTTTTTAATTATTTAAATAAAATAAAATTGTTAATTATTTTTAATAGTGAATTAATTTATTTTTAATGGGTCGCCTCCTTTATTTTTAAATTAAACAATTATTTTCATTATTAATTTGAAAAAAAATGTTGATTTTCTAAATCTTTAGCTTGATTATTATTATATATATTTTTAAAATTTTAAATCACACTTTGATTTTAAACTTCTTTATTGAAATATTTTTAAATTATATATATTTTTGTTATTAATTAAAATTTTATGTTATTAATTAAATTTCCTATTTATTTATTTTTTTGCTTGAGTTTTAATGGTATTTTTTAATAATTTCATTATTTTTTCTTAATTGTTAATTTATTTCTTTTCTATTTAAGACTAACCAACACTCGCATATTATTGTCCAATATTCTCTGGTCCTTGATAATGGGTGAAGGATTTACTGGAAATGTTGGACACGATATTAATCCTATACAGAGTTCCATCTAGAATTTTTTGGTATATTAATCCTATACATAGTTCCATTTGGAATTTTTTTACAAATATGAATAATGATGGAAATCTTCATTCTATTACGATACTCTTGCGTCACTATTACGATTTTTTTTTTAACAAAAATTGCATATTCAACCCATCTATCTTTTCTAGCTTTTGACATTCCATATTCCAAAATCCAAAACATTTAAAATAATCCTACTCTAGTTATTAAAAGACTATGATTCCATTAATCATTATTCTTTTCTTTTCTCTTTTTACTCATTTTTTTGTTTGTTTGTTTTCTATGTGGTCATTGGACCCCATGGAATATTTGTACCAGGCAGATCCACCTAAATCAATCACTTCCTATCGGCTCAATTACAGAGCTTGACCTCGAGTGTGTCAAGAGAATTGAACTCGTGACCTGTCAATAGTAAAGGTGCTTTAACAAAAATGACTCAACCAATTGATCTAACCCTTAAGGATAATATACACGTTTCTTTTATTATATAAATATAAATATAATTTATTTTATTAAATGTAATTATTATTATTGTTTATTTCTTCTTCATTACAGATTTATGTAATTTTTTTTAGGAGGTTATAATTGCTATTATATTTAAATAGGTACATTTTCTTAACCATGATGAATCACTAGTCTCGGCAATATCAATAACTTATGACTTAGCAAGAGTAACCTCGCTAGGAGTAGCTTATCTATTAGGAAGAGCTGAGACATCACATGGGTGGGGGGCCTAAACTTTGATTCTTACCACAATGGACCAAACATGTCCAATGAAATTGAACTCGAGTGAATAAGAGAACAAATCCTATTTCAAACCACTCAAGCTACCAACCTAGCATAACCACAAGGACTACCAATTCAGAACATTTTAATATGTGCATTTTAATAATAATATTCTAACTAAATTGATGTATGAGACCCTTTTTTTTGTAGAACGAGAGTATATATTGAGATGCATATAATCTACACCCTTTGGATTTGAACCTCCAAATATTTCGTTACTTTCTTGAAGTGTCATAAAGCAATTTGATTTTAATGAAAATTAATAGTATCATCGTAATATTTTTTTTAACTAGAAAGGAAATTAGTAACTAGGTGGGTCTAATACTAAGAGGACCCAGATTTTTTTAGTAAAGAAATCAACAACTATCTAAATTTAATATTAACATGACATGAGATTGATTCCCGCCACTACCATTACAATTTCTAATCAAAAATTCGAAAAAAATAAAAACACACAAATTTGAAGCGATAATATCAAAACTGACTTAACAAAACAACTATTCATCCACACTATTTAGAAACTTAAATTTATATCATCCATGTATTATTTTTAATGGCATAATGTTAAAAATGATTTTGCAATATCTTGCTCGAGGATTGAAAGTCCAATTTCTATCATTTCATTTATTAATTTATTGACATAGTGCGTATAAAATTTTCTTCATGTTTACTGTAAAAGCATGGTGGTTATATTCATTTAAAATATATAGTATATTATTATTATTTTGTAATTATTATATTCATAAAATCAACCTTAAAATCTCATCGCGCATCTCGGTTTTTTTTTAAATCCAAATTTAATCACGGGGCAATTCTAGTAATCGGAAGGTATAGTGATTATATCCCGACGATATTGTTTATTGTGGTCCAACCAGCCAACAAGCGTACCGTTCAACGTGCCTTCAATATCGCCATGAAAAGTTGACATTGAAAGGCAATATCTTGTGGTCAGACGGCGAATGTGAATAAATGGTCGGCTTAATAATTGCAGGCTTGTCAATTCGAACTTTTCTTTCATATACCATGCCTATACGGCACAATATTAATGGAACAATAATTAGTACCTTCGTTTAGGCATTGCAAAAGGAGGAGTCTTTCGTTCGACGAATCGGGAGCTGATGTGACAGCTCCCGATCCGCCCCTCCGGCAACATTTCTCTTCTCCGGCCCAATGGTGGACCCCGCCTCTCCAGCTTCCGGCTACAGCAAACGGCAAACGGCGATGACTTTGAACCCCTCCTCCACCACCCCTCCCCCTGGTGCGGCTCCTCCTCCCACCCGCCACTCCCACGACCCCCCGGCCACCTACATCCATGCCTCCTTGCCGTAGAACCGAGTTCCTTTTTATTGCCGCAGTTTTTTTAAATGTCGTGCCCGCACATCTCCACCGTCCAATTTTGGCTTCAAAGCGACGGCTGGGCTTGTGATCCTCCTCTCCTGTCACACGGATCACGACAGCGTGCGCTTTCGTCTCATTATATATCAATCCAGCTGGTATCGGCACACTCTTGCTTCGGTGTAAACATTGCCACGCTGACACAAGTAACCTTCACTGGGAGCACAGTGCCTGTGTTCTTCGCACACGCACATTCCTTCCAGTGCACACCCATCTGCTTTTTCCTCCATTGATCCGCGCTGCACTAATATTTTATCCGTTAAGTAATATCTATAATAAATTTGAATATATTTCTTTAGTTAAAGAAATTGATAATTAGGAATTTTAAAATTTAAATTTTTATTAAATATAATAAAATATAAAATATAAAATTCAAATTATCTTTTATGAAATATAAAATTAGGTAAATTGAAATTTTAATTCAAAAGTAACGAGGCTAATAAATTACTATTTTGTTTTTATTAGAATATTATTAAATTGAATTGTTTTATAAGTTTGATGGTTTCAATAAGTTAAGATGTTATTTTTTTTCTTCCTAATTCATCATATTAATTTTTTTTTTTCACGTTTGAAATGTGGTTTATCTTAAGCCGATGAATAATATGTATTTATCACAAATTTTTTTAATGAAATTCAATAGGATGAGTTGACACATGTCATGTTAAGTGATAGATAGTTAATATTTATAAATAAAAAGAATAAGAAATTATTTTAATAATTAATTTTTCAAAAAATTTAAAATATTTTAAAAATTATAAATATGTAAATTTATTACTTATAAATAGATAAAAATGTAAATTAATAATATTTAAAAAGATAATAATCTTTTAATTAAATTTTATAAATTTATGATATTAAGAAGAATATATAATTCATTATAGTCTTTTTTAGAAGAATCCACTTTCTTTTTAGTAATTCAAAGAATGAAGAATCTTCTCATTCAAGTTATAAAAGACTAACGACCATACATTTTGTTGGAGTATCTTTTATAACATGTAACTTATTATAAGATTAAGCATTTTGGTAATTCAAAAACATAAAAGAATAAAGAATTTTCACATTTTAATGTTATAAAAGATTAATAATAACTAGAAAATAATTTAGAAGAATTTTTTTGGAGTTTTTTTTTATAGTATGTAAGTTCAAATGTAAGATGATTTTTATACATAAGACTTGGAAGGCCTTAGAAGATGCCCACTCTGTTATGATAATCAAAAGTCAATGGCACACTTGTTCGTCGATTATGTTTTTTTTGAGGCAATGTGGAAATCGATCTTGTTTGACAAGGCCTGCGTGGAAATATGATCGTTTACATCGTTAGGAAATGCCTCGGAGAGTAGACAAAAACCCCAACCTTGGAGCATTTTTCCAATCTTCCAAGATTGGTCCTTTGACATATATTGTTACACTGGAATAGAATCATCTTTGGCAATGATATCTCAAATATTTGACATGTGGTACATAAAACAAAAATAACAATGAAGGAACTCAATACACAAGGTTTAAAAAAGAAGATTGGATTCCAATTGGGCCCAGGATAGATACTTCGAAGGCTTGGGCTTTATTTTATGGAGCCAAAAGTCATGTCATGGATGTATGCAGAGCGGGAGAAACACTTCACCTGAAGAATCATCATTATTTCCTTCTTAGCCTAGGGCTGGGACCCAAACATATAATAAAGCAGAATTAATTGGGTTTTGGCTCGTCCTTGACTTTTCAATGTCCAAGGAGGAGAAGTGCTTACAATTTTTTGGTGATTCTCGAGTAGTTATTGATCGGTTCCTTGGGATTGATATATTACACAACCTGGCCCTATATCCTTGGCAACAAAGAATTTTCCAACTACAGGAATTTCTTAAGGAACTAGAGGTATCACATATCCAGAGGGAACAAAATGTTGATGTGGACAGAAGATCGAAGGAGGCATTACTCCAACCTGTAGGACATTTAGTGATTTCATAATTTTTTGTTGATGTCCTTAGGGTGGATGCCAACAACATTTTATGAATTGAAGTTGTTGTATTCGTTGGGACCTTAATTGTTTGCCTGTTTAACTATTTTGTGTTCGTAGAATGCCTTAGCTTTCTTGATAGACATATCCAAGAGGTTGTAATTGAATAGTAATTTGTATACTTTGATTTCAATGAAATAACATGTTATTTTTCCATGGGAAAAATATTGATAATTTTTATATTAAATATTTTGAAGTAGTTAAATATATATTATTAATTTAAAAAAATCAATAAAATTTAAAATAATGATCCTAGTAATGAAATAAAAAATATGTGATTTTTTCCATGGGAAAAATATTGATAATTTTTATATTAAAGATTTAGATGGAGTTAAATATATATTATTAATTTCAAAAAATCAATAAAAATTAAAATAATGATCCCAACTATGATAAATAAGTTTGGATGAAAAAAAGGAAAACATTTTTTAAATTGTATTTTAGGTTTATTCATTATAAATTTACGTAAATTTTAAATATAAGTATTGGTTGTTGCATAATTTTAATAAATTTACAATGAAATATTGAGTTGAATGGGAATATTAGTTATGCTATGCTAAGATCTTATTCAGAATAAAAGGATTTGTGACTAAGGTTTGTCCTCCAAATGGCAAGTAGAAGTAGGTGGTTTTATGTATTTTTGTAATTTATGTTCATGAATTCTTTTATATGAAATCAAACATAAAATGGAAGCATGTAATCAACAGTCTTACACCAGCCACTGTTTAAGGAGTTCACCCATCTTGGGCTACATCTCCTTGGATAAAATCTAATGGCATGATCCCTTCTCATTATGCTCAATGATTTGTAAAGAAGAGTACAACAAATGTTGAACAAATGAATGATTAGTTTCTCCTACAAAGAAACATATTGTTGCAAGAACATCATCCCATGAGCATGCTAACCTTCAGTTAAGCATGTAAACAATCAACAAAAATAGGCAACTACATCAAGATCCTAAACTACAACTTCAAAGAGCTGCAATTGCACTACAAATATCGTGTAGTACATGAATAAATCTCTCCTTCAAAGACATAAAGAGGAAAGAAGAATGATAAGTTACAGCTATGATGCAATTATTGTTTCAGAAAGAATATGGAGAAAAGACAACCCCTGCAAGGCCATCTTCATCATCAAAATTTTCCATAAGTTGTTTCAACACCATGGTTGATCATGTTGAACACCTAATCCTCTATGGGTAGGTGTGGAAGGCGAAGAGTCACAAAGGAGTCCAAGTGACCTTGGAAGATGAATCCAAGAGTCACATTATTGTATTATAAATGTACATCTATGTGTAATAGAGATGAAATTAATGCCTATCTTTCTATGTGTGTGTTTATCTTTCCTCATACACCATGTGTGTGTTTAACAGATCATGGCACCCTTAGGCTTCAACCTACAAAAAAATCCTATCTAGAGTGTTCTATGGATCCGGAGACATATTCCATTGAGTCCAAAATAATAAAATGGTACCTTAGCCTCTTTTTGTATCCAATTTGGTCGAAAACTGGAGGAGTTATGACCTCTCCTAGTTTTCCCACTATCTGCTCCACAAATTGCACAAAATCTGAGACACTCCTACAAATTCGCCTGGAACTTAGAAAATTTTCCTACAATTCGGCGACCAGTGGCGCAAATTGTGGGATGGTCAATATCGTTAATAACGCCCATAATCCGAATTAGGCGTTAATTAATACTGATTCACAATTTAATCACGTGTTTAAGGGTAGCGCTTCCTGCGCTCCGCCTTAGGTCCTGGGTTATGGTTATATGCAAATTTGTATTAGGGGATGGCCCATGGGGCTGGACCCCAGTCCACCCAATGATGAAAAGAACAAAATTTAAATACATGTGGCATTGTATACGGTTAAGTAACAATGTGTAGGTGAGTTGGTAGTGGTGCAGGTTTGTTCGGCGGGGGTCTTCAGTTCAACCCCCGCCCGGTCCATTTGATCCATAAACCCAAAATCAATGAATAAAACTATCCTCATAATGAAATCTGTTGTGTTCAATTCCTTATTCATTGTCATTATCATTGTACTTTTTTGGTTCAATGTCATGTAGATCAAAGTTGATGTTGAGTTCTGGGATTGAAGGTTTTTGAAATAACAATGTTAATCATATGGATTATGTTTATAACTAAAGCATGGTGGAAGAAGTTCAAAACATGGTGGAAGAATTTGAGAAAGCCTTGTTGGTGAAATATGTAATACATTGAATCCATGATAGAAAGAAAATCCCAATGCAAAACACTCATACTGCCTCCACTAGGCTAGTCCTGCAATTTATTTTTTTATTACCATACCAATCTTTGAATACTCATGCAAGTGTAAAATTTAAGAATAATAACACCCACTTTTGAGTATCAAGTGGCATTAGTTGTAATTATAATTCAACATCATTGGAAAAAAAAAATTGTAGACCATATACGTCTCTATTAAATTGAGCATAGAATGTATTATAAATAAATCATATTAAAACACCTTAATTTTATAATCAATTTATGCTATATGAAAAAAGTTTCAATAAGTTTCAATATCACTCTTCATTTTGACCATCAATTTATGGTTTAAGATAAAAAAATTAGGTTGTGTCTTGTGGGGAATATGGTATCTTCTTATCTATATAGAATGTTGTTTAAGGGCTTTGAAATGTATTATTTCGTCTCCTATATCTAAGCTTACATGCACTACAAGTTATGAAAACTTGCAAGTTGCAACAAAGTTCTTGTTTATTGCGATTTAGGTTCCTTTGTCAAAGTGGCTACAATCAATTCTTTAATAACCCCATAACCTCCTTGATATCTTTTAGGAAAAATACCTTACTCATTATTTCCTTTTGTTGAAGATTCCAATCAACATGAGAACCCAACCACTACTTTGATTTATAATTAACAGTGGGACAAAAACATTATGCCATGCTATGGAAGTCTCCATCAGCTAAGAAGCCATGACAAGTATACTTCAACACATGTCTCATTACTTCTCAGGTTCATTGGAGCTTTAAAACACACATTAGTAATTTTAGAAACTAAAAATTAGAAGAGGAGGATACTGACATGGAATGTATGTATCTTGATGTGATACTCATACTAGTTTCAGAAGAATTTCTAGGACACTTCACCATTATGTTATTCATAACTCTAACATAAACTACATTAGAGAATTGAAAGTGATACTGGATCAAAAAAAATTAAAAATGTCAGTTGGTGCTTAACTAAGTTGGTGAAAGCGGATTGTTGTTAACCACCACAAGGTTTTAAGTCTTTGAATGACATGGTCATGTATGCTTGTGCTTGCAAAAAATAGGTAGGTCCTAGTGCATGTCTTAGGTGACTTTGGCAGAATAGATACAATAACAAAAATGGAAAATCCAAAATCCAGAACAAAATAGATACTTGCAAACGCTAAGAACTAGTCACTTCCGAACATATCAACAATATTAACAAGGCAATCAGATATCTACACCAATATTTGGTAGGATCTATATGATTAAGCTTAGCTTCATACATTAAATAAGTTGTAGACAATAATAAGTAAAGTATGTAGTACATGATTAAATTTGTCTTATGTGATTTTTTTGGATGGTAAAGAATTATTCGAGATTATGCCAAACATGAAATACAAGCATTCAATTTCCTTAGGTGCAAAAGAAGTAAGGATTGTACTTTGATTAAAGATAAAGTATTGGGTCTCTTAGCCTAGCATTGCAAATATGACATTAAAGAACCCATGTACAGTCCAGTCCTATTGGTGCAAAGAAGTTTTAATGAAGCAATGGTTTTGCATGAGCTTCTACTAGGTAGCATGCCTCAAACGACAACTATACCTCTTGAAATTATGTGTCATCTTGATCTATGTGTTGCATGAGTGATGTTAAATACCCTCGATATAAATCACGACCTCACTTTGCACTCTTTGATGGTCATATAAAAATTTGGAACCACATATTTGATAGATACCTCAAATTTTCTAGCATATTTTGAACAATCATAAATAAATGACACATCTAGTGTCTCTGTGTTTTTCTTTGATTTTAGTGAATTTGTCTTGTTGCACATTGAGATATGCATTATGTGTTGGTTAACTCAATGGTTTCAAAAATTTTGAGGATATTTTTTACAACAAATGGTGGTTTGTGTAGGAATGAAATGGCGAAGAGAAGAAGGAGAATAAGGAAGACAAAAAAGGTGGGGTGATAAGAAGGAAGATAGCCCTCTCACAGTTGTGATAAAGGTGGACATGCATTATGAAGGTTGTTCTATAAAGGTCAAGAATTGTGTCAAAGACATGCCTAATTTATATGCACATTGAATATTTGTTAGTTTTGATGATTTTCTTCCTTGAAGTTGTGGCAATGGATGAGATTTTGAAAAAAACCCACTTTTGTCTTTTTTGTTTATAATATTTAGAGCAGTATTGTTAAAATGATATTTTCTCTTTCGTTTATAATATTTAATATTTTGTCTTTTTTGTTTATAATATTTAGAGCAATATTGTTAATGAATATTTATACTATATCTTAACCTTAATTATTTACAAACACATTGATCCTTTTATAACTAACTATCGACCCCTTCTAAAATGATATTTTCTCTTTCGTTTATAATATTTAATATTTTGTCTCTTTTGTTTATAATATTTAGAGCAGTATTGTTAAAATGATATTTTCTCTTTCGTTTATAATATTTAATATTTTGTCTTTTTTGTTTATAATATTTAGAGCAGTATTGTTAACGAATATTTTTTTTGAAAATTATACAAATTTTGGCAAGAATATTTGTAAATTTTGATTATTAAACTTCAAGATTTTGAGTGTTTTAGAGGTTTTTGATGGTACTGAATCTATTTCTACCATAAAAAAACATGATTTAAATATTGTTAAGGATAGATTTTTTGAGATCTTTTTGCCCATATTCCTACTACTTTTGACTATCCTAGCAATTCCTTTACCTATATAGACTTTATCCATATTTACATAGTAGGTAAACAACTTTTAAAGAATATCGACCAAATAATCATATTGAAACCTATGCCCTTCTTTGAGAATTAATACTTGCTCAAGAAAGACAAATTACTAGTCTTTCAATTATTGGACATTCAAATATCATTATGCATTGTTTAATTAAGGAAACTCTACCAAAAGATTTGATCTTAAAGGAAATCCTTAAGAAGATTTAGAGGATCGTAAAAAACATTAAATTATTATGAGATTCATCATATATTGAGACAATATAATTCTTTAGCTCACTCCCTTGCTAAACTTGACACCTAATTAGCATAAGGAACACTAAGAATAAATGAAGTCCAAGTCCTAAAGTCCCTTCCATAGTCTTTGATGGGAAAATTTCTTATGGGTTGGGTGTGCCATTTGGCACCCAAACTGTGGTTGGTCTATGCATAGGACATTATGAAATAAGAAGGTTTGCAGAGAAAATAAGGTCCTTTGGCTCATATGTTATTTTGGTGCAAGGTGGAATGTACTATTTGGAGATGGATTTGATCCTTCCTTTGTTCAATTAGCGTATGAGATAATGAGAATGTTAAGTAGACATGAGATTTGGGAAGTACTTCAGTACTTCGACAAAGAAAATGGGATAATGAGTTTTAATGGCATTGTGTTTCTAGGTTTATGGATTAGATTTGGAAGATCACTCCAATGTGAAGGTAATTTGGGTGATTCAATTCACATAACAGATAACAGGATGGTTGAACATCAAGAGTGTGCTTGTAATCATGCATACAAGTAGCAAGCTAGGCACAAATTCTATAAATATTGGAGGGTAAGGAGATTGCCAACTATGGAGACACTTGAAGTTGGAAATTTGCATGGAAGGTGGTGTGGTAATGGTGATTTGTTTTCAATCATTATCAGTCTCTCACATTGCGTTGATTTTTATTTTGGTTGAGGTAAGAACATGGTTAAATCTGGTTTTTGGAGTCCAGAGTAAGAGTTATGATACTGGGAATGGTATTGAAAGTTTTGGAGGTTACATTAGGGTGGCAATTAACCAGTTGGATGTAAGGGGGAAAAGCGGTCTTTGAGCTAACCCATACTCTAAAACACTCTTTTTAATTCATCCTAAAGGTAAATTCCCAATATGTTTATACAACAATGAGTACTTATCCTTTCAAGTAAATCGTCTTACCTCTCCAAGGGGCATATGGTGTAATAATATTAGTATTGGGTTTAAAATTCTGATAATTTGGATAAGGATACATATAGTTTCTAGGTTGAGGCAAACAATAGATCAATTGGTTATAAATGCACTTCATCTGATAGGACATAACACTTGTGTTTGGGTGAAGGAAAACTTGGATTTTCAGTCTACAAAGGCTCAACTTTACTCCTTATCATTTTAGAGAAGTAATTATAGCAACTTTTAATGAGGAGTTAGAACTATTGATGGATCGTGTTTCTCTTCTACATTTCATGTTCAAAATATGCAAATCCAGGTTAACTTGATTATAGCCAGTGTAACCACATGTATGGACCTATTAATTGACCAAATAATGACCATGCAGAGGGTTGATTATGACGTATCCATTCTCTACTTGTAAGTGGAAGAATTGCAGTTATAGTATGGAACACTCCTCTAGAAACTCTAGTGCACAAGAGATTCTAAACTTAAATGCTCCTTCCCCATTTCTAGTTTGGGAGTGCAAGTTCCATGAATGAGTCCCCTTCCCAAACGAATTAATATGCTTTGCAAGTATTGTAAAAAATTAAATGTATTTTGTCATATATTCCCCTACTGGAATAATAATTTAGATATACTAGACATTAGAAATTTTGAGGAATCAACTAATTTTTGGTTGAATGCTTTATAATAGACTACCTAAATCAACCCTCTCTTAATGTACCTGTTGCGCTCATCACATAGATTTTTAGTAATACAAATTTCTCATTTTGGTTTAAAAAAAAAACAACTTTTTCTTAAAAAAAAAAGAAAAAAAGAAAAAGAAAAAGAAGAAAAAGGGCCTTTGAAATGAGAGTATTTCTCATAAGAATGCATTGCATTTAACCTAAATAAAATGGTGAATAAATAAAAATAAAAAACATCACAAAGAGGATTAGTATCACATGACTATAAAGAGGGGAGAAAAGTCGAATAAATCATCTAAAAGAGGTAAAGAAAATAATATGTTAACATTTCTACCCCAAGTAGGATTTTAAAAATTCAACGTTTCGAGTTTTTTTCTTTTCATTATAAATCTCTTTAGAGAATAGTTAAATATAGCCTCTAAAATACCAATCCCATTTGGTTCATGCAAGAAATCAAGAATGTGGATATATGTGATAGATTTAATTAACATTTTTTAGATATGAAGGGATAGATTAGGTATGCCTCCAGATTAGGATAAGTGTGGTTTATGGTTTGCATTTATGAGGTACCTAAACAACCCATATTGCAGAAGGTAGCTACTTTTTGTTAGTTCATCACATATTTTTAACTGGTGAAATTATGGTGCTTGTACATAGAGATATCTCTTACTAGAAGCACATGAAAAGCTACAATTGCCTTCAATTTGCACGATCATGGAGATCAGGAGGTTCAAAGAACAACAAGGCTTTTGAACAATAATACATTACAAACAATGAGGCATATTATCATGCAATTATTCCAGCCTCTGATAAGCTGCAAGTGTGTACATGTACTTCATTTTTTCTATATAAATGAAAAGAGAACATCAGGAATTCGATGATGCAGTTAATGGATATTTGTGGTTTACTTTTAAATGTTATGTTGGAAAACAGTAAATTTGCTTGATAGTACTGTAACACATAGGCACATTTTCATTCAGTAGCAGAATTGGCGTGCTTTCTATAAATGCCTCAAACTGTTTTGTGATTTCAAATTTCACTGCAACATTTTTATCTCCATCCTTTGGTCAAATGTGTTTGAGGAGAATGAAACATTAGATGGTGGAGAAGATTAATTTGAAATCCATTGGAAACTTAAAGATGACTCGTTTTTTTTAAATGTAAATTGGTTTTTTTCTAATTGGTTATATAAAAATTATATTAAAAAAAAAATCTAATAGTGTCATAAGCCTTTGCACAACACAATGCCATGTGGATAACTGTCTCATATTTTTTGCCATAATTTTTTTATGCAGTTATAATATTTATGCCATGATTTTTAGATACTTTTGGAGTTTTCATTGTTAAGCTTCATAGGAAACTATCAAAAAATAAAATCCTTTGAAATAGTTCATATTCATGTAAATAACATATTTACTATCAATTACTACCCATCATATTTTAAGCAAATATTTGCATAACACTTACCACAGTTGTTACTACCCACCATTATTTATGTTTTCTTCAGCACTTTATTAAGTAGGAGCAAAAAATATAAATGTGTTGACTTTTTAGTAGTTACTATCCATCAAAATTTATTAAAGTCTTTACCCCTTAGTAAGCAATTAATTTTTTTCTTTTGGTCAGCATATTTGATAAATAAAACACAATCCTTTAAAATTAAATATATTAACAAAAATTAATATTTCAATTAATATTTTTGAAATCATAAATAAAATTGTTTCACTCTACCTCAATATATGTACAATAAAATTAAGTCAATAATTCATATAACAAAAGTTGAAATTTTAAAAATATATATAAATTAATCAATTTATTATCCCATAAAAAATGAGAGCTTAAAACGTATAATGATTCAAATCCAACCTTATTTCTTTCATATAGTTTCAATTATTGGAATAGCCATATTTGAATAATGATTTAATAAAGAAAATATTTCCATCTTATAAGCAGATATTGAATAAATGAAAATACATGTTAAGAGGATCAAGCCAATATAAAGGAGAATGATTGAATGTGGTGCATTGTCTGAAGTGTTTCACTTTTTGGAACAAATATTCCCTCTAACATTGCCAAGCTTCATCATCTATTGAACAAAATTGGAGAAAAATTCCTTGAAAAAGGGGCATTTATCATTTCCAAGTGTCTCTTCTCACTAGTCAAAATATGTGTTTCTCTCTGGCATCATATTTACTTTCATTGTTGGTAAACCTCCCACCTTATCCATTGTTAAAAGCATTTGTCTATACCACAAGACCAAAATGTTTGTTGCAAAATTATTTCCAAATGCATCAAAAGCTATTACATTCTTTGGTCTAAATGCAATTGTCCTATTGTTGTAAGATGGGATTTATGTAATTTTAGCTCTTTACTATTTTTACTTTAGGTATCAAATACTTCTTGCAAAAGCAATTACTTCTTGTAAAAGAAAGTACTAAGAGTGACCATGCATATTACACTTGTTATGTGTATAGATATTGGTAACATTTTTATAAATATGGTATTTAGAGATACTTACATTTTTATGATATATATGTGTTCATCAAAAGCTATGTGTCCAGTCATTAATTTAAACAAGGTAATGTGATTCCCTTATCATGGTTCAATTCTCTTAAATGACTTGTTTCCCTTATATACCCTTTATTTCCTCATTATAGTTCAATTCTTCTTAAGTGACATATTCTCCTTATATACCAATGGGTTATTGTTAATTAAAATTCTTTCAAAGAACTGGTAAGGTTGATGAATGTGTGATATTAATATTTTCTTTGTCATAATTTTATGTCTAATAATAACATATTCCCTCATAAGTTAATGTGCTTAAATAAAACAATAAATAAATAAATAAATAAAATGCCATCAATGCCTAAATAAAACAAACAAACAAAAAATATCATATCATTAGTTCTAATGAAGATGTTTCCAAATAATACAAAATAATATCTCACCCCTTACCAAATTATAGGTGTTCAATTTTTTACAAATTATAGATGTTCAACCCTTTTTAAAATTGCCAAAGGAAATATGTTGCTAAAAACAATAAATGCTTACACATAACATTTTACTCATACAGTGTAATTTACAAGAATTTCCATTAATCATCCTCCTCTTACAATGTTGATTCAAAATTTAAAACCAAATATCCGGAATGCCTGTCATTACAAAATATTTTCAGAATGAGAAATATGAAGTCTCGAACACCACATTGTACTATGATTACTTCCTTTTATTTAAGCCTCTCTTCCATTGCATTTTTACAGACCCTCATAAATATAAGCTTCAATATTACCATTCCCAAATGATCCAAACTTTCTCACCTGACTTTTGTAACTTTAACACTTTCCTAATATTTAACCTATTAAAAACAAACCCCATTGTTCTAATTGTGATTTAAACCTGATGAAAAAAAAATCACAATATTTAACTTATATATCGTTTTAAGGTCGTAGTCAAGCCAATTTGGTGCATGAGACCCCTCTGTTTGTGGGAGAAGAGACCTACCTCCACCCAACGATTTTTGCTAAACATTAAGGGAATTTTTAATTCTAAAATGGGCCTCCTAAGGAAGATAATAAAATGATAGTAAAAATAATAAAATAAGAGTTATGAATTAAAAAAAAAAGAGCTGAACAAAGCTTTTTTTAGTTCCTATGTAATCAAATAGAAAATTTTTAAAAGCTATATAAAACAAAACTTAATCAAATTAATAAATTATAAAACAAACACCAAGAATAATATATTTCACTTTCAAATAACTTTTTTTAATTCCAAGCAAAATAGAGTTGAACAAAACTTTTTTTAGTTCCTATGTAATCAAATAGAAAAATTTTAAATTATGTTTTTTAACTTATTTGGAATATTTTCTATTGGAAATTCAAAGATAATCAAATTATTTCCTTAAAAAAGAAACCATGAACTCATAGTCATATAAGGTACATATCTCTTATGACTAGCGCAAAGATATGAACAACACTTCATAGATTCATCTAGTGGAAGTGGTGGAGCACATGGTGATTGAGCATTAGCAAGTGAGGAATTATCTTTCTTATTGATTGGGTCAAATAATTCATTTAATGCATTTGAAATTCTAGAGATTACTTAATCTTTTAATACCTAATAAAGATTATGTGAAGTGGTTTCGATAATTATTATCATCAAGACCAAACCTTGGTGAATTATAGGTGTTGAAGGCATGACATTTGTAGTGATGAATTAGTGTCCATATATAGTTTGGGTAGTTGCAAGTCCAATGACATTTGTAGTGAAGAATCGAATACACAATGTGGGTAGCTACAAGTCTTAGTGACAATGAAGCATTGTGATAGGATTAAACACTTTTAACATTGTTGTAGAAATGAAATAGATGAGAATTTGGGGTTGTGTCAACTACTCCTTCAATGTAGGGGGGTGAGGCAAGTGCAATGCTAGCAATTGTAAAAGGTTGCTAGTGTTCCCTGTAGTTATTTTTTTAATAATACCAAATAAAGATGATTTCAATATCCCTCTCTCCATAACCCCCTCCAAGATGTCTCTTCAATTGAAATTAGCACAAACACTATTCTAGTTCTAGTGCAAGCACCATTAATATAGTATCATGTCATTAGTAGCACGTGCATGCCAATCACCATGCATACCAATCACCATAGGATGAAGCTATAGTTATAGGCATTACAATATACTTCTATCTTTTCATCACTTCAAATATAATAATAATAACCATTTAAATGTAAGGTCACAACAAAGTTAGACATCAAATTGGTGTATGAGACCTCCACAAGTGATTTGACAACTAAAATTTATGAAAGTGTACATACTTTACACATATTTAAAACTTGTCAGAATATACATACTCTACCCATATTTAGATGTAAACTACTGACCTGTTATGAGAAAACACATATTCTTAGACATTAAACTCATTTCACATATTTAATAATATACATAATCTTTTATTCAAAAAATTAAAATTATTTCTTGACCTTCAAAAAATAATTAGCACTTACTAACTAATTAAGGTACACTTCCTTTTGCTATTGAAAAAAATTCAAATATCATTATAAAAAATAAAAGCATTATTTTTTTTCTTTAAAAAAAATATTTTCTAGTAAAAAGGGGAAAAATAATTGACTCGACAAATAGGAAAGACTAATAAAATGGAGTTTCATGTGAACATAAAATTGTTAAAATATTGATAATAAAATAAATAAATATAAACCATAGTCCTTGCGAATAAATAATAAAGACTAAAAAAATGGAGTTTCATGTGAACATAAAATTGTTAAAATATTAATAATAAAATAAATAAATATAAACCAAATGCAATTATTATATTAATTTTCAAATTTGAATTATTTAATTAAATCTTTGCAACAATTTATTTCAAACTCTCACCAGAGCATTCCACTTTTTTTTACAACTTTATTCTTTCGTAAAGTAATGAGTTACACAAGAAAGTTTCATTTTCATAATATTCTGAAACTTCTTTACTTTTATTTCATAACTTTATTCTTTCAAAAAGGCATTTGATACACAACAAAGTTTCATATTCATAATATTCTTAATAAAAGAGAAGAGCAAGGAAAAGGAAAACATTGAGAGCGAAGCATAGCTTTGATATCACACTTCCTTTTACCAACATTATGCAGCCACCCATTGAGACTTTGACCTACCTTAATGTGACATTATGCAGCCACCTATTCACAGTTTGAACTCAATGTGGTTTATTGTTTGAGAGAAGCTACTATTAAAAGGAACTTTTTGGAAACAACCTCTTCTGTTTAATAAGTCTGGCAACCAGTTTTTAGCTGACTGTCTTCAAAACTATATTAATTATGTTTCTACTTCAGTAAATTGTGAAATTCAATGTGATCCTTCAACTATTAAAATATTACTTATAATTAAATATATGTGATTTTATTGCCTTTCAAGATCTAGCTTTGGACTTTGGAATGAAAAATTTAAAAGCCTGTCAAGAACCAACCTTAGCCTTTAATAAATTCAAAAGCCTGTCCATTTCAAAACATTACCAGCTGTACCATTTCCACTTTATTTCAAAGAATTTAATATTTTATTTCATATCTTTATTCTTTCTCAAGGCATCCAATGCACAACAACGAAAACAACTGCATGCATTTTTCATTTTCATAACATTCTAAAAAAATAAAGGAGAACATTCATTATATTCAGAAGAAGAGGAGCTCAGCCTTGAAATTACAGTGCTTTTTTCCCATTGAATATGAAAGCCAACAAATATTTAGTGAAAAGAATGAACTTATTGATAAAAATATACATGCATTCATAAATAAACTCAAAATTATTTCACTGTTTAGATTTGTCCTTTTGAATAGCATTCCAAACACTATTGCGACTGTCATTCGGCAGTGCAGTGTAGTGCAATGCTTGCTTATGCCAAAGTTTCTCCAAATCAAAACTCACAGTTCAGAAATAGAAAGAAATTGCAATCACTAGTACTAGTCCTGCACTCAAGTCAAAAAACCTGGATCAATTACTGAATAAAACAAGCATAACCGTAATATAAACTAAAAACAAGAAAATGCCCATATTGACCTGCAATCTAGAGCCCAAAAGATGCAGATCTGTGAATCTGGGCTACATTCCAGTAGTCCTCTACAAAACCATACACATTTTTGTCTTATATAAGCATTTTATTTTATTTCCGGAGTTTCTTGAAGACTTCGAAATCTGGAATTTTCTTTTATTTCCAGAGTTTCTTGAAGGCTTCGAAATCTGGCATTTTCTTTTATTTCTAGAGTTTCTTGACGAGTTGGAAATCTGAGAATGAAAGGGAAAGAAAGAAAATACCTTGGTCATAACAGTCTGTGGTGGTATTGACTCCATTCTTGCAGACAAAGGTGAAAGAATTATACACCCCCGTGAAGCCGCAGACGCCTTTGCTCTGCTCGCAATTTACGCAAATGGTACCAAAAGGGGAGCAAGCCCATCCTACGGCAGAGGGTACTAAAATCAAGCAGCACAGAGACAGTAAGAGGACCTGTAGGGATTCGAAAGCGAGATCCATCGTTTCCTTTGCAATGGCTGGAGAGGGAAATCAAGATTGGTCGAGCGTTATTGCGACTGAAACGCGCGAAACTGAAAATGAAAATTCTCCCCCGCGGAATTCTTCTTTCAAATTTGTGGAGCATTGATGGAGGTAGGTGGCCGGAGTCGTGGGGGTGGCAGTTGCGGGGAGGAGTGGCGCTAGGAGAGCAGTGGTGGAGGAGGCGTTGGATCCAACGTCGTTCGCCGTTCGTTGCCGTCGGAAGCTAGAGGCGAAGTCCCTGTGAGCGGAGAAACGAGCGGTCGCGGAGGGCGGATCGAGGCTGTCATCGACTCCTGGAGCCGTCGAAGCGAAGACTCCTCCATTGCAAAAAGGGCGAGCCTTATTTCAGCTGCCATAGGCCCATTAATGCGCTCAGGGAGGAAATGCCGGCTGCATGATGATCTACGATTTTAATCTGACGGCGATCATGCAGCCGGCATTTCCTCCCTGAGCGCATTAATGGGCCTATGGCGGCCCTAATAGGCTCGCCTTACAAATTATTTTTATTCGTAAATTGAGGAGTGAGGAAAATTTCAAAATTTAGAATTTATATTGGATATTGGACAATTTTAAGATAATTGAAAAATGCAAAGAATTTCTTTATATATATTTTAAGTGGTATTAATTTCAAAATATTGGTTGTATTAATATTTTTTAGTATAAAAATAAAATGATAAAGAATTTTGCATAATATAAATAAGTAGTCGTACTCAAAAAAATTATATGATTTATTTAAGATATTTTGTATAAATCATGGATCATAAAATTCAATAAAATTAATATGATTTTATATTTAGTAAATTTTTAATGAAAATTTAATTAAAAAAATTATCAACAATGTTATTCATAATAATGTAATACTAGCAAATGTCCTAAAAGGTGTAAAGAGAGGTCAACAAGATTGTTAAATTGGAATTGTTGAATTCGAAAAGTTCTACTTTGGTTTGAAATAATAATTGTTATATTAGATTTAGGTTGTTTAGTGTGTTTGTGTTAAGTTGTTAATACACATTTAAAATAATATTTGAAATATTGAGATGATGAAAATCCCATGGTTTGTCTATACATATCAAAGAGGCACGTGTCACCTACAATATAAGATGTGGCAGTTATTCGAAAGATGGCTCTTATATTTTCAGCAATGAATTTTTTTATAATTCACATCATCTAATGGACCCGCGGATGCATGAAACTTTTGTATGAACTCTCTAGTATGGTATTCACCTAATGTTTTACATTACCAACAAAATAATTTGTCACTTCAAAGGTAAGTGGAACATATTTCCACTTATAAGCAAAGACACCCTTACTGTTTATAATTACGGATATAAGCAAAAACACCCTTTTGTTTACAATTATGGATAGGAAACACTGATGGACATCATTTGGAAATCATTTTCCTAAGTTTTATCATTTCATGATTATTTAATTGTAAATGAAAAAACATAGACCATGAAAAAATTAAATTAAATATTTTTAGTATTCAACCAAAAAAATCCCACAGCCCATTTTTTTAATCCAAATTCAATACTTTAGAAAAATCCTTACCACAAATCAAAGAGTTTTTTTTATTGGAGTTAGGATTTGAAAAACATTTTAGCAGATGCATGGAGCTTTTGTATGAACTCTCTAGTATGGTATTCACCCAATTTTTACACTACCAACAAAATATTTTGTCACTTCAAAGGTAAGTGGAACATATTTCCACTCATAAGCAAGACACCATTATTGTTTACAATTATGGATAGGAAACATTGATGGGCATCATTTGGAAATCATTTACCTAGGTTTTATCTTTTCATCGTTATTTAATAGTAAACCAAAAACCTAACCCATGACCCTATATATATATATATATATATATATAGTATTCAACCAAAAAAAAACCTATAGCCCATTTTTTTAATCCAAATTAAATATTTTTGGAAAATCCTTACCACAAATCAAAGGTTGTCTTTTATTGGAGTTATGGTTTGAAAAAAAATTAATTCATTGGAAATATAATTAATAATATAATAATAATTTTTACAAAGAAAATTGAAAAAACACAGTAACTCATTATAAACAATTTTCCTTCCAATTTTTAGGAAATATAATAAAATATTAAGATATATATATATATATATATATATATATATATATATATATATATTTATATATATATATATATATATATATATATATATATATATATTATTTTAACTTTTAAAACTTGTTAACACTACAATACATAACTTATATGTAAGTTATACTTGTTATTATTAATACCACGGTAAACTATTTATGGCCTCATCATTGATATGTACTAATTATCTAAATAATATTTGATAAACAAATTTATCTTACATTAAGTAGCTTCTACTAGTTATCTAATGGTGGTTATTTAAAGAGGATGGCCTCATACATTAACCGAATAACTCCAAAGTAGGTTAGGGTAGTACCCTACTATAAAAGCTTATTTATTCTACAATAATATTGTAATATGTATAATCTCAATGAGGCCAAATAAGATATTATCCATCCCAAATTAATGGCCCTAAAAGCTCTCAAATCTCTCTTCCATTTTTTGTCATGTCATTTTTTATAAAGACTAAAGCTTTCCCCCTTCACATGCTATCTGACATGGAAATGGTGAAGGCCTTAATGGTGAAGGCCTCCTTATCTCAAATCTTGAACATTGAAAAGTTAAAATATGCACCTCATAATCGCTGCTCTTATTTGGAAAATGAGGTTCTACATAAGAAAACATCGATATTTTCTTTGTTACGTGCATTTTATAAATCAACGATGGTACTTTACAAATCAAAATCATCTCCATACATCTCAAGGGTTATATATAGAGAAACAATATATTGTTAATTTTGTTTCAACTTTTAGGGGTGTTAGAGAACGTGGTGATTCCAAATTACAAAGTTCTTCCAACGAGAAACCAAATAATTCCAATAATGATGGTACTTTATAAATCAAAATCATCTCCGTACATCTTACGTGTTATAGATAGAGAAACAATATATTGTTAATTTTGTTTCAACTTTTGGAGGTGTTAGAGAACATGGAGATTCCAATTTACAAAGTTTTTCCAATGGGAAACCAAAAAATGCCACATATATAAAGAGATATTATTTATACTAAAATACTAGGTACTTTAATTGGGAGTAGCCTTCAATGAAACCAATTGAACATATAGAAAAAGTAATGAATTTAGCTTTTAAAATTAATGAGGCCACATAAACCAGTCAATCACATGATCAACATATTTAACATACTTCTTAGGCAATGACACATGGAAAATATCATGGAATTTCACTATCTGAGGCAGTGCAAGTTGATAGGATACTAGTCCAATCCTTTCAATAATATTGAAAGGTCCAAAAAACCAAGGTGCCAGCTTTTCCCATGGCCCAAACCTTAAGGAACACTTCTTTGGCTTGATGCGCAAGTACAATTTTTCCCCAACCTAAAACTCCTTAAACAACCTGTTCTAATCTACATAAATTTTCTGTCTATCTTGTGATGCCTTTAGATTCTTCTTTATTACCTACATTTATTTTTCCATTTCTGCCAACATATATGGTCCTATCAACATCCTATTCATCGGATCACTCCAACTGATGGGAGTATTAAAATTCCACCCATATAATGCCTCGAATAGGCTCATCCTCTGTGACTCTAGGTAACCATTGTTGTAAGAAAACTCAACCAAAGGAAGGGAATCCTCCCATCCCCTCTGTTAATGCATCACATACATCCTCAACATGTCCTCCAATTTTTGGTTAACCCTCTCTGTATTTCCATCTATCTACGGATGATAAGTTGCAATGAAGCCCAACTCTGTACCTAAACCTGCAAATATCTCTTTCCATAATCTAGAAGTGAACTTAGCATCCTTGTCTGACACAATATTCTTCATAAAACCATTCAATATGTCCACATATCTAATGAATACCTATGCCACATCACTATATGAATACGTAGTATTCACTCGAATGAAGTGAGATGCCTTTTTAAACCTGTCCACCACACCAATAATAGAATCATGTTGTCTAGATGTCCTCAGCAAAATTGTAATGAAATCCATGGAAATGATCTCCCATTTCCTCTCTAGAATGAGAATCAACTATAGTAACCCACTTGAATGTTTAGACTCAGCATTTACCTACTGACAGTCAAAACATCTAGCCACAAACTCTACCACATCCTTTTTCAAATTCAGCCAATGATAAAACTTCTTCACTATTGTCAATGTCTTTTGATACCCTAGGTGACCTAAATATGGTTTCGCGTGAAACTCACTTAAGATAGTCTTCTTGAGCTCACTATTGTCTGCCACATATATCTTGTCCCTAAATATGATCAAGCCATCTGTTGTGAGATGATAGTCCACATCCTATGCACTTTTACTTGTACCTATACTTTTTTCTAACCTATGCCTAATCTCTCTATACCTATCATCTTGCTAACCTACCAGTAAGATCTGATCATGTATATATGTCCCCTAAGAAATCATAGCTGCAATGTGATTTACCTGTATCCGCCTGCTAAGAGCATTGAAAACCCTATTCTCTTTTCCCTTGATGTACCTGATCTCGAAGTCAAACTCACTGATAGTGGCCAACCATCTAGCTTTCCTGACATTCAAATTCGGTTGGTGAAACAAGTATCTCAATCCACTATGATCTATCATCAGCACAAACCTCCTACCAAGAATATAGTGCCTCAACATCTTCAATGCATGGATGATTGCTGCCAACTAAAGTTCATGTGTCGAATAATTTTGCTTCTTCTCATTCAGTTTCTGTGACTCATAGTATAATACCTATCCTTCTTGCATAATAAATCAACCAAGCCCTCTCTTGTAAGCATTTGTACATACCACAAAATATTTGTCTGGATCTTCAATCTTTAACATTGAAGCATTTGTCAACAACTACTTCAATTGTTCAAAACTGACTGCATTCCTTTGTCCATTCAAATTTATTACCTTTTCACTGCAATGACATGATAGGATATGCAATGCAAGAGAAGTTCCTAATGAACCTCCAATAGTAACCTGCTAGCACATAGACCATAAGTATAAGGAAAAAATATTTAATTGACATGAATGCATGACCAACATGCCTCCCATCCAGTCCAAGAGGTGACCTTGCTCTGATACCACTCTGTAACACCCTCCTCCCACATTTACCAAAGCTACCCGGTCTACTAGGGTAAACATGCGACGATAGGCTATTATCATGTGATTCAACTCCTCATGTATAGCTAAGCAAGTGGAACCGACAAAACAAACCAAACTCTTCCTATTTTGATTATTTTCCTTTCTTGATCCAACGTTGAATGAATCTAATAAAAATCTAAGTGTCCAAGAGTGTCTGTGAGAGAGAATAGAGAGAGAGCTCCAAAACCGAATTGACAAAAAGGTACCAACTGATCCTCAAGAGCCTTTTTATTAATGAAGCCTCTATTTTATTCAATTTTCCATTATTTTCCTTCTTTTTCCTCCTCACATGCACCTTGTGACCTTTCACCTTCCTTTTCTCCTAATTCCCATTATTTTCATAAATAAAATGCCACTTTCCCTTTCCAAATCCTTTTCCATTGCCTTTGCCAATTTCCTTAGCCATAATAAACAAAATTAACACCCACACTAGGATGTTTTTTACCAACATTCATCTTGGAATAAGTGTCCCATAATCGTGGTTATTATTTTTCCTTTATTAACTTTTATTTACATGGAATTTTCACCAGGGATGTTATAGAACCCTCCCCCTTGGGGGAACATCATCCTCAATGTACAATGACACCAAAAACCAACAAGACTATTGAAAGTAAAACATATTTTTTATGGAGATTTATAACTTATCTTGTTGCAGTATTTACAATGATCAAACTACTAAGAAGCATACCAACATGACAACATAACAACATGACAACCATACCGCTTATTGAAGCCTTATAACAAAGCTGATGGTAGTATTTACATCCATAGACATATGTACATATACCAAAACATCACACCAAAGCATATACCAGAACATATATCAAGGACATTCGCTCAACCAGTGAATAAAGAAGGATACATAGTTCGGATCTGATCTGACTTTTCCCATGTAGCTTCATCGGTCCCAAAGTTCTTCCATAGTGCTTTAACCTCCCCGATTTCTCAATTCCAAAGCATGAATATATTTCTCTACAATATACAATCAAGATACAAGTGGAATTCTCCATCTGGCTCCACCTGCAGTACATACCAGGCAATCACATTATCAACATCTTTAACATACTTCTTAAGCAATGACACAGGGAAAACATCATGTAATTTCACTGGCGAAGGAAATGTAAGTTGATAAGCTATTGGTCCAATCCTTTCAATAATATTTAAAGGTCCACAAAATCGAGGTGCGATCTTTTCACATGACCCAATACTCAAGGAAATCTTCCTCAGATTGATGCGTAAGTACAACTATTCCCCAACATGAAACCCCTTAAACAACATGTTCCGATCTGCATAAATTTTCTTTCTATCATGTGTTGCCTTTAGATTTTTTTATATTACCTGCATTTCCTATTCCATTTTCCAACATATCTAGTACCATCAATACCCTCTTCACTTGATCGCTCGAACTGATGGGAGTATTACAACTCTGGCCATACAATGCCTCGAACGGGCTCATCCTTAGTGACTCCTGGTAACCATTGTTGTAAGAAAAATCAACGAGTGGAAGGTACGCATCCCATATCCTCTATTGATGCATCACATACATCCTCAACATGTCCTCCAATATTCGGTTGACCCTCTCTGTCTGTCCATCTTTCTATGGATGATAAGCTGTGATGAAGGTCAATTTTGTAACCAAACCTGCACATAGCTCTTTCTAGAATCTAGAAGTGAACTTAGCATCCCTGTCTGACACAATATTATTCAGAACACCATGGAATTTGACCACATATTTGATGAATACCTATTCCAAATCACTAGCTTAATACATGGTCTTCACTAGAATTAAGTGCACTACTTTTTTCAACATGTCTACCACAACCATAATAGAATCATTTTGTCTAGATGTCCTCAGCAAACCTGTAATGGAATCCATGGTAATTACCTCCCATTTCCACTCTAGAATTAGAATAGGTTGTAGTAACCCACTTGCATGTTCACACTCTGCCTTAACCTGTTGAAAGTCCAAACATATAGCCACAAAATTTGCCACGTCCTTTTTCATACTCAGCCAATGATAAAACTTCTTCACTATTGTCAATGATTTTTGATACCCTAGGTGACCTGAATACGATTTCACATGAAACTCCCTCAAGATAGTATTCTTGAACTCACTACTGTCTGGCACACATATATTGTCCCTAAATATGATCAAGCCATCTTTTGTGAGATGATAGTCCACATCTTGTGCACCTGTCATTGTACCTGTACCACTACCTCTGCATGTACCACTACCTATACTTGTACCTGTACCTGTATTTTGTTTTAACCTATGCCTAATCTCTATATACCTATAATCCTTCTGACCTATTTGTGAGATCTGATCCTATAGATTTGTCCCATAAGAACTCATAACTGCAATGTGATTTGCATGTATCTGCTCGCTAAGAGCATCGACAACCCTGTGCTATTTTCCCTTGATGTACCTGATATCGAAGTCAAACTCACTAATCGTGGCCAACCATATAGTTTGAATGGAACTCAGCTTCATTTGGTCAAACAAGTGTCTCAAACCACTGTGATATCTCATCAGTATAAAAATCCTACCAAGAAGATAATGCCTCCACTTCTTCAATGCATGGATGATTGTTTCCAACTCAAGGTCATGTGTAGGATAATTATGCTCATGCTCATTCATTTTTCGTGACACATATCATGCTATGTGTCCTTCCTACATAATTAATCCACCAAGCCCTCTCTTGTAAGCATCTGTACATGCCACAAAATATTTGTCTCGATTTACAATATTTAACACTGGATAATTTTTCAACAACTACTTCAACTGTTCAAAGCTAACTCCACATTCCTCTCTCCATTCAATTTTTTTTACCTTTTCACTGAAATGACATGATAGGATATGAAATGCGAGAGAATTTATTGATGAACCTCCTATAGTAGTCTGTTAGCCCCATGAATGATCTTACCTCATCCACTTTTTTGGGAGTTTCCCACTCCATGATAGTTCATATCCACTCTGGATCTACTGTTATGCCTTCGTTAGAGACCACATGCCCCAAGTAGTGCACCTCTATCTGAAATAAACTGCATTTACTGAGCTTAGCATACAGCTGATGCTCTCTCAGCAATCACAATACTACTGCTAAGTGATTGACATGTTCTTCCTCATTCTTAGAATATATAGATATGTCATCAATGAATACAGTAACAAACTTGTCCAGATAAGGATGTGACACACTATTCATCAAGCACATAAAAGTAGCTGGAGAATTATTCAAACCAAATGGAACTACAACAAACTCATAATGTCCATACCTAGTCTTGAAAGTTTTATTGTATATATCCTCTTCTTTGATGCATACATGATGATATCCTGATATAAGATCAATATTTGATAACACTACTGCTACTTTCAATTAATAAAACTAGTCATCAATCCTCAACAATGGATATTTTTTCTTGATGGTAACCTTGTTCAACTGCCTATAATCAATGCACAACCTGAGAGTACCATCCTTCTTCTTCACAAACAATATTTTTGCACCCCAGAGTGATACAATTGGCCTAGTGTATCCCTTGTCAACTATTTCCTTCAACTGCAACTTTAGATCTACTAACTTTGGAGAGCTCATATTGTATGTTTCCTTTGATGTTGGTGCTACCCTCATACCAACTCAATGGATAATTCCACTTCTCTATGAGGCAAAAAATCTACAAAATCTGCTGGAAACACATCCTCAAACTGCTGTAAGATTGGGTGCCTTCTTAATATCTCTTCATCGTCATCCTCCTTACCTTTATCACTATAAATGTGCACTGCAAATAACACACACCCCTTTCCACGAATGCACTTTTCCTACATAGATGTAACCATTTTGACTAATGTTACCTTCTTCGTACGCTGTAAGACTCTCTATTCCCCATTTTCATCCAAACAGTCAATGGATTTATCATAACAATCTACCTTATTTTTGTGAAGATCCAACCAATCCATACCAAAAAGCATACTATATGATTCCAACGGTAATAAATTCAAATTTGTTGAAGTAGGCATACGATTCAACTCAAATGTACAAGCTCTTACCCGATGATGAATTGTCTTCTTTGTGTCTATAGCGAACTACACTAACCAATATTCTGCATGCACTTCTTTATTCAAACCACACTTATCCACCAAGTCAGGGTTAACATAACTATAATTATATCCAGGGTCAATCGAAATAGAAACAACTTGATCACAAAACTTACCTTCCATTTAAATGATATATGCCTGATGATATTCCTGCCTATTATCCAATGCTACATAGATACGAGGAATGATCTTCCTAATATCGCCAACAATCTGCACGTCCTATGCACTATAGATCTGAGGCCTACCACCTTTATTTTGTGGAAAATCCCTCCTAATATTCTCCTTACCACATTTCCAACACTGCAATCATCATGTACCATCTCCTTTATTCTACTATTGTGACCCATGTCCCTGTCTAGCTATGTTGGACTTCTCGTATGATGGAACATTATCTTTCTCTTCTACATTATGAGGCCTTGTTCTTTTTTTCTTCCATTTAACTTTACCTTTATCTTTCCCTTTCGATCCTTGTTGAGATTCACTCTTATGCTTTGAAGGCTCGTAATAGTGTTTCAAATTCCCAATAACTTCCTCAAGTGGCCAAGGATCATTGTACTCAATCGAGTCTCTAAATTCAAATGTAAATCCACTGAAAAATATTTGAACTATATATTTGTCATCTTTAAGATATGTTACATACCTAAAAATCTCCAACAACTTGGTCATATACTCATCTATCATCAATCCCATTTTGAGCTCATAAAATTCCTTGGCTTTTTTGTCTGAGTACCTTTCAGACAAGTATTTCTTCCTGAAGAGTCTCTTGAATTAATTCCAAATCAATTGTTCTTTCCTAATGTCTCTAACCCATTTTATGTCTTCCCACCAGATGTCTTAACTTTCCCTTTGAGGCTTAATATAGAAATTATGGCCTTCATATTCTTTGTGTACTCATGCAGTTCAAACAACTTCTTCATCCCAAGTAACCAAACCTATGCATCCTCTGGCTTCTTCAAATATCCATCAAAGGTAGGTGGCAGAGCTCTCTTAAACTCATCTGGCAAGTATCCACTTTCACTCCTCTAGTAAGGGTGATAACGTTGGCGATAATAGTGCATGTGAGAACCAGAACTAAAATAGTACCTGTGTTCATCATCTCTCATATCTGAAGTATCGAAGAACCTGCATCTCTTATCATGTCATCCTTAGCCCACCATGAGACCTGCTGACATATGCCCCATTAGTTCTATCCTCCTTCCCATGGTTAATCCATAGTGGGCCCATATCACTATAATTTTGATGAACTCTGAAGGATTATCACATTAACTTCTGTTTGTTGCTCATGTACCTGCATGATTCTGTCATTATCTCCTTTGAAACTTAGTATTTCTTCCTTCAAGATTTGTATTTCCTCTGCTAAATCAGAATAATTCCCACAACCACATTTATCATCTCGTGAAATGTACTCTGCCATCTTTCTATTCATCTTGATCTCTTTCCTGCAAGGCATACTATGTCAGTTAAACCAAATCATAAACAAACCAACATACCTTAGTGTAATTTGGGGAGGATATCTCATCTGCAAGATCAACAATATTAATGCAATAAATGTATAAACATAATCATAACATGATATATATATCATCATTACCATATTCCAGTCATCAATGCATGATCCTTTGAGGCTTAATATAGCTATTATGGCCTTCATATTCTCTGTGTACTCATGCAGTTCAAAGAACTTCTTCATCCCAATTAACCAAGCCTATGCATCCGTTGGATTATTCAAATATCCATCAAAGGTAGGTGGCATAGCTTTCTTAAACTCATCTGGAAAGTATCTCGTATCACTCCTCATGTAATGGTGATAACGATGATGATCATAGTGCATGTGAGAACCAGTACTAGAATAGTACATGTGTTCATCATCTCTAATATTTGAAGTATCCAAGAACCTACCATATCTTGTCATGTCATCCTTAGCCAAAAATGAGACCTACTGCCATATGCCCCATTAGTTATATCCTCCTTCCCATGGCTAATCTGAAGTGAGTCCCTGTCACTGCAATTCTGACTAACTCTGAAGGATTATCGAATTATCTTCTACTTTTTTCTCCTATACATGCATGATTTTTTCATTATCTTCTTTGCAACTCATTATTTCTTCCTTCAAGCTTCTCAATGCATCTACGAAATTAGAAGAGTGCCCACCACCACATTTCTCATCTCTTGAATTGTAGTCTACCATCTTGCTATTCATATTGATATCCTTCTTGCAAGGCATACTATGTTAGTTAAACCAAATCATAAATAAACAAACATATCTGAGTGTAATTCAGGGAGGATATCTCATCTATAAGATCAACCAGATTAATGCAATACATGTATAAACATAATCATAACATGATATATATATATCATCCTAACCATAGTCCAGTCATTAATGCATGACCCTATCAGCCACACCTCATGACCTCATGCATGACAACTACAACCATATCAATATATGCTTAACAATATGTAAACAAAAATCGTGCATAAAAAATCCATAACCAGTCATACAGTCATGACAACGCATTCCACAAAAACACCATCAAATTTCACATGGCGACACCACTACAACCATGACCACCACCATGCATATGCAACAAGCACATAGAATATAAGTATAACGAACACATATGTAATTGACATGAATGCATGACCAACACACATCCCATCCAGTCCAAGGGGTGAACAATACTCTCATACCACTTTGTAACACCTTCCTCCCACATTTACCCAATTTACCCAGTCTACTAGGGTAAACATGCAATGAGAGGCTACTATTATGTGATTTGATTACTCATGTAAATTTAAGGAAGTGGAACCGAAAAAATAAACCAGACTGACCTTCCATACATGCTACATAACCTCTAGGATCCAACCAACCTTTCCATGTGACCAACCGCTGAGGAAAGCTTAGCTTTTCACTGAAGTATCGCCCTAGTCTCTCCCTTGAGAAGCCATGCATGCGACTATATTCCCCCATTCTCTCCCACAAAAAGGGAAAGCTAGCAACTGTGGAATTTTTCATCTAGGTCTGTGCCAATGACCTAGGATTTTGTGCCACTTTATCATGGCCAGGACTCAAGCTACTACCCAAAACTTCATGAAAGCTTCAAAAATGATAAATAACACTGAGACAAAGGTACTAATGCAAAAAAATTATCAATGAGCATAGTGGTCTCATACTTATCTGAGAATCACTAAGAAGCATTGATGCCTTATTCGAATTAGCTTAATTATCATCTATTAGGTCATATATTCATTTTGTATTCATTTATAAATCAAAACATGATGAGATTCATACATCATTACTATCATAAAACAAACTCATAACCAACATACAACCAACATATAAAGTCATAACCATATATCCTTCCATTTATAGGTCAAGGATTCCTAGGCCCACTGAGTAACACATTAGTTGGCTTTACAACAACCCACAGTCTAGTTCAGGGGTTACTAGGCCAATGTATTTACTGAAATCCATAGTTAGATTCAGTGATCACTAGGCCATGTGTTTTTTCATTCAGAGATCCACTAGACACATTTTCGAATGCATGTGGAAATACAGATCAACTAAAACATGAGAACCTCATCACACCATGGCTATCTGGAAATGGAAAGGCTAGGCTAAAAACACTGTCACACCAGAAAAAAACCATACCAATGACAACAAGGGAACCAATAACACACATCCATAACCATGCATGCCAAATCTAGAAAGGTAAACACACATGCAAATCGATACCTGCAAATAATCCTGATGTAGCCGCTTGATCCTTCTCTCCCTTGCTTGATATTTTCTTTCTCTTTTCCTTCTTTTCCTTTCTTTATCCAATGTTGAAGTACTCCAATATAAACTTAAGTGTCCAAGAGTGTGATATAGAGAGATAATAAAGAGATATCTCCAAAAATGAACTGAAAAAAAGGTACCAACTGATCCTTAGAAGCCAATTTATTAATGAGGCCTCTATTTTCTTCCATTTTCCATTATTTTCCTTCATTTTCCTCCTCACATGCACTTTCAGACCTTTCAACTTCCTTTTCTCCTAATTTCCATTATTTTCATAAATAAAATGCCACTTTATACCACTTTTCCTTTCCAAATCCCTTTCCATTTCCTTTGGCAATTTATTTAGCCATAATAAACCAAATGAACACCCACACTAGGATTTTTTTGCCCAAAATTCATCTTGGAATAAGTGTCCCATAACTTTGGTTATTATTTTTCCTTTATTAACTTTTATTTACATGGAAATTTCACCAGGGATGTTACAAATCCCTCCCCCTTGGGGGAACATATTCCTCGATCTTTAATGACACCTACAACCAATAACATTACTGAAAGTAAAGCATACTGCCCATGTAGATTTATAACTTAGCTCAGTGCAGTATTTACAATGATCAACATGCTAAGAAGCATAGCAAAATGACATCCATACTACTTATTGGAGAATTATAACACAACTCTTGGTAGTATTTACATCCATATACATATGTATATATACCAAAACATCACACCAAATCATATATGAAAAAATATATCAAGGAGATTAACTTAACCAGTGAAAAGGGAAGGATACATAGCCTGCATTTGATCCACCATCTCCCATGTAGCTTCATTGGGCCCAAAGTGTTGCGCTTTAACCTTCTTGATCTCTTAGTTCCTTAGCATGGGCATCTTTTTGTACAATATCTCCAAATAGAATTATCCATCTCGCTCCACCTGCAATACAGACCAGTCAATCACATGATGAACATATTTAACATACTTCTTAAGAAATGACACATAGAAAACATCATGTACTTTCATTGTCAGATACAGTGCAATTCAATAGGTTATTGATCCAATCCTTGTAAGAATATTGAAAGGTCCACAAACCGAGGTTCTAGCTTGGAAAATGACCCAATCCTCAAGGAAATATTCTTTGGATTTATGCATAAGTACACATGTTACCCAACTTGAAACTCCTTAAACAAACAATTCTAACCTGCATAAATTTTATGTCTATCATGTGTTTCCTTTAGATTCTTCATTATTACCTACATTTCTTGTTCCATTTCTGCCAATATATATGTTCCTTGCAACACCTTGTTCATCATATCACTCCAATTGATGGGAGTATTACAACTTCACCCATACAATGCCTTGAACGAACTCATCCTCAGTGACTCCTGGTAAGATTTTTTGTAAGTGAACTCAACCAACGGAAGGTACTCCTCTAATATCTTATGTTGATGCATCACATACATCCTCAACATGTCCTCCAATATTCAGTTGACCCTTTTTGTCTGTCGATATGTCCAGGGATGAAAAGTTGTGTTGGAGGCCAACTCTATACCCAGACTTGCAAATAACTCTTTCCAGAATATATAATTGAACTTATCATCCTTTTTTGACACAATATTCTTTGGAACACCATGTAATCTGACCACATCTGTGATGAATACCTATGCCACATCACTAAGTGAATACGTAATCTTCACTAGAATGAAGTGTGCTACCTTTTTCAACATTTCCACCACAACCATAATAGAATCATGTTGTCTATATGTCCTAGGAAAACCTGTAATGAAATCCATGGAAAGGACCTCCCATTTCCAATCTGGAATCATAATAGGTTTTAGTAACCCACTTGGATTTTTACACTCTGCGTTTACATGCTGTCAGTCCAAACATCTAGCCACAAACTCTACCACGTCATTTTTTATATTCGGTTAATGATAAAATTCACTAATTTCAATGTATTTTGATACCCTAGGTGACCTTAATACAATTTCGAATGAAACTCCCTCAATATTCTTCTTGATCTCACTACTATCTAGCACATATATCATGTCCCTAAATCTGATCAATCCATATGCTATGATTATAGTCCAGATCCTATGCGCCTGTACCACTACCTATACATGTACTTGTACCTGTATCTTTACTTTCTTGTAACTTTCCCCTAATCTCTCTACACCTCTCATTCTGCTGACCTTCCTATAAGATCTTATCTTGTAGATATGTCCCATAACAGCTCATACCTACAATGTGATTTACCTGTATCTATCTTCTAAGAGCATTGACAACCCTATTCTCTTTTCCCTTGATGTACCTGATCTCAAATCCAAACTCACTAATGATGGAAAACCATCTAGCTTACCTGGCAGTGAAATTTGGTTGGTAAAACAAGTATCTCAATCCATTGTGATCACTCATCAGTACAAGCTTCCTTCCAATAAGATAATGCCTCCACATCTTCTATGCATGGATGATTGTTGCCAAATCAAGGTCATGTGTTGGATAATTATCCTCACAATCATTTAGTTTATGTGACTCATAACATACTACTTGTCCTTCCTACATAATAAATCCACTAAGCCCTCTCTTGCAAGCATATGTACATACCACAAACTTTTTTTCTGGATCTGCAATATTTACCACTTGAAAATTTGTCAACAATTTCTTCAACTATTCAAAACTAACTGCACATGCCTCTTTCCATTCAAATTTATTACCTTTTCACTGAAATGACGTGATAGGATATGCAATGCAAGAGAATTTCCTGATGAAACTCCTATAGTAACCTGCTAGCCCCATGAATGATATTACCTCGTCCAAATTTCTAGGAGCTTCCCACTCCATAATAACTCTTATCTTCTCTGGATCTACTACTATGCCTTCCTATGAGGCCACATGCCCTAAGTAGTCTACCTTTGTCTGAGACAAACTACATTTACTGATCTTAGCATACAAATGATGCTCTATTAGCAATCTCAATAATGTTGCTAAGTGATCGAAATGTTCTTCCTCATTATTATAATATTTCAATGTGTCATCAATGAATATTGTAACAAACTTTTCTAGATAAGGGCGCAACATACAATTCAAAAAAAACATAAAAGTAGTTGGAGCATTAGTCAAACCAAATGGAACTACAACAAACTCATAATGTCCATACCTGGTCCTAAAATTTGTCTTGTATATCTCCTCCTCTTTGATGTGCACCTTTTGATATCTTGATCACAGATCAATCTTTGAGAATAATGCATCTCTCTTCAACTGATCACACAAGTCATCAATCCTCGAAAACGGATATATTTTTTGATGGTCACCTTGTTCCACTGCTTGTAATCAATGAAAAACTTGAGACTACCATCCTTATTATTCAAAAACAACATTGGTGCACCCCACGATCATACACTTGGCCTAATGTATCCCTTGTCAAGAATTTCCCTCTACTGCAACTTCAACTCTACTAACTATGGAGTGCTCATCCTATACGGTGCCTTTGATGTTGGTGTTTCCCCTGGTACCAACTCAATGGATATGTCCACATCTCTGTGAGGCGAAAACTATGAAATATCTGCTAGAAACACATCCTGAAACTGTTGTAAGATTGGGTATGTGTTATGAAACCAGCTCACAAAATAGAAGAAAAGAGAGATCAATGCCTTAGAAATCAGCCTCTTCCAGGGGAAACCTCCTTTACATTACATAAATGAAACATTATTGGATTATACAAATGAAAAAACCTACCTTCTATATATAGGAGTCTGAGGGGTCAAAATAAAATAATATGGGGACCACATGGGCACAAAAATAACAATAATGGGGCTACAATTATGGGGCACAATAATAACAATATGGGGACTTATATGGGCACAAAAAAAACAATAATGGGGCTAAAATAACAATAATAAGGGGCAATACTAGTATTATAGGGACCTAACATGCCCCTCTCGTTCAAAAAAGTGTTGTCCTCAATGCTTTATTATTTTTGGATGCTTCTATATAAAATTCTCATCCTACCATGTGCAATCCTCAGTGGGTAAGTTCTTCCACTTGATGAGATACTCTGAAATTGATCAATTTCGTAGCTTTCAAGTTCTTTTTTCCGTGACTGCTTTATGTTCCAATATGATTTTCCCTTCCTCCTCAAGTTCTAGCAATATTGTTTGAACTGGGAGTTTGTCACCTATAACCTTATTTAAGCATGAAACATGGAAAACTATGCACTTGAGAATATGCAAGAAGATTAAATTTGTATTCCATAGTACCAATCTTTTGCAACACCTTGTAAGGGCCATAGTACTTTGGCGATAATTTATTATCCTTCTTAGCTTGCTTGAGGAACATTTTTTTGTATGGTTGTAGCCGTAAAAATAGGCAGCCGCCTACATCAAAACTTCTTTCACTGCGATGTTGATCTGATTGTTTTTTCATTCGATTTGGATTCAAACTGAGGTTATCCTTTAAGATTTGGAGAGCTTTTTGTTGATGTTCGAGGTGATCTTCCACTGCTTGAACTTGTAGTGAGAATAATTTTAAAATTACACCTCCTTGTTCTTTATTCAAAAGCTTTGTCATGTCGTTATTCAAACCATCCATCTTAGCTTCCATTCCTTTCTTCAAACCATCCATCTTAGCTTCCATTTCATTTTTTTTTTCTTTTTTCAAGAGTGAACTTTGTTGCACTTGGTCTCGTAATTTTGATATATCATGTTGCACTTCTTCCTCTTCATGCATCATAGTAGAGCTTTCTGAGCACTTAATGCATGTGGATTTATTTTTGGGAGGAATTATAGGACCCAATAATGATATATATCCCTCAATATTCCTTTGGAATCACTTCAAATTGATTTTTCAAACAAAAGTTAAGCAATTTAAAAAAACGATACACACATTTTTCTTCCTTTTGAGAAGCTCGGTATTGAAACTGATGTATCTTTGTGATTGCATATCTCCAAGAGTTGAGTTTCGGTCCTGTAGTAACCCTTTGAGTCTTCTTTCCAATTCCATAAGTCAGGCCTGATTTGGATTCTTCAAGTTAAATTTATACCCGATCTCCCACAATGAACTAATTATGAAGTGGTTTAGTAGAGTGAACCTTTGGCTTTGAAATTTATACAAATAAAACTAAAGTCTGTGCACTTTGTTAAAGTTTTACATAATTAGAATGTGATGCCTGAAACAAAAGTTATGATGATTTTTCCTCGATCACATGTTTGAGATGAAATTCTGGATCCTTCCAAAACCCTAACTTCCACAGATCATATGCCTGAAAATTTTGCGTACCAAGATCTAAGATTTTTACATGAAGTTCCTCAGGATTTCGGATTAAATGGGTTTTTTCAGCTTCTGAACCTTCGTAGAAACAAAGTTATAGAGAAACTTCCACGGTGACCTGTTTGCAACAAAAAAACCCTAGAATCCAAAGCTCTGATGCCAAACGTTATGAAACCAACTCACAAAATAGAAGAAAAGAGCAATCAATGCCTTATAAATCAACCTCTTCGAAGGGGAAACCTCCTTTACATTACATAAATGAACAATTCTTGGATGATACAAATGAAAAAACCTACCTTCTATATATAGGAGTCTAAGGGGTCAAAATATAATAATACGGGGACCACATGGGCACAAGAATAACAATAATGGGGCTACACCTATGGGGCACAATAATAACAATATGGGGACTACATGGGCACAACGATAAAAATAATGGGGCTACACTAACCATAATAAGGGGCAACACTAGTATTATAGGGACTTAAGAATATCTGATTAATATCTCTGCATCGTCATCCTCCTTACCTTTATCACAAGAAACTTTCACTGCAAATAACACACACCCTTTTCTGTGACTGTGATTTTCCTCTATAGCTGTAACCATTATGATGGATGTTTCCTTATTCTTACCCTATAATACTCTATATTCCCAATTTTCATCCAAAAAATCAATGGATTTTTCATATCAGACTACCTTAGCCATGTTAAGATACAATCAGTCCATACCCACAAGCAATTTATATATTCCCAACGGTGATAAATTCAAATGTGTTGAATTAGGCATACCTTTCAACTAAATTATACAAGATCTTACCCAATGATGAATTCTATTTTTTGTACCTATAACCAATTGTAATAACCAAGATTCTACATGCACTTCGTTATTCAAACTACACTTATCCACCAGGTCAGGTTTAACATAATTATAATTAGATCTAAGGTCAATCAAAATAGAAACTACTTGATCACAAAGCTTACCGTCCATCTCAATGATAGATTCTTGATGATATTCCTTCCTATTACCAAGTGCTGCATAGATACAAGGAATTATCTTCCCAACATCCTCAACTGTTTGTGCCTCCTGTGCAATACAAATATGAGGCCTACCACCCTAATTCTTCGGAAAATCCCTCCTAATATGCGCCTTACCACATGTCTAAGATTGCAATTGTCTTGTAGCATCACCTTTACTCTATTGTTGTGACCCATGCCATTGTCAAGATACGTTGAAATTCTTGTATGGTGCAACATTCTCTTTCTCTTGTGCATTATGAGGCCTTGCTCTTTTTGGCTTCCATTTACCTTTACCTTTATCTTTCCCTTTCCATCCTGGTTTAGATTCGCTCTTACGCTTTGATTTCTCGTAATAGTGTTTCATCTTCCCAATAAATTCCTCAAGTGACTAGGGCTCATCATACTCAATCCGATATCTAAATTCTAATGAAAATCCACTGATAAATCTCTGAAATTTAGCTTTCTCATCTTTAATATACGATACATACCTCAAAGGCTCGAAGAAATTTGCCATATACTCCTCATCTCTCATCAATACCATTTTGAGCTCATAGAATTCCTTGGCTTTGTTGTCGTAGTACCTTTCTGACAAGTATTTCTTCCTAAAGAGTCTCTTAAACTCATGCCAACTCAAGTCTTCTATCATGATGTCTCTGACCCATTTTATATCTTATGGCCACCAGATGTTTTCTTTCCCTTTAAGGTTGAATATAGTTATTTTGTCATTCATATATTTTGTGTACTCATGCATTTAAAATAACTCTTCATCCCAAGTAACCAAGCCTCTAAATACTTTGTCTTATTCAAATATCCATCGAAGGTAGGTGGCCTAACTTTCTTAAACTCATCCAGAAAGTATCCCCTATCACTCCTATAAGGGTGATAACGATGATGATCATACTTTCTATCAGAACCATAACTATAATAGTACTTGTGTCCATCAACTCTCCTATCCGGAGTATCCAATAACCTACCATATTTGATCTTTTCATCCATATCCAACCTATTCCCACCATGAGACCTATTTCCATATGCCCCATTAGTTCTATCCTCCTTCCCATAGTTGATCGGAAGTGGTCCCTATAGAGGAAATTTTTACAAACTCTGAAGGATTACCACATTAACTTCTTCTTGTTTCTCCTGTTCCTGCATTATTGTGTCATTATCTTCTTTGCAACTCATTATTTATTCCTTCAGGCTTCTCAATGTGTCTACTAAATCAGAAAAGTGCCCACCACCATGTTGCTCATCTAATCCATAAGGAGAATGATCTGAAATTGTGAGAACAAAGTATTTCTCATACAGAGATTGACAGTAAGGGGCTTTTACTGGTTATTTCACGTTTACTAGAAAGGATGAAACCAAAAGCTTTTGGCCCACAAACTAGCTCTGCCTAAAGAAATAAAATGTAATCACTGAAATAGATCTAATCAATGAAAGTATTTGTTTATGTGAAAAGTATTCATTAATCCAAATTTTATGTGTGAATAAGCAAGTTCAAGTATTCTGCAAATGAAGTAATGTGGTTTGAAGATGAACTAATAAGTTTTGTTCACTGTATAAGCCTGATTGAGAAAAGTGTACTTATGAAAAGTTACTATTTAATGTAGCAGAATCTGAAATAATACAACAAAAATACACAGCATGATATTAAGCATTTGTTTAACCAGTTCACCCCTCTCTTGGGCTACCTCTGCTGGGTCCAAAAGCCTCTAATTAGGCTTTTCCCTTTTTCAATAATGCTAAAAATATGAATTACACTGTGTATAAAGCCTCAAAAGGAAAAATAAGCTGCAAATTCAGATAAAAAAGGCTGAAATCAGTATAAATCGACTATTCATTCACCTCCAATGGATGAGTATAGCCCAACACAGCTAATCTTTCATTAGGCCCTAGTGGCTCCACAACCAAAATCGATGATAGAGCACCCTGATGGCTCTAAAAACACTCCCAACAGCTCCAGAATGCTTCAATACCCCAAAATAAAAAAAAAATTCATCCCAAATGGACTTCCCTAGCCAAAGTTATGGCTAACTGAAGTTTGCCTAGATTCACTCCAGCTAAGTCTGGCTAACTGCCAGATAGCCCGACAAAAATGGAGTTCGGCGCTATATTTAGAGAACCGCCTGTCTAACTGCTAGTGGGAGGGGCTAAAGTATAGGGCCACGTGACCATACCCTCCGGCGTTCAGTTAGGAACTTTGAGTTATATGCGCATATCATAAAGTTTCAACCATGTGTTAAAACAAACTCCTCTCCAAGCGCTGGGCCCGCGTGACCAAGACCCCGCCACCTGCGCGCCCAAACGAAACTTTAAGTTTAAATAACAATTCATGCCAACGAATAACACGAACCATTTGTATGGCCCAACGGTTGAAACACACCGTTTGTGTCCGCTCGACCTGGGGTCGAACCTCACCGTGACCAACACATAATTTTGAACGCCGCTCCAATGCAACGTGAACAATACGTTACCCACGTGGCTTTGACCATGTGCTTTAAACCCACGTTAGCCATGTTGCATATCTTTTAACCTTTGTTACGTGGTTTGTAGTGGTTAATAATACATTGCCCACAACTTTTAATATCCCAAAATTTAGGCTGGTAGGTTTAACATTTTTTTTCATAATTCGAATTTTGTTTAATATATATGGGTTTAATATTTAGTTTTTAATAAGGTTTAATTAAATTTTTTTTAATAATTAATTAATAATATAATATATGATTTATAAAAAAACCATATAAAATATTAAAACTATATAATTTAATTAATTTATTAAACCTTAATAAAAAATAAAATTATCCAAACACATATATTAAAAAAATTTCTTTCAAAATTGAAAGTTATTGGGCGATTTCAAAATGCAATATCTCTTACATATGGTAACGGATTTGAATGCCGTTCGGGGCTACAGGATCATTTTGGCGAGCTCTTTCCTATCGTTTTGGTTTGGAACAATTCTGAGCAACTTCATTTTTGAGCATTTTTCTACAAGGGACTTGATCTCTTGATCACACCTACCAAATGGGAAGCTTTTGGACCCCAAAAGCTCTCTGATTACTGAAACTGATGATGTGGAGACTGATTCTCCACTCTTCCACCCTTGAATAACTGAAATCTACCCGATTTCATCAAATGGAGCTTTTGAGAAAATGATAATCTGTCTCTGGAATCAACTGATCGACCATTGCTAAGATTGACGGAGTCATGATGAAAATGATTAAAATTTGCGGAACAGTAATTGTAATTTGCAGAAAACAAAATTTTTCTACACTGATCAAACTTCCCAGAAGACTTTAAATAACCTTCACCTTGCAAACTATTCCCATGGCGAATTCTACCATTCTGAAACCAACTTTTTCCCATGCTGAATTGTGTGTCCTTCTTGCTTGCACTGCTTTTCTTTGACACTTCATTCACTGCATTGGCTGACCCAAAAGTTAATTTGTGCAACATAAAATCATCTTATTTCAAATACAAACTGTTATTAAACTGAGACAAATCATTAGCAACATCATAAAAAGGTGAATGCTCAAAATCTGGTCGTTTCAACATCAACAAAGTTAGAATTTGACTTGCATTAACCAGTCTTTTCAATTGACTTGCATGGAGTAAAGAAGATTCCATATTCTTCTTGTGAGCTCTTACAATCTACTCTTTACTAGCTTTGAACAAGTGATACTTGTTTTCATGGCGATGAAAGATAGCCTTCATATCAAATAAATAAGGACTTCCCAAAACAATACCTGAGATATCAAGCGGCACCAGATCAAGATCCACTGTGTCAATAAAGTGTGCAGTTATTGGAAAGCGCAATATACACTTCCTTGAGACTTGCAAGTTGGCATCCTTGCATATCCATCCAAGTGGATAAGGCTTCAGAAGTGGAATGGTCTCAAGTTTAAGGTTTGGATGACAGAGTCTTGAATCTGAGACTAGCTTGTGACCAACATCAAATAGTGTGTCAATTTTTGTATGTTTGGAAATTACCCTCACATGGAAAAGCTCTATCCTCCTCTTTTCATCATGAGTATCTTTGTGACAATTCAAAGAGCTAGAACTGGGATTTGTGTCTTGCACCACTTCCTTCCCCTTAGTGTTCTTTAAAACCATGCCTATGCTTTTTGTCTCATCTCCTGAGTCTGACCCTAAGTCTTGCTCAACTGTTGCAACAGTTTTCTCCTTTTCTTTGGTCTTGTTTTTGTTCTTGAATTTTTCTGGTTTCAGTTCAGGATGAAGCTTCCAACAATGATCTTCATCGTGACTTGTCTTTGAATAGTTCTTGCAAAGAACTTTCCTTTTTCCTTTCTTGAATTTGCAACTCTCTTCTTTCCTTTGTTTTTGAAATTACTATCCTCATGAAAAGTATTCTTTCCTCTAGCTTCTAAATGTGTAGCCTGGACACAGACTTCATCTAAGCTCGTAGGATTAAACATTAGAATAGTATGTTGAAGGTAATTGTGCAAACCTCCTATGTATTTCAACAAGGTGTCTTGAATTTGTAAGTCTACTCCAAGTAGAAGTGCTCTCCTTCTAAAATCTTGGGTATAATCTTGCACATTTGACCCTTAAGTTGCCTAAAATTTTTCCAATTCATGATTGCTTTCTGAATATGAGCAAGAGGATAAAATTGTTTCTTAATAGCTGTAATAAACTCATTCCAAGTTAGAGTTATCTTACCATGCTTTTTGATTTCCTCTTTAGTCTTGGCTTCCCACCAAACCAAAAAATTTGCTCATCACCATGATCAAAGAAGGCTAATTGGTTGTTTGTTTCATCATCATACAAATTAAAATTCTTAGATAAATTCAGGTTGTCTAATCGATTATCAATTTCTGCATTGACCTCACCATTAAACATAGGAAACTCAACCTACATCAAAACTTTATGAGATTTCTAAGAGATGTTTTTGTTTTGTGTGACTGATTAACAGAAGTTGAAGAGGATGATGTGGAGGAAGAGGATGACGATGGAGATGGTGGATCACCATTTCCTCCATTCCCTTTCTTAGACTCATCCTTGTCTTTCTTCCCTCCTGAAGAATCTCCTTCTTCTCTTTGGTTTCTAGACCCTTCTCCAACAATCCTATCATTTCTCTCTTGATAGAGGATCCTAACCATCTCAGTCATGTCCAAGAAAGCTTTTCTAAAGACTCTTTCTTCTTCCTTGGGATCCATTTCCTCATGTACTTCTCCTTCTCTGGAAAACATGTTTGTGGCTGATTCTAAGGCTAATGAGGATGAAATGGAAGGTGGATATAATGGCACTCTAGCCCTCATTGGCTGAGGATTAAGAGTGGATCTCAAATCCTAGATTGGTAAATGGATAAGAACTCCCAACTTACCATCCTCTTCTATATATTTGTGCTCATCCACAAGCTAGTGGTTACCTTTTGGAGATAAATTTGACCCTCATGATGATGTTGTCAAGAGTTATTTTTCCATGCATTAGGGTGATTAGAGGTGCACTTTGTGGAAAATAGGGAACAAGTCAACTTGGAGGAACTCCTATACAATATCAACTCCTATATTTGGTTGTAACTCACTCCATTTCTATTAATGCAAAGAGTTCTTTGTTTTCCTATATATGATGTTATGATTTCATGTATTTCGATGTCATGTTGATCCATTGAATGGAGTATCTAGATGATGCTACATAGATGTCGTATATCGTTGGCTTGTGTTGTTTGATTGTGCAGGTTCTAATTATAGCAACTGGAGCTATAATTGGAGAATTCAATCCAAGAGAGGAGTGAATCATACGATAGATCACAGGTAGGCTTCATACCGTTACCTATTTACTTCAAGGTAAAAATGATCTTCTTTGTCTTTTCTTTGTTCTAGGATAGGCCACCAAGTATAGGGAAGATACTTCTGTCCACAGTCGTAGATATCGTATAAATAACTGGCAACCATCTTGGGAGCTCTTGTCTCGTCACTCTTTCATGTGATGTGTTTCCTACATGAAGGAAGAATCGTGACCATTGATTAGCTTTCATTTTTTGGTCTTAATTTGACTCCTAATCAACCAATGTCCCTAAATGGTCCTTATATGCAAGTGGTATCTCCCCCGCCACCGATTAATTATGTGTCAACTTGTTCCATGCCCGCATCTACTAATGATATAGTCGGTGATATAGTGCATCATGTACTGGGGGAATTGGAGCCTGATCTTTCGATTAGATTCTTTGATATGTATCCCTTCCAGAGCATTGTTCTTCCATCTAATGATAGCCTCTTGTAAACCATGGCCTTATGCAGGTCATGATCAAGGTCCCTGAGCACAATTCCTTGTCTTATGTCAAGCTTGTTAAAAAATGAATCAAGGTTCTTAGGAGAAAAGTTCCTTTTGTTGTGTCAAGATCCTTAAAAAATAAAACAAGGTCATAGAGCAGAGTTCCTTTTCTTGTGTCAAGCTCGTTAAAAAATGAAATAAGTTGCCCGAGAAAAGTTCCTTTTCTTGTGTCAAGATCATTAAAAAATTAAACAAGCTCTTATGAGGATAGTTCTTTTACTATGTCAACCTCGTTAAAAAATGAAATAGGTTCCTATGAGCATATTTTCATCTATGTTTCAAGCTCGCATAAACATGAAATAATATTTAGCATTCTTATTTTCATCTGTAAAGATCATTAAAGAATGAGACAAATCCCCTTCCAATTCGAGTCTTTGATTACACCTCATAATTCCCATTCCAGTCTTTCACTTGATATCATAAATGAACCTTCATTCCCTCCACTTGTTAGCAACAAGTAGTCTAATTAGGTGAATGAAATAAATCTTGGGGGGCATGCACCTTGAATTGATTCATTATGGTGGGGGCATGCAAACTTATTCCAATCATAGTATTTTCCTATCTTTCAATCTTTTCTAAAAATGAAACCATGTTCAAGTATTTTCAGGCATAGTTTCCCATGTTTCAAGCTTCTCTAATAATGAAACCATTCCCATTTTATCCCTCGTAATTGCCATTTTTATCATCCTATTTTTCCATATGATCCTTGGTTTTCTCATTCCATCGTCACCCGATATGCTTGGCCGATCATACGCTTTCACTTCAATTTTTACCCTTTCTTGAGTAACCGTTGCAATGAGTGGTCTTATTAGCCAGCCTATTGACCTCTACGTGTTTTGAACAGTTCCATCATGACCGGAACTAGTTGTTACCCTTTATACCACTCATTCCTCTAAGGGGATTTCTCTTTCAGCTCTTTTCAGAGTCCCAAATTATGAAAATATTGTCGAGCACTTGTCTTTTCGAGCTCGTTAAAGTAAATGAAAAGAATTCTACTCAGTATAAGCTTAACCCTTTTCCGAAATAAGATAGACTATTAAAAAAAAAGAATACCTTAGTGGAACATGTATAAGAGATTCTCTTGGGTATTTTTTTATGCCTTTTCAGACTCAAAGGACTATCTACGAAAATGAACATCTATAATTTTATTTTTTGCCTCTTTTTCGAACTCTCTAAACATGAAAAATATGTCTAGTTTTACTTTTTCTTGACTCGTTAAAATATAAAACAATGATGGACTTGTAGAACATGAAAATACCAAACCACTCCTTCTCAGGGTTCATTAAACATACTCAGAGGGATTCATCTGAAGGATGAACTTACATATCAAGTATATTCTATCTTCCTCATGCTTGTTAAAAAAAAAGGTACTGACCAGTATGGTTGGGGAAATTGGGAAAACAGGGTACTCCATTTACTAATGGAAATGAGTCACTCTTGAACACGAAACTCTTCCACCTCATCTCTGTGGATGTTGGGTTTTGAAATCTACTTGTATTTTAGTTTATCATATATTTTCATAGCTTCCATTTTTTGTTTTGGGTCAATTTTTCCAACTCCATTCAGTGTCACTTATGTGTTTAAGCGAAGGAATTTAGTTGATATCTGCTACAATAAAATTAAGCCTTCATTCCATGTTCGCCTTTCATGATCTAATTCTACATCATCATCATGCTGTCTCAAATCATGCTACACGTTTCATGTCATTGATGGGGGATACATCAAGGCCCTCCTACGATGGGTCACTTCCCTTTGACATCAACTCATTATCCACAAAGTTGACTTAGAAAAAAAAATTAAGTACCTTGGAGCTTGCATACATCAATAGAAATCCCTCGCTCTTGGTGACAGGTTTACATCAATGGCCTTCGACCAAAATATTTTTTGTGGTTTTCAACTTCAACTCATTCATTCACACCATACGGATTGTACTGCAGTACCTTGAGATCCATTAACATAAATAGTGGTTTTTCTTGTGTCTGTTACTGAATTACATCATTGGTCGGTAATTAGATGGTAACTACCATTTTTTCCTTCAGATCATTAGTTCACATGGTTAGACTCGTACTTTTGGACACTCGTGTGTATGAGATAGAAGACCCTGGATCTAGTTTCATCCATCCAGGCTGCGAATTTGGGATTAATGAAAGATCACAATATATGATTGTTATGATTATATAGATAGTCATCCAATATTATGTCCACCATTTTCCATTAGTGGATGCTTCTTTTGATCATCGTACATGTAATGCTTTCTTATGTGTTGAGCATGGGTATGCCTCCCTCGACAAACGTATTGTGATGTAAATGTATTGGAACAGAAAATTATGTCGTCGATTGTTCTTGATCCTGACTTGTCACAAAGTAAATAACATCAGTGATCAGTCAACATTTCTGACTTTGTGCTTTAGGGGGCAATCTGTTATAGGAAAAATTTTCAAATTTGATTAATTGGCTTGTAAATTGGATCAATCAACATCCTTTTAACCCTTAAAATCGTCATTTTAGAAATCCCTAAGCGTGACTCTCCTAAATCCTAGAGTTTCTTCCTAGAACAACCATAAATCAACCTTTTAAGCACCAACATAGTTTGCATGCCTATGGACCTGCGTTCACCAATATTTTTCTCCATGCTGGACATGGTCAATCACTAATAGGTTGTTCCATTTTTGGGTGTGTTGATTCTAGAAATTCGGGAAAAAGAGAAAGATCATGAAGCCTCTTATTCTAGAAGTTTCCAGGATTTGTTACAAATATTTACCTCATATAAAACTCTCGAATCCTATCCTATTCCTCCTTGGAGTTTCCATCCCTTATCCTTTGATCCCATCCTCCCATCAAGAGTGTATCTCAAAGCCTAGATTGGTAAATGGATAACAACTCCCAACTTACCATCCTCTTCTATATATTTGTGGCCATCCACAAGCTAGGGGTTGGATTTTAGAGATATATTCTTCCCTCATGTTTCTGTTGTGAAGAGTTATTATTACATGCATTAGGGTGATTAGAGGTGCACTTTTTTGCAAAGAAAGAACAAGTCAACTTAGAGGAGCTCTTCTAGAATATCAAATCCTATATTTGGTTGTAACTCACTACATTTCTATTAATGAAAACAGTTCTTTGTTTTCCTATATATGATGTTATGATTTCATGTATTTTGATGCCAAGTTGATCCATTGAATGAAGTATATAGATGATGCTACATAGATGTCGTAGATTGGTGGCTTGCGTTGTTTGATGTGTAAGTTCTAATTATAATGACTGGAGATATAATTGGAGCATCAAAGCCAAGAGAGTAGCGAAGAATACAACGAATCACATGTAGGCTTCATCCCATTACCTATTTAATTCAAGGGAAAAATTAGCTTCTTTGTCTTTTTGTTTTTCTAGGCTAGGCCACCCAGTCTAGGGAAGATAATTCTGTCTCCAGTTGTAGATTCTGTATAACACCCTTGACAAGCCATGCATTCAACTGTAGGCCTCCATCCCACAACAAGGGTAAGCCTACAACTTTGGAAATTTTCAGTTAGTTCTGTGCTAGTGACCCCAAATTCTATGCCACTTTTTCAGGGCCAAGACTCAGGCTACTTCCCAAAAATTCATGAAATCTTCAGAAATGATAAATAAAACTGAGACAAATGTACTAATGAAAATAGTTGATCAATGAATTGACTGAACCCATACTATCCATGACAATCATTTCGTGAAACATGTCACAAATATGCATTCTACAGGGCATAATAACAAATCTAAGTATAGGGGTCTCATACTTACCTGAGAATCACTAAGAATCATTGATGCCTTTTTCACGTTGGTTGTATTATCATCTATTAAGTGATATATTCATTTTTCATTCATTTATAAATAAAAACATGATGACATCTATACATCATTATTTTCATAAAACATACTCATAATCATCATATAAAAAATAGAAATAACAAGGATACAATAACCATAAATGTCGCATATGAACTAATACATTTTCACATAAAATAGCAAGGAAAAGGAAATATTATTAATGAATGCGAAATCCAACTAGTTTTGGGACTTCCACATACCACTCGACCATATATTTGTTGAACCAAATATTTCTTTAGCCAATCACCCCCATGCCATATTCCATCCATGAATGTGGAACTCATAACCAAAATAAACTATCGATTCCCGAGGCTTAACCACCTCACCCTCATCAATAGAACCAGGGTTTACCATGGTCATCACTGGATCACTAGACCCTAAACAAGTATGGATGCCACCAGATTTATCCACCTACACTGTTAGGAATTTTATTGTCTCCTAATCTCCAGGGTTTAGTGCAATCCACAGTCTAATCCAGGGATCATTATGCCATAATCAAGACTTTAGTTTCTAGGATTTATCGTATATCCCGCCATTCACCGGTTGAGGATTCCTAGGACTGATTGAGACTCCACCCTCTAGGATTTTCTGCAATCCCCACTAGATCACTAGGCCTAATTGAGGGCACACACCTATACGCTTTACCGTATATTTTTCCATTCACCGGATGACGATTACTAGGCCCATAAAGACACATAATATCTAGCTTTACCGCAACCCATAGTTCAGTTTAAGGGTTACTAGGCCAGTGGATTTACCGTAATCCACAGTCTAGTTCAGGGATCACTAGGCCATGTGTTTTTTCGTTCAGAGATCCACCTCACCCAGTTTTGAATCCATTAGAAAATCTAACTCAACCAAAACATGAGAACCCCATCACTCCATGGCTATTCAGAAATGGAAATTCTAGGCTAAAAACACTATCCCACCTAGAAAAACCCATGCCAATGACATCAATATAACCAAGAACACACATGCATAACCATGCATGCCAAATATATTAATTAAACCACACATGTGAATCTATACCTGCAAATAATATCGTTGTAGCAACTTGATCCTGTTCTTCCTTACTTGATATTTTCTTCCTCTTTGCCTTCTTTTCCTTTCTTGATGCAATACTAAAGTTATCCAAGAAAAATCTAAGTGTCCAAGAGTGTGACAGAGAGAGAATAGTGAGACAGCTCCAAATTTGAACTGAAAAAATGTACGAACTAATCCTCATAAGCCGTTTTATTAATGATGCCTCTATTTTCTTCAATTTTCCTTTATTTTCCTTCATTTTATTCCTCACATGCACCTTGTGACCTTTGACCTTCATTTTCTCCTAATTTCCATTATTTTCGTAAATAAAATGTCAAATAATTACACATTTCCTTTCCAAAGCCTTTTCCATTGTCTTTGCCAATTTCATTAGCCATAATAAACCAAATGAACACCCACACTAGGATGTTTTTTCCCAACATTCAGGTAGGAATAAGTGTCCCATAACTGTGGTTATTAGCTTTCCTTTATTAATTTTTGTTTACACATAATTTTCACTAGGGATTATACAGGACTCCCTATAGATGATGGATGGGGAATGCCATCTCTGGATCCTCATTACAACCAAGGTGGAGATCATTCCTTGGATTTCTGGTAAGGTTATTCGCAAAGGTTCCTTTTTCGGTTCTCTCATTTAACAGTGAGTTATATATTCCCTTTATTGGGTGGAACCATTGGGTTATATGACTTCACGGTGGAGGAGAAGCCTTTAGATTCTATAGTACTTGGTTAAGAGTGGATACATATGTCTTTGGATTCCCTTGTTTTTTTTAGGTCAAAGACATTTGGTTCTATGGAATAAATGATTTAGATAATAGAGATTGATTTCATCCTTTGAGCAACCTCCTCATGCTTTGGAGTCTATCTTGAGCATTATTTGGTTGCAATAAATACAACAATGTAGCCCAATCTATGGTTGAGTGAAAAGTGGTAGTCCCTGACTCAATTTCCCAACCTTACTTGAGATAAATACTTTTCATCATTTATATAGTAAATTATTGGTTGTGAGATTATTTAAATGTGAATTTATTGAGAGATACATGTTTTTTTATAATATTGGTAATTCTTATGTTGTGATATCACTGTAACAACTTATGACATTGTTTATGATCATATAACATACTTGTGATGAACGACAGTTAGCATTGGGTGTGGCTATGAATATGATATAGTGTTATGAGGATTTCATAAGGGGTCCTTGCCTCATGTTACAATGTGTAACTTGTAAACTTATCACATATGAACATAAAATCCTATATCCTATAATCATAGCCTTGGGTAACCAATAAAATGGGTCACAGGAGGCGTCACCACCACTAAATGACTGAAAGTAGATGACATGCCTAACCTTGGGATGTAAAGGAATTTGGGAATATATATGCAGATATGGTTGTTTCAAAAATTGTTTCTAGTATGCATTTGTAGGGCTTAGACTACACAACATATACCATTAGAAGTAAAGACAGTGCAACTTGTGTGAAATTTTGGAATAAAATTTCTTGTTGATAGATTATCATGGTTACTTGTTCATCATAAACCTCTTTTCCACGGATTATACTATTAGTGTAGATTATCACTTGATATGATAGCACAAATAATTCTCAAAGACTTGGAGGAAGAGCAATGATCAAGAAAATAACATGTATTGAGTGGGTCGATACCAATGACTTAGTGCTTACATAAAGTGTAGGCAAGTATAAAGTGAGATGAACTTTTTTTCAAACTTTGGAACCTCAAATTATATGAGAACGGTATAATTCAACCGTATTCAAATTTCTTTCTCTACTCTAGTAGTATTGGTGCATAATAAGGATGGATCATGTCTCATGTGTTTGGATTATAGGGAGCTCAACAAGCTCACTATTAAAGATACATTTCCCATTCTTGTCATTGATGAATTATTGGATGAATTACATGGAGCTATTTACATCACCAAGTTGGATCTCCTTGCAGGATATCATCAAATTAGAATGAAGACTGAAGACATTATGAAAACAATATTTAGAACTCATGAGGGCAATTATGATTTTTTTTTCATGCCTTTTGGCCTTACCAGTTCACATTCTACATTTCAAGGTTTGATGAATTCCATTTTAAAACACTTCCTTAGAAAATTTTTGTTTAGCATTTTTCGATGATATACTAATCTACAACAAGTCTTGGAAGGATCATGTTCAACATGTTGACAGGGTGCTCAAACTATTGGAGGAGAAAAAATTATATGCAAAAACCTCCAAATGTTTCTTTGGAGTACATGAGGTGGAATATATGTGTCATATTGTATCTCATGAGGGTGTTAAGGTAGACCCTAATAAAATTAAAGAAGTTAAGGAATGGAAAATCCCCACAACCATAAAGCATCTTCGAGGATTTCTCGAGTTAATAGGGTATTATCGCAAGTTTGTTAAGAATTATGGGAGAATAGTAGCACCTCTAACAACATTATTGAAGAAAGATGCATTTTCTTGGACTCGAGAAGCAACTAAGGCCTTTGAACATATTAAAGAGGAAATGTGCCAAGCACAAGTATTAGCTAAGCCAAAATTCACAAAAACCTTTATTGTGGAATGGGATGCCTCAAGAAATGAAATTGGTGTTGTTTTAATGCAAGAAGGAAGACCCATTTATTTTGAAAGTCATCCGATCAAAGGAAAGTGTTGGGATGAGATCCCCCAAGGGAAAATTTCTGTATAATTTTGGGTTAAATTTTGTTGAAACACACTGCACACAGAATTCAATGGGATTTGGGGTAGGTCAAAGATCCTTTGTCATTGTAATGGGTAAAAAGGGAAAACATGAGTCTCAAACCATGGTTTCAGACCATGGTATGTGCGCATCAAATACTTACAAATATGTAAGAGTCAAGTGGAGTAAGATATGAATGGATAGATCGATAGATATTTATGTTTATGAATGCTTTGATATGAGTTTTGGGTAAGTCTGTCTGGGTAGAAAGGCTCATGTTGTCTGTGTGCGCGGATAACTAGTCCCAAGATGTGTGCACAGACTCTGTTGTTGTGTGCACAGATGGAAATATATTGTAGTGAGTTGAAGATCCATTAATAAAGAAGAAGTTTTGGAAAATTTTGATGCAATTTCTATGTGTTATGCATAATTATGTTGCTTATCTGTTAATCTGTTTTTGTTGAGTGAGTTTTTATCTGAGTTAATTATCTGTGGAAAATCTCTCTATTCGTGCAAGGATTACTTCTATGTTAAGGGTTTTCCTTGAAAACTATCTGTGTGATCCCACAAGTGGGGTTTCTGTTCTGATAAGTTAGATCTGCCTGAAGTACAATATGTTTACACCTATTTGTTAAGGGTTTCTATCTATGCTTAGAACTAATTTCTTGTGGAAGTATCACGCAGAAAGATAAGAATTAAATATACTAAGTAAGGGTAAAACACACATCAAATTCTCCCTTAGGGTGCGGAAACATGGCTCCATCACCCCCCCATACTACTTCAGGAGAGACTTTGGTCTCCGCAAGAAGATCATTACCGAAAGGGCCAGTAGTTGGAGGGTTTTTTTGGTTGCGCAAAACACTCTAAATATGAGTCAGGACCCCTCAAGCCAACAAATGGTTTTGTTGTCGGGACCAGGATCTGTTTGAGGTAGATTTTATGTTGTGGCATCTGATGGAGAATGAATTGCAATATTGGATTGATAAGAAGGTTTGCAAATTTTAAATCCAAGAAAACCGAAACCCTAAATTATCTGTTGAGGATTGGGAGCAAAGATATATCTATACAGAGGTCAACAAAATTTTCTTTGCTTCCATTGAAACTAAGTTACATGAGTGGTTATCTTGGATAATTGAATTTTAGAACTGCACAAAGGATAATGCGATCACTAGGTGGACTCTTGATCTGGTTCAACAATTGGAGAAATCTAGCAATAAAATTACCCACACAGTAGATTATTATATTGATAGCATTTTGAGTGGGGTTGTGAGTAAATTTTCTATCGATACTTTTGTATCATATTCCGATCAATGAAAGTATTTGTTTATGTGCAAAGTATTCATTAATCCAAATTTTATGTGTGAATAAGCAAGTTCAAGTATTCTGCAAATGAAGTAATGTGGTTTGAAGATGAACTAATAAGTTTTGTTCACTGTATAAGCCTGATTGAGAAAAGTGTACTTATGAAAAGTTACTATTTAATGTAGCAGAATCTGAAATAATACAACAAAAATACACAGCATGATATTAAGCATTTGTTTAACCAGTTCACCCCTCTCTTGGGCTACCTCTGCTGGGTCCAAAAGCCTCTAATTAGGCTTTTCCCTTTTTCAATAATGCTAAAAATATGAATTACACTGTGTATAAAGCCTCAAAAGGAAAAATAAGCTGCAAATTCAGATAAAAAAGGCTGAAATCAGTATAAATCGACTATTCATTCATCTCCAATGGATGAGTATATCCCAACACAGCTAATCTTTCATTAGGCCCTAGTGGCTCCACAACCAAAATCGATGATAGAGCGCCCTGGTGGCTCTAAAAACACTCCCAACAGCTCCAGAATGCTTCAATACCCCAAAATAAAAAAAAAATTCGTCCCAAATGGACTTCCCTAGCCAAAGTTATGGCTAACTGAAGTTTGCCTAGATTCACTCCAGCTAAGTCTGGCTAACTGCCAGATAGCCCGACAAAAATGGAGTTCGGCGCTATATTTAGAGAACCGCCTGTCTAACCGCTAGTGGGAGGGGCTAAAGTATAGGGCCACGTGACCATACCCTCCGGCGTTCAGTTAGGAACTTTGAGTTATATGCGCATATCATAAAGTTTCAACCATGTGTTAAAACAAACTCCTCTCCAAGCGCTGGGCCCGCGTGACCAAGACCCCGCCACCTGCGCGCCCAAACGAAACTTTAAGTTTAAATAAAAATTCGCACCAACGAATAACACGAACCATTTGTATGGCCCAACGGTTGAAACACACCGTTTGTGTCCGCTCGACCTGGGGTCGAACCTCACCGTGACCAACACATAATTTTGAACGCCGCTCCAATGCAACGTGAACAATACGTTACCCACGTGGCTTTGACCATGTGCTTTAAACCCACGTTAGCCATGTTGCATATCTTTTAACCTTTGTTACGTGGTTTTTAGTGGTTAATAATACATTGCCCACGACTTTTAATATCCCAAAATTTAGGCTGGTAGGTTTAACATTTTTTTTCATAATTCGAATTTTGTTTAATATATATGGGTTTAATATTTAGTTTTTAATAAGGTTTAATTAAATTTTTTTTAATAATTAATTAATAATATAATATATGATTTATAAAAAAACCATATAAAATATTAAAACTATATAATTTAATTAATTTATTAAACCTTAATAAAAAATAAAATTATCCAAACACATATATTAAAAAAATTTCTTTCAAAATTGAAAGTTATTGGGCGATTTCAAAATGCAATATCTCTTACATATGGTAACGGATTTGAATGCCGTTCGGGGCTACAGGATCATTTTGGCGAGCTCTTTCCTATCGTTTTGGTTTGGAACAATTCTGAGCAACTTCATTTTTGAGCATTTTTCTACAAGGGACTTGATCTCCTGATCACACCTACCAAATGGGAAGCTTTTGGACCCCAAAAGCTCTCTGATTACTGAAACTGATGATGTGGAGACTGATTCTCCACTCTTCCACCCTTGAATAACTGAAATCTACCCGATTTCATCAAATGGAGCTTTTGAGAAAATGATAATCTGTCTCTGGAATCAACTGATCGACCATTGCTAAGATTGACGGGGTCATGATGAAAATGATTAAAATTTGCGGAACAGTAATTGTAATTTGCAGAAAAAAAATTTTTTCTACACTGTTCAAACTTCCCAGAAGACTTTAAATAACCTTCACCTTGCAAACTATTCCCATGGAGAATTCTACCATTCTGAAACCAACTTTTTCCCATGCTGAATTGTGTGTCCTTCTTGCTTGCACTGCTTTGCTTTGACACTTCATTCACTGCATTGGCTGACCCAAAAGTTAATTTGTGCAACATAAAATCATCTTATTTCAAATACAAACTGTTATTAAACTGAGACAAATCATTAGCAACATCATAAAAAGGCGAATGCTCAAAATCTGGTCGTTTCAACATCAACAAAGTTAGAATTTGACTTGCATTAACCAGTCTTTTCAATTGACTTGCATGGAGTAATGAAGATTCCAGCTTCTTCTTGTGAGCTCTCACAATGTACTCTTTACCATATTTGAACAAGTGATACTTGTTTTCATGGCGATGAAAGATAGCCTTCCTGTCAAATAAGTAAGGAATTCCCAAAACCATACCTGAGATATCAAGCGGCACCACATCAAGTTCAACTGTGTTAATAAAGTGTGCAGTTATTGCAAAGCGCAATATGCACTTCCTTGAGACTTGCAAGTTGGCATCCTTGTATATCCATCCAAGTAGATAAGGCTTCGGATGTGGAATGGTCTCAAGTTTAAGCTGGTTGACCAAGTCTTCAGATACAAGACTCGCTTGTGACCCACTGTCAAATAGTGTGTCAATTTTGGTATGTTTTGAAATTACCCTCACATGGAAAAGCTTTATCCTCCTCTTTTCTTCATGAGTATCTTTGTGACAATTCAAAGAGTTAGAACTAGGAATTGTGTCTTGCACCACTTCTTTCCCCTTAATGTTCTTTAAAACCATGGCTATGATTTTTGTCTCATCTCCTGAGTCTGACCCTAAGTCTTGCTCAACTGTTGCTACAATTTTCTCCTTTTCTTTGGTCTTGTTTTTGTTCTTGAATTTTTCTGGTTTCAATTCAGGATGAAGCTTCCAACAATGATCTTCATCATGATTTGTCTTTGAATAGTTCTTGCAAAAGAACTTTCCTTTACCTTTTCTTGAATTTGCAACTCTCTTCTTTCCTTTGTTTTTGAAATTACTATCCTCATCAAAAATATTCTTTCCTCTAGCTTCTAAATGTGTAGCCTGGACATAGACTTCATCTAAGCTGGTAGGATTAAACATTAGAATAGTATGTTGCAGATAATTGTGCAAACCTCCTATGTATTTCAACAAGGTGTCTTGACTTTGTAAGTCTACTCCAAGTAGAAGTGCTCTCCTTCTAAACTCTTGGGTATAATCTTGCACATTTTGACCCTTAATTTGCCTAAAATTTTGCCAATTCATGATTGTTTTCTGAATACGAGCAAGAGGATAAAAATATTTCTTAATAGTTGTAATAAACTCATTCCAAGTTAGAGTTATCTTACTATGCTTTTTAATTTCCTCCTTAGTCTTGGCTTCCCACCAAACCAAAGCTGCTCCATCCATTCTCAAAGAGGCTAATTGGTTTTTTGTTTCATCATCATGCAAATTCTGAATTCTTAGATAGAATTCCAGTTGTCTAATCCAGTTATCCAATTTTTCTGCATTCACATCACCATTAAACATCGGCAACTCAAACTTCACATCAAGCTTTAACAAAGGATTTTTAAGAGATGTTTTTGTTTTGTGTGACTGATTAACAGAAGTAGAAGAGGATGATGTGGAGGAAGAGGAAGACGATGGAGATGAAGGATCACCATTTCCTCCATTCCCTTTCTTAGACTCATCCTTGTCTTTCTTCCCTCCTGAAGAATCTCCTTCTTCTCTTTGGTTTCTAGACCCTGCTCCAGCAATCCTATCATTTCTCTCCTGGTATAGGATCCTAACCATCTCAGTCATGTCCAAGAAAGCTTTTCTAAAGACTCTTTCTTCTTCCTTGGGATCCATTTCCTCATGTACTTCTCCTTCTCTGGAAAACATGTTTGTGGCTGATTCTAAGGCTAATGAGGATGAAATGGAAGGTGGATATAATGGCACTCTAGCCCTCATTGGCTGAGGATTAAATTTTTCTCTAACCAATTGACCTTCCCCTCTTTTCAATTTTAGCCTAGTAAGCATCAAATTTTGCAGAATAACACAATTTACTTGCACAAATTTTACAAACTCTTAAGAAAAACCTAGAGCTTTGATACCAACCTGATCTGAAATTGTGAGAACAAAGTATTTCTCATACAGAGATTGACAGTAAGGGGCTTTTACTGGTTGTTTCACCTTTACTAGAAAGGATGAAACCAGAAGCTTCTGGCTCACAAACTAGCTCTGCCTAAATAAATAAAATGTAATCACTGAAATAGATCTGATCAATGAAAGTATTTGTTTATGTGCAAAGTATTCATTAATCCAAATTTTATGTGTGAATAAGCAAGTTCAAGTATTCTGCAAATGAAGTAATGTGGTTTGAAGATGAACTAATAAGTTTTGTTCACTGTATAAGCCTGATTGAGAAAAGTGTACTTATGAAAAGTTATTGTTTAATGTAGCAGAATCTAAAATAATACAACAAAAAATACACAGCATGACAGTAAGCATTTGTTTAAGCAATTGATCCAGATTTATGCATGAACGCAACAGAATAAACATATAACCATAAATACAGAGATGCAGCAGAAATAACACTTCATTTCATTAATATCAAAGAAATGAAATTTGCTTACAGACATAATGGAAATAAAACTAGCTAGGGCGCTGGTAGCTATCTCTGAGAAGAGATGTGGCGGCTACAGGCCTCTGAACTGAGTTACAATGAGGCTCGAGGGCCTATTTATTATTGAGAAACAATGGAGAACCCTAAACATCCAAAAACCTAACCCTAGGAGATGAAGCGCCAAAACTATGGGCCCCTTTTGGGTAAATTGGTATTTCAACTTCCCAGGGACGTAACTTTGGCATACTATCTCCATTTGACGCACATGATACATCATTAGAAATCTCTATCCGAGGACTCCAACTTTCGCCACGAATATCATTCCCTCAAATGAAACTTTCACCATGAAAGCTTTACGTTTAAACGAAACTTCAAGTTTAAATAACAATTCGCGCCAATGAATAACACGAACCATTTGTATGGCCCAACGGTTAAAACGCACCGTTTGTGTCCGCCCGACCTGAGGTCGAACCTCACCGTGACCAACACATAATTTTGAACGCCGCTCCAATGCAACATGAACAATACGTTACCCACGTGGCTTTGACCATGTGCTTTAAACCCATGTTAGCCACGTTGCATACCTTTTAACCTTTGTTACGTGGTTTGTAGTGGTTAATAATACATTGCCCACGACTTTTAATATCCCAAACTTTAGGCTGGTAGGTTTAACATTTTTTTTCATAATTCTAATTTTGTTTAATATATATGGGCTTAATATTTAGTTTTTAATAAGGTTTAATTAATTTTTTTTAATAATTAATTAAAATATATAATTAATAATATAATATATGATTTAAAAAAAACCATATAAAATATTAAAACCATATAATTTAATTAATTTATTAAACCTTAATAAAAAATAAAATTATCCAAACACATATATTAAAAAAATTTCTTTCAAAATTGAAAGTTATTGGGCGATTTCAAATGCAATATCTCCTCCATACGGTAACGGATTTGAATGCCGTTCGCGGCTACAGGATCTTTTTGGCGAGCTCTTTCCTGTCGTTTTGGTTTGGAACAATTCTGAGCAACTTCATTTTTGAGCATTTTTCTACAAGGGACTTGATCTCCTGATTAGAGAATATCGTGAAATATAATCTAGCATCTTGCTATTAATCTTGATCTCTTTCTTGTAAGGAATACTATGTCAGCCAAACCAAATCATAAACAAACTAACATACCTCAATACTGTAATTCGGGGAGGATATCTCATCTGCAAGATCCACCAAATTAGCGCAATACATGTATAAACGCAATCATAACAACATATAGATATCATCCTAACCATAGTACAATCATCAATGCATGACCCTATCAACCACACCTCATGACCTCATTCATGACAACTACAACCATATCAATGTATGCTTAAAAACGTTTAAACACCAATCATGCATAAATAATGCATAACCAATTATACACCCATGATGACACATTTGACAAAAACACCATCAACTTTCACATAGCGACACCACTGCAACCATGACCACCACCATGCATATGAAAAAATAACATAGACCATAAATATAAGGAACACATATGTAACCGACATGAATTCATATCCAACACACCACCTATCTAGTCAAATGGGTGAACCATGCTTTGATACCACTCTGTAACACTCTCCTCCCACATTTACCCAAGATACCTAGTCTATTGGGGTAAACATGTGGCGAGAGGTTATTATGATGTGACTTGACTCCCCATGTATAGTTATGGAAGTGGAACTGATTAAAAAAAGCCAAACTTACCTTCCAGTACACATGCTACAAAACCTCCAGAAGCCAACGAACCTTTCCAGGTGACCAAAACCTAAGGAAAACTTATATTTTCACTAATCTAACTCCCCAGTCGCTCGCTTTTTTATAGGCCATTTTGTCACATTTAGTCAATTTGCCTACAAATTGGATCCATCAACATCCTTTTACCCATTAACATAATAATTATACAAATCCCTAATCATGACTCTCCCTAATCCTAGTTTTCTACCTGAAATAGCCTTAAATCAACCTCTTTAAGCACCAATGCAGTTTGAATTCCTATGGACTTGCATTCACCAACACGTTGCTCCATGTTTTATAGTGTTGATCACCAGTGGTTTGCTCCATGTTTGGGTGCATTGATTCTTGAAATTTGGGAAAAAGAGAGAGAATATTGAAGAGTCTTCTTCTATAAGCTTCATGGATTTGTTACATCTATTTACCTCATATAAAATTCCCAAATCCTATCCTATCCATCCTTGGAGTTTCCATCCGTTATTCTTTGATCCCATCCTCCCATCAAGAGTGGATCTCAAATCCTAGATTGGTAAATGGATAAGAACTCCCAACTTACCATCCTCTTCTATATATTTGTGCTCATCCACAAGCTAGTGGTTACCTTTTGGAGATAAATTTGACCCTCATGATGATGTTGTCAAGAGTTATTTTTCCATGCATTAGGGTGATTAGAGGTGCACTTTGTGGAAAATAGGGAACAAGTCAACTTGGAGGAACTCCTATACAATATCAACTCCTATATTTGGTTGTAACTCACTCCATTTCTATTAATGCAAAGAGTTCTTTGTTTTCCTATATATGATGTTATGATTTCATGTATTTCGATGTCATGTTGATCCATTGAATGGAGTATCTAGATGATGCTACATAGATGTCGTATATCGTTGGCTTGTGTTGTTTGATTGTGCAGGTTCTAATTATAGCAACTGGAGCTATAATTGGAGAATTCAATCCAAGAGAGGAGTGAATCATACGATAGATCACAGGTAGGCTTCATACCGTTACCTATTTACTTCAAGGTAAAAATGATCTTCTTTGTCTTTTCTTTGTTCTAGGATAGGCCACCAAGTATAGGGAAGATACTTCTGTCCACAGTCGTAGATATCGTATAAATAACTGGCAACCATCTTGGGAGCTCTTGTCTCGTCACTCTTTCATGTGATGTGTTTCCTACATGAAGGAAGAATCGTGACCATTGATTAGCTTTCATTTTTTGGTCTTAATTTGACTCCTAATCAACCAATGTCCCTAAATGGTCCTTATATGCAAGTGGTATCTCCCCCGCCACCGATTAATTATGTGTCAACTTGTTCCATGCCCGCATCTACTAATGATATAGTCGGTGATATAGTGCATCATGTACTGGGGGAATTGGAGCCTGATCTTTCGATTAGATTCTTTGATATGTATCCCTTCCAGAGCATTGTTCTTCCATCTAATGATAGCCTCTTGTAAACCATGGCCTTATGCAGGTCATGATCAAGGTCCCTGAGCACAATTCCTTGTCTTGTGTCAAGCTTGTTAAAAAATGAATCAAGGTTCTTAGGAGAAAAGTTCCTTTTGTTGTGTCAAGATCCTTAAAAAATAAAACAAGGTCATAGAGCAGAGTTCCTTTTCTTGTGTCAAGCTCGTTAAAAAATGAAATAAGTTGCCCGAGAAAAGTTCCTTTTCTTGTGTCAAGATCATTAAAAAATTAAACAAGCTCTTATGAGGATAGTTCTTTTACTATGTCAACCTCGTTAAAAAATGAAATAGGTTCCTATGAGCATATTTTCATCTATGTTTCAAGCTCGCATAAACATGAAATAATATTTAGCATTCTTATTTTCATCTGTAAAGATCATTAAAGAATGAGACAAATCCCCTTCCAATTCGAGTCTTTGATTACACCTCATAATTCCCATTCCAGTCTTTCACTTGATATCATAAATGAACCTTCATTCCCTCCACTTGTTAGCAACAAGTAGTCTAATTAGGTGAATGAAATAAATCTTGGGGGGCATGCACCTTGAATTGATTCATTATGGTGGGGGCATGCAAACTTATTCCAATCATAGTATTTTCCTATCTTTCAATCTTTTCTAAAAATGAAACCATGTTCAAGTATTTTCAGGCATAGTTTCCCATGTTTCAAGCTTCTCTAATAATGAAACCATTCCCATTTTATCCCTCGTAATTGCCATTTTTATCATCCTATTTTTCCATATGATCCTTGGTTTTCTCATTCCATCGTCACCCGATATGCTTGGCCGATCATACGCTTTCACTTCAATTTTTACCCTTTCTTGAGTAACCGTTGCAATGAGTGGTCTTATTAGCCAGCCTATTGACCTCTACGTGTTTTGAACAGTTCCATCATGACCGGAACTAGTTGTTACCCTTTATACCACTCATTCCTCTAAGGGGATTTCTCTTTCAGCTCTTTTCAGAGTCCCAAATTATGAAAATATTGTCGAGCACTTGTCTTTTCGAGCTCGTTAAAGTAAATGAAAAGAATTCTACTCAGTATAAGCTTAACCCTTTTCCGAAATAAGATAGACTATTAAAAAAAAAGAATACCTTAGTGGAACATGTATAAGAGATTCTCTTGGGTATTTTTTTATGCCTTTTCAGACTCAAAGGACTATCTACGAAAATGAACATCTATAATTTTATTTTTTGCCTCTTTTTCGAACTCTCTAAACATGAAAAATATGTCTAGTTTTACTTTTTCTTGACTCGTTAAAATATAAAACAATGATGGACTTGTAGAACATGAAAATACCAAACCACTCCTTCTCAGGGTTCATTAAACATACTCAGAGGGATTCATCTGAAGGATGAACTTACATATCAAGTATATTCTATCTTCCTCATGCTTGTTAAAAAAAAAGGTACTGACCAGTATGGTTGGGGAAATTGGGAAAACAGGGTACTCCATTTACTAATGGAAATGAGTCACTCTTGAACACGAAACTCTTCCACCTCATCTCTGTGGATGTTGGGTTTTGAAATCTACTTGTATTTTAGTTTATCATATATTTTCATAGCTTCCATTTTTTGTTTTGGGTCAATTTTTCCAACTCCATTCAGTGTCACTTATGTGTTTAAGCGAAGGAATTTAGTTGATATCTGCTACAATAAAATTAAGCCTTCATTCCATGTTCGCCTTTCATGATCTAATTCTACATCATCATCATGCTGTCTCAAATCATGCTACACGTTTCATGTCATTGATGGGGGATACATCAAGGCCCTCCTACGATGGGTCACTTCCCTTTGACATCAACTCATTATCCACAAAGTTGACTTAGAAAAAAAAATTAAGTACCTTGGAGCTTGCATACATCAATAGAAATCCCTCGCTCTTGGTGACAGGTTTACATCAATGGCCTTCGACCAAAATATTTTTTGTGGTTTTCAACTTCAACTCATTCATTCACACCATACGGATTGTACTGCAGTACCTTGAGATCCATTAACATAAATAGTGGTTTTTCTTGTGTCTGTTACTGAATTACATCATTGGTCGGTAATTAGATGGTAACTACCATTTTTTCCTTCAGATCATTAGTTCACATGGTTAGACTCGTACTTTTGGACACTCGTGTGTATGAGATAGAAGACCCTGGATCTAGTTTCATCCATCCAGGCTGCGAATTTGGGATTAATGAAAGATCACAATATATGATTGTTATGATTATATAGATAGTCATCCAATATTATGTCCACCATTTTCCATTAGTGGATGCTTCTTTTGATCATCGTACATGTAATGCTTTCTTATGTGTTGAGCATGGGTATGCCTCCCTCGACAAACGTATTGTGATGTAAATGTATTGGAACAGAAAATTATGTCGTCGATTGTTCTTGATCCTGACTTGTCACAAAGTAAATAACATCAGTGATCAGTCAACATTTCTGACTTTGTGCTTTAGGGGGCAATCTGTTATAGGAAAAATTTTCAAATTTGATTAATTGGCTTGTAAATTGGATCAATCAACATCCTTTTAACCCTTAAAATCGTCATTTTAGAAATCCCTAAGCGTGACTCTCCTAAATCCTAGAGTTTCTTCCTAGAACAACCATAAATCAACCTTTTAAGCACCAACATAGTTTGCATGCCTATGGACCTGCGTTCACCAATATTTTTCTCCATGCTGGACATGGTCAATCACCAATAGGTTGTTCCATTTTTGGGTGTGTTGATTCTAGAAATTCGGGAAAAAGAGAAAGATCATGAAGCCTCTTATTCTAGAAGTTTCCAGGATTTGTTACAAATATTTACCTCATATAAAACTCTCGAATCCTATCCTATTCCTCCTTGGAGTTTCCATCCCTTATCCTTTGATCCCATCCTCCCATCAAGAGTGTATCTCAAAGCCTAGATTGGTAAATGGATAACAACTCCCAACTTACCATCCTCTTCTATATATTTGTGGCCATCCACAAGCTAGGGGTTGGATTTTAGAGATATATTCTTCCCTCATGTTTCTGTTGTGAAGAGTTATTATTACATGCATTAGGGTGATTAGAGGTGCACTTTTTTGCAAAGAAAGAACAAGTCAACTTAGAGGAGCTCTTCTAGAATATCAAATCCTATATTTGGTTGTAACTCACTACATTTCTATTAATGAAAATAGTTCTTTGTTTTCCTATATATGATGTTATGATTTCATGTATTTTGATGCCAAGTTGATCCATTGAATGAAGTATATAGATGATGCTACATAGATGTCGTAGATTGGTGGCTTGCGTTGTTTGATGTGTAAGTTCTAATTATAATGACTGGAGATATAATTGGAGCATCAAAGCCAAGAGAGTAGCGAAGAATACAACGAATCACATGTAGGCTTCATCCCATTACCTATTTAATTCAAGGGAAAAATTAGCTTCTTTGTCTTTTTGTTTTTCTAGGCTAGGCCACCCAGTCTAGGGAAGATAATTCTGTCTCCAGTTGTAGATTCTGTATAACACCCTTGACAAGCCATGCATTCAACTGTAGGCCTCCATCCCACAACAAGGGTAAGCCTACAACTTTGGAAATTTTCAGTTAGTTCTGTGCTAGTGACCCCAAATTCTATGCCACTTTTTCAGGGCCAAGACTCAGGCTACTTCCCAAAAATTCATGAAATCTTCAGAAATGATAAATAACACTGAGACAAATGTACTAATGAAAATAGTTGATCAATGAATTGACTGAACCCATACTATCCATGACAATCATTTCGTGAAACATGTCACAAATATGCATTCTACAGGGCATAATAACAAATCTAAGTATAGGGGTCTCATACTTACCTGAGAATCACTAAGAATCATTGATGCCTTTTTCACGTTGGTTGTATTATCATCTATTAAGTGATATATTCATTTTTCATTCATTTATAAATAAAAACATGATGACATCTATACATCATTATTTTCATAAAACATACTCATAATCATCATATAAAAAATAGAAATAACAAGGATACAATAACCATAAATGTCGCATATGAACTAATACATTTTCACATAAAATAGCAAGGAAAAGGAAATATTATTAATGAATGCGAAATCCAACTAGTTTTGGGACTTCCACATACCACTCGACCATATATTCGTTGAACCAAATATTTCTTTTTAGCCAATCACCCCCATGCCATATTCCATCCATGAATGTGGAACTCATAACCAAAATAAACTATCGATTCCCGAGGCTTAACCACCTCACCCTCATCAATAGAACCAGGGTTTACCATGGTCATCACTGGATCACTAGACCCTAAACAAGTATGGATGCCACCAGATTTATCCACCTACACTGTTAGGAATTTTATTGTCTCCTAATCTCCAGGGTTTAGTGCAATCCACAGTCTAATCCAGGGATCATTATGCCATAATCAAGACTTTAGTTTCTAGGATTTATCATATATCCCGCCATTCACCGGTTGAGGATTCCTAGGACTAATTGAGACTCGACCCTCTAGGATTTTCTGCAATCCCCACTAGATCACTAGGCCTAATTGAGGGCACACACCTATACGCTTTACCGTATATTTTTCCATTCACCGGATGACGATTACTAGGCCCATAAAGACACATAATATCTAGCTTTACCGCAACCCATAGTTCAGTTTAAGGGTTACTAGGCCAGTGGATTTACCGTAATCCACAGTCTAGTTCAGGGATCACTAGGCCATGTGTTTTTTCGTTCAGAGATCCACCTCACCCAGTTTTGAATCCATTTGAAAATCTAACTCAACCAAAACATGAGAACCCCATCACTCCATGGCTATTCAGAAATGGAAATTCTAGGCTAAAAACACTATCCCACCTAGAAAAACCCATGCCAATGACATCAATATAACCAAGAACACACATGCATAACCATGCATGCCAAATATATTAATTAAACCACACATGTGAATCTATACCTGCAAATAATATCGTTGTAGCAACTTGATCCTGTTCTTCCTTACTTGATATTTGGGAAAAAGAGAGAGAATATTGAAGAGTCTTCTTCTATAAGCTTCATGGATTTGTTACATCTATTTACCTCATATAAAATTCCCAAATCCTATCCTATCCATCCTTGGAGTTTCCATCCGTTATTCTTTGATCCCATCCTCCCATCAAGAGTGGATCTCAAATCCTAGATTGGTAAATGGATAAGAACTCCCAACTTACCATCTTCTTCTATATATTTGTGCTCATCCACAAGCTAGTGGTTACCTTTTGGAGATAAATTTGACCCTCATGATGATGTTGTCAAGAGTTATTTTTCCATGCATTAGGGTGATTAGAGGTGCACTTTGTGGAAAATAGGGAACAAGTCAACTTGGAGGAACTCCTATACAATATCAACTCCTATATTTGGTTGTAACTCACTCCATTTCTATTAATGCAAAGAGTTCTTTGTTTTCCTATATATGATGTTATGATTTCATGTATTTCGATGTCATGTTGATCCATTGAATGGAGTATCTAGATGATGCTACATAGATGTCGTATATCGTTGGCTTGTGTTGTTTGATTGTGCGAGTTCTAATTATAGCAACTGGAGCTATAATTGGAGAATTCAATCCAAGAGAGGAGTGAATCATACGATAGATCACGGGTAGGCTTCATCTTGTTACCTATTTACTTCAAGGTAAAAATGATCTTCTTTGTCTTTTTCTTTGTTCTAGGATAGGCCACCAAGTATAGGGAAGATACTTCGTCCCACGATCGTAGATATCGTATAAATAATCGGCAACCATCTTGGGAGCTCTTGTCTCGTCACTCTTTCATGTGATGTGTTTCCTACATGAAGGAAGAATCGTGACCATTGATTAGCTTTCATTTTTTTGGTCTTAATTTGACTCCTAATCAACCAATGTCCCTAAATGGTCCTTATATGCAAGTGGTATCTCCCGCCACCGATTAATTATGTGTCAACTTGTTCCATGCCCGCATCTACTAATGATATAGTCGGTGATATAGTGCATCATGTACTTGGGGGAATTGGAGCCCGATCTTTCGATTAGATTCTTTGATATGTATCCCTTCCGAGGCATTGTTCTTCCATCTAATGATAGCCTCTTGTAAACCATGGCCTTATGCGGGTCATGATCAAGGTCCCACGAGCACAATTCCTTGTCTTGTGTCAAGCTTGTTAAAAAATGAATCAAGGTTCTTAGGAGAAAAGTTCCTTTTGTTGTGTCAAGATCCTTAAAAAAATAAAACAAGGTCATAGAGCAGAGTTCCTTTTCTTGTGTCAAGCTCGTTAAAAAATGAAATAAGTTGCCCTGAGAAAAGTTCCTTTTCTTGTGTCAAGATCATTAAAAAATTAAACAAGCTCTTATGAGGATAGTTCTTTTACTATGTCAACCTCGTTAAAAAAATGAAATAGGTTCCTATGAGCATATTTTCATCTATGTTTCAAGCTCGCATAAACATGAAATAATATTTAGCATTCTTATTTTCATCTGTAAAGATCATTAAATAATGAGACAAATCCCCTTCCAATTCGAGTCTTTGATTACACCTCATAAATTCCCATTCCAGTCTTTCACTTGATATCATAAATGAACCTTCATTCCCTCCACTTGTTAGCAACAAGTAGTCTAATTAGGTGAATGAAATAAATCTTGGGGTGCATGCACCTTGAATTGATTCATTATGGTGGGGGCATGCAAACTTATTCCAATCATTGTATTTTCCTATCTTTCAATCTTTTCTAAAAATGAAACCATGTTCAAGTATTTTCAGGCATAGTTTCCCATGTTTCAAGCTTCTCTAATAATGAAACCATTCCCATTTTATCCCTCGTAATTTCCATTTTTATCATCCTATTTTTCCATATGATCCTTGGTTTTCTCATTCCATCGTCACCCGATATGCTTGGCCGATCATACGCTTTCACTTCAATTTTTACCCTTTCTTGAGTAACTTGGGTTGCAATGAGTGGTCTTATTAGCCAGCCTATTGACCTCTACGTGTTTTGAACAGTTCCATCATGACCGGAACTAGTTGTTACCCTTTATACCACTCATTCCTCTAAGGGATTTCTCTTTCGAGCTCTTTTCGAGTCCCAAATTATGAAAATATTGTCGAGCACTTGTCTTTTCGAGCTCGTTAAAGTAAATGAAAAGAATTCTACTCGGTATAAGCTAACCCTTTTTCGAAATAAGATAGACTATTAAAAAAAAGAATACCTTAGTGGAACATGTATAAGAGATTCTCTTGGGTATTTTTTTATGCCTTTTTCGAGACTCAAAGGACTATCTACTGAAAATGAACATCTATAATTTTATTTTTTGCCTCTTTTTCGAACTCTCTAAACATGAAAAATATGTCTAGTTTTACTTTTTTCTTGACTCGTTAAAATATAAAACAATGATGGACTTGTAGAACATGAAAATACCAAACCACTTCTTCTCGGGGTTCATTAAACATACTGCGAGAGATTCATCCGAAGGATGAACTTACATATCAAGTATATTCTATCTTCCTCATGCTTGTTAAAAAAAAGGTGCCCTGACCCGAGTATGGTTGGGGAAATTGGGAAAACGGGGTACTCCATTTACTAATGGAAATGAGTCACTCTTGAACACGAAACTCTTCCACCTCATCTCTGTGGATGTTGGGTTTTGAAATCTACTTGTATTTTAGTTTATCATATATTTTCATAGCTTCCATTTTTTTGTTTTGGGTCAATTTTTCCAACTCCATTCAGTGTCACTTATGTGTTTAAGCGAAGGAATTTAGTTGATATCTGCTACAATAAAATTAAGCCTTCATTCCATGTTCGCCTTTCATGATCTAATTCGACATCATCATCATTCTGTCTCAAATCATGCTACACGTTTCATGTCATTGATGGGGGATACATCAAGGCCCTCCTACGATGGGTCACTTCCCTTTGACATCAACTCATTATCCACAAAGTTGACTTAGAAAAAAAAATTAAGTACCTTGGAGCTTGCATACATCAATGGAAATCCCCTCGCTCTTGGTGACGAGTTTACATCAATGGCCTTCGACCAAAATATTTTTTGTGGTTTTCAACTTCAACTCATTCATTCACACCATACGGATTGTACTTGCAGTACCTTGAGATCCATTAACATAAATAGTGGTTTTTCTTGTGTGCATTCTTGAATTACATCATTGGTCGGTAATTAGATGGTAACTACCATTTTTTCCTTGGGATCATTAGTTCACATGGTTAGACTCGTACTTTTGGACACTCGTGTGTATGAGATAGAAGACCCCGGATCTAGTTTCATCCATCCGTGCTGCAATTTGGGATTAATGAAAGATCACAATATATGATTGTTATGATTATATAGATAGTCATCCAATATTATGTCCACCATTTTCCATTAGTGGATGCTTCTTTTGATCATCGTACATGTAATGCTTTCTTATGTGTTGAGCATGGGTATGCCTCCCTCGACAAACGTATTGTGATGTAAATGTATTGGAACAGAAAATTATGTCGTCGATTGTTCTTGATCCTGACTTGTCACAAAGTAAATAACATCAGTGATCAGTCAACATTTCTGACTTTGTGCTTTAGGGGGCTTGTAAATTGGATCAATCAACATCCTTTTAACCCTTAAAATCGTCATTTTAGAAATCCCTAAGCGTGACTCTCCTAAATCCTAGAGTTTCTTCCTAGAACAACCATAAATCAACCTTTTAAGCACCAACATAGTTTGCATGCCTATGGACCCTGCGTTCACCAATATTTTCTCCCATGCTTGGACATGGTCAATCACTAATAGGTTGTTCCATTTTTTGGGTGTGTTGATTCTAGAAATTCGGGAAAAAGAGAAAGATCATGAAGCCTCTTATTCTAGAAGTTTCTGAGATTTGTTACAAATATTTACCTCATATAAAACTCTCGAATCTATCCTATTCCTCCTTGGAGTTTCCATCCCTTATCCTTTGATCCCATCACTCCCATCAAGAGTGTATCTCAAAGCCTAGATTGGTAAATGGATAACAACTCCCAACTTACCATCCTCTTCTATATATTTGTGGCCATCCACAAGCTAGGGTTGGATTTTAGAGATATATTCTTCCCTCATGTTTACGTTGTGAAGAGTTATTATTACATGCATTAGGGTGATTAGAGGTGCACTTTTTTGCAAAAGAAAGAACAAGTCAACTTAGAGGAGCTCTTCTAGAATATCAAATCCTATATTTGGTTGTAACTCACTACATTTCTATTAATGAAAATAGTTCTTTGTTTTTCCCATATATGATGTTATGATTTCATGTATTTTGATGCCAAGTTGATCCATTGAATGAAGTATATAGATGATGCTACATAGATGTACGTAGATTGGTGGCTTGCGTTGTTTGATGTGTAAGTTCTAATTATAATGACTTTGGAGATATAATTGGAGCATCAAAGCCAAGAGAGTAGCGAAGAATACAACGAATCACATGTAGGCTTCATCCCATTACCTATTTAATTCAAGGGAAAAAATTAGCTTCTTTGTCTTTTTGTTTTTTTCTAGGCTAGGCCACCCGGTCTAGGGAAGATAATGACTCTCCAGTTGTAGATTCAGTATAACACCCTTGACAAGCCATGCATTCAAATGTAGGCCTCCATCCCACATGAGGGTAAGCCTACAACTTTGGAAATTTTCGATTAGTTACGTGCTAGTGACCCCAAATTCTATGCCACTTTTTTCAGGGGCCAAGACTCGGAGCTACTTCCCAAAAATTCATGAAATCTTCATAAATGATAAATAACACTTGAGACAAATGTACTAATGAAAATAGTTGATCAATGAATTATTGAACCCATACTATCCATGACAATCATTTCGTGAAACATGTCACAAATATGCATTCTACGAGGGCATAATAACAAATCTAAGTATAGGGGTCTCATACTTACCCGAGAATCACTAAGAATCATTGATGCCTTTTTCACGTTGGTTGTATTATCATCTATTAAGTGATATATTCATTTTTCATTCATTTATAAATAAAAACATGATGACATCTATACATCATTATTTTCATAAAACATACTCATAATCATCATATAAAAAATATAAATAACAAGGATACAATAACCATAAATGTCGCATATGAACTAATACATTTTCACATAAAATAGCAAGGAAAAGGAAATATTATTAATGAATGCGAAATCCAACTAGTTTTGGGACTTCCACATACCACTCGACCATATATTTGTTGAACCAAATATTTCTTTAGCCAATCACCCCCATGCCATATTCCATCCATGAATGTGGAACTCATAACCAAAATAAACTATCGATTCAGAGGCTTAACCACCTCACCCTCATCAATAGAACCAGGGTTTACCATGGTCATCCACTGGATCACTAGACCCTAAACAAGTATGGATGCCACCAGTTATCCACCTACATCGTTAGGAATTTTATTGTCTCCTAATCTCCGGGGTTTAGTGCAATCCACGGTCTAATCCGGGGATCATTATGCCATAATCAAGACTTTAGTTTCTAGGATTTATCGTATATCCCGCCATTCACCCTAGGTTGAGGATTCCTAGGAGCTGATTGAGACTCCACCCTCTAGGATTTTTCTGCAATCCCCACTAGATCACTAGGCCTAATTGAGGGCACACACCTATACGCTTTACCAGTATATTTTTCCATTCACCGGATGACGATTACTAGGCCCATAAAGACACATAATATCTAGCTTTACCGCAACCCATAGTTCGGTTTAAGGGTTACTAGGCGAGTGGATTTACCGTAATCCACGCGTCTAGTTCGGGGATCACCTAGGCCATGTGTTTTTTCGTTCGGAGATCCACCTCACCCGAGTTTTGAATCCATTAGAAAATCTAACTCAACCAAAACATGAGAACCCCATCACTCCATGGCTATTCGAAATGGAAATTCTAGGCTAAAAACACTATCCCACCTAGAAAAACCCATGCCAATGACATCAATATAACCAAGAACACACATGCATAACCATGCATGCCAAATATATTAATTAAACCACACATGCGAATCTATACCTGCAAATAATATCGTTGTAGCAACTTGATCCTGTTCTTCCTTACTTGATATTTTCTTCCTCTTTTCCTTTTTTTCCTTTCTTGATGCAATACTAAAGTTATCCAAGAAAAATCTAAGTGTCCAAGAGTGTGACAGAGAGAGAATAGAGAGACAGCTCCAAATTTGAACTGAAAAAATGTACGAACTAATCCTCATAAGCCGTTTTATTAATGATGCCTCTATTTTCTTCAATTTTCCTTTATTTTCCTTCATTTTATTCCTCACATGCACCTTGTGACCTTTGACCTTCATTTTCTCCTAATTTCCATTATTTTCGTAAATAAAATGTCAAATAATTACACATTTCCTTTCCAAAGCCTTTTCCATTGTCTTTGCCAATTTCATTAGCCATAATAAACCAAATGAACACCCACACTAGGATGTTTTTTCCCAACATTCAGGTAGGAATAAGTGTCCCATAACTGTGGTTATTAGCTTTCCTTTATTAATTTTTGTTTACACATAATTTTCACTAGGGATTATACAGGACTCCCTATAGATGATGGATGGGGAATGCCATCTCTGGATCCTCATTACAACCAAGGTGGAGATCATTCCTTGGATTTCTGGTAAGGTTATTCGCAAAGGTTCCTTTTTCGGTTCTCTCATTTAACAGTGAGTTATATATTCCCTTTATTGGGTGGAACCATTGGGTTATATGACTTCACGGTGGAGGAGAAGCCTTTAGATTCTGTAGTACTTGGTTAAGAGTGGATACATATGTCTTTGGATTCCCTTGTTTTTTTTAGGTCAAAGACATTTGGTTCTATGGAATAAATGATTTAGATAATAGAGATTGATTTCATCCTTTGAGCAACCTCCTCATGCTTTGGAGTCTATCTTGAGCATTATTTGGTTGCAATAAATACAACAATGTAGCCCAATCTATGGTTGAGTGAAAAGTGGTAGTCCCTGACTCAATTTCCCAACCTTACTTGAGATAAATACTTTTCATCATTTATATAGTAAATTATTGGTTGTGAGATTATTTAAATGTGAATTTATTGAGAGATACATGTTTTTTTATAATATTGGTAATTCTTATGTTGTGATATCACTGTAACAACTTATGACATTGTTTATGATCATATAACATACTTGTGATGAACGACAATTAGCATTGGGTGTGGCTATGAATATGATATAGTGTTATGAGGATTTCATAAGGGGTCCTTGCCTCATGTTACAATGTGTAACTTGTAAACTTATCACATATGAACATAAAATCCTATATCCTATAATCATAGCCTTGGGTAACCAATAAAATGGGTCACAGGAGGCGTCACCACCACTAAATGACTGAAAGTAGATGACATGCCTAACCTTGGGATGTAAAGGAATTTGGGAATATATATGCAGATATGGTTGTTTCAAAAATTGTTTCTAGTATGCATTTGTAGGGCTTAGACTACACAACATATACCATTAGAAGTAAAGACAGTGCAACTTGTGTGAAATTTTGGAATAAAATTTCTTGTTGATAGATTATCATGGTTACTTGTTCATCATAAACCTCTTTTCCACGGATTATACTATTAGTGTAGATTATCACTTGATATGATAGCACAAATAATTCTCAAAGACTTGGAGGAAGAGCAATGATCAAGAAAATAACATGTATTGAGTGGGTCGATACCAATGACTTAGTGCTTACATAAAGTGTAGGCAAGTATAAAGTGAGATGAACTTTTTTTCAAACTTTGGAACCTCAAATTATATGAGAACGGTATAATTCAACCGTATTCAAATTTCTTTCTCTACTCTAGTAGTATTGGTGCATAATAAGGATGGATCATGTCTCATGTGTTTGGATTATAGGGAGCTCAACAAGCTCACTATTAAAGATACATTTCCCATTCTTGTCATTGATGAATTATTGGATGAATTACATGGAGCTATTTACATCACCAAGTTGGATCTCCTTGCAGGATATCATCAAATTAGAATGAAGACTGAAGACATTATGAAAACAATATTTAGAACTCATGAGGGCAATTATGATTTTTTTTTCATGCCTTTTGGCCTTACCAGTTCACATTCTACATTTCAAGGTTTGATGAATTCCATTTTAAAACACTTCCTTAGAAAATTTTTGTTTAGCATTTTTCGATGATATACTAATCTACAACAAGTCTTGGAAGGATCATGTTCAACATGTTGACAGGGTGCTCAAACTATTGGAGGAGAAAAAATTATATGCAAAAACCTCCAAATGTTTCTTTGGAGTACATGAGGTGGAATATATGTGTCATATTGTATCTCATGAGGGTGTTAAGGTAGACCCTAATAAAATTAAAGAAGTTAAGGAATGGAAAATCCCCACAACCATAAAGCATCTTCGAGGATTTCTCGAGTTAATAGGGTATTATCGCAAGTTTGTTAAGAATTATGGGAGAATAGTAGCACCTCTAACAACATTATTGAAGAAAGATGCATTTTCTTGGACTCGAGAAGCAACTAAGGCCTTTGAACATATTAAAGAGGAAATGTGCCAAGCACAAGTATTAGCTAAGCCAAAATTCACAAAAACCTTTATTGTGGAATGGGATGCCTCAAGAAATGAAATTGGTGTTGTTTTAATGCAAGAAGGAAGACCCATTTATTTTGAAAGTCATCCGATCAAAGGAAAGTGTTGGGATGAGATCCCCCAAGGGAAAATTTCTGTATAATTTTGGGTTAAATTTTGTTGAAACACACTGCACACAGAATTCAATGGGATTTGGGGTAGGTCAAAGATCCTTTGTCATTGTAATGGGTAAAAAGGGAAAACATGAGTCTCAAACCATGGTTTCAGACCATGGTATGTGCGCATCAAATACTTACAAATATGTAAGAGTCAAGTGGAGTAAGATATGAATGGATAGATCGATAGATATTTATGTTTATGAATGCTTTGATATGAGTTTTGGGTAAGTCTGTCTGGGTAGAAAGGCTCATGTTGTCTGTGTGCGCGGATAACTAGTCCCAAGATGTGTGCACAGACTCTGTTGTTGTGTGCACAGATGGAAATATATTGTAGTGAGTTGAAGATCCATTAATAAAGAAGAAGTTTTGGAAAATTTTGATGCAATTTCTATGTGTTATGCATAATTATGTTGCTTATCTGTTAATCTGTTTTTGTTGAGTGAGTTTTTATCTGAGTTAATTATCTGTGGAAAATCTCTCTATTCGTGCAAGGATTACTTCTATGTTAAGGGTTTTCCTTGAAAACTATCTGTGTGATCCCACAAGTGGGGTTTCTGTTCTGATAAGTTAGATCTGCCTGAAGTACAATATGTTTACACCTATTTGTTAAGGGTTTCTATCTATGCTTAGAACTAATTTCTTGTGGAAGTATCACGCAGAAAGATAAGAATTAAATATACTAAGTAAGGGTAAAACACACATCAAATTCTCCCTTAGGGTGCGGAAACATGGCTCCATCACCCCCCCATACTACTTCAGGAGAGACTTTGGTCTCCGCAAGAAGATCATTACCGAAAGGGCCAGTAGTTGGAGGGTTTTTTTGGTTGCGCAAAACACTCTAAATATGAGTCAGGACCCCTCAAGCCAACAAATGGTTTTGTTGTCGGGACCAGGATCTGTTTGAGGTAGATTTTATGTTGTGGCATCTGATGGAGAATGAATTGCAATATTGGATTGATAAGAAGGTTTGCAAATTTTAAATCCAAGAAAACCGAAACCCTAAATTATCTGTTGAGGATTGGGAGCAAAGATATATCTATACAGAGGTCAACAAAATTTTCTTTGCTTCCATTGAAACTAAGTTACATGAGTGGTTATCTTGGATAATTGAATTTTAGAACTGCACAAAGGATAATGCGATCACTAGGTGGACTCTTGATCTGGTTCAACAATTGGAGAAATCTAGCAATAAAATTACCCACACAGTAGATTATTATATTGATAGCATTTTGAGTGGGGTTGTGAGTAAATTTTCTATCGATACTTTTGTATCATATTCTGAAGCTTAAAGGATATTTTTTAAGGGCCCTAGAGGTAATTTTTTGTGCTCATTGAAACTATGGATTAAAATGATTTTATGTGAAAAGGGTACTCTGTGCGGCCACATTGAGTGAATTCCCGAAGAGGACCGGTAACGCGTAGCAGAAAAACTTACATAGTAGATCTAGAAGAGGGTGTGTTTTCAACCATCCCAAAGGTAAATCTGACAGTGATGAGGAGTCTGAAACATGTAGCTTTGGTGAATTTTTGCACTTAAAAGGAGAGGGATTGCAAGATCAAAGTATGTTTGGGTCATTAGCCTTACCTGAGATCCCATCCACTCCATTTCTAAATTCATCTCACTCCAACAAGTCATATACCCCACATCCACCTCCACCACTATAAGTCGATATGGCTACTTCCATAAAGCTACAAAATTTCAAGGGTATTGGAAATGAAGATGTTGACCAATTTTGGTTCATCGCATATGCTGCGTGTACATCTCAGGATATCAATAATGATAATGTTAAGAAAGAGAAACTTCCTACTGCATTTCAAGAACGTGTGCTGAATTGATACATGAGGTATATGGAAACCAGCCCTAATGAAACAATTGAAGAGCTTAAAATCGCACTGAGGGAGTAGTTCAAAAAGCCAAAATAATTCTCTCAATTCGTGACTGAATTAAAGGAGATCCACCAAGAAGTGAATGAATCTGTATGGGAGGAAGATCAACGATTGAAGTGCACTATCAGAAATGGAGGATTTACTATCAATGATGCACAACAAAAAGAATGGTTTATTTCTATGATGTTTCCACATCTGCACCGGTCCTTAAACCAACAGAATATTGTGACACAGGTTGAAGTTGTGGAGATCACCATGAAGCTAGAATCATCGCCTCTAACAGCCACACGAATTAGGGGTTAGAAAATCCAAAGCCAGTTAGCTGCATTACACTTAGAAATACAAACTCTGTTAAAAGAGAAGGAAAAGGATGTGTGCACAGGAGTATGGTGCACACGCTATAAAGCTGAAGGACATCACAGGGATCAGTGTGCTGCATATAATAACTATCTGGTAGTTGGAGGACCAAGTCCGATTAAGAATGGGGCAGATTCTAGTGAGTTTCCCAAAATATGGTGTGTGATTTTCCAATCAAATTGAATGCACACGACATACTTCTTCCCCAGCCTTGGTAAATATATTCTGGAGCTATAGAAACCTTAATGCACATTTTTTCGATTTGTGGGACACAATTATAAGAACTGTCACAACTTTGATTTGAGAATTTTGCAGGCTACTTCGTATAGATTTCAGGCCAAGGGTAGAGGACTAGATTTTCCTGCATTGTCGTCTGAACATGGTGCATTTCCAGGAAGAGGAGGAGGAAGAGGAGGAGGAGTTGGTCATGGAAGGGGAAAAATCATTTGTTATAACTGTGGATAGATTGGTCATTATGCGTGCGACTACCCGAACCCAACATAGCAATATTGCAGGTATTGTACACAATTTGATCATGTTATTGAATATTTCCCTTTACTGTTTTCAAAATTGCAGGAAAAGAAAATACAGACACCTATGCATAATGTTCAAATGATAAGAGTGGAACCACGCACTAAAGACCCTAACATAAATATTTTTACCAGAAGCGGTGTAGTAACTGGAGAAGATAAATAAGAAACTAAGAGACCTGTCACTGATGTTTGGGTATGGAGAACTTCTGAGAAAAAGTAAGGATTTAATCTACCAAGGGAGACAGAAACCTTTTTCGTAGAAAAGAAGGACTTCACGGATCTTGGCACATCTAAAATACCAAGAAAAACTGCAACGGATACCTTCGAAGGAGTCGAGACTGCAGAGATCAAACCGTTTTTGGAGGCATGTATCAATATTTTGCTCAATAAGAAGGAAGTTGAGAATCTTCAAGCTATGATTAATAGCTACATCAAAAAAGAACAACCCCAGATGGAGCAAAAGGTTGTTAATAAGATCTAGAATAACAAGAGAATAATTGGTTGAGAGATGTGCCTGACTGCTCAAATAAGTGTGTTTAAAATGGACTAGGTCATTTTGGATTTGGGCCCTGATGCAAATGTCATACCCAAGAAGACATGGAAAAAAATGTGAGAGCCTAATATGAAATGGTCTGCAATACAGTTATGCATGGAAAATCAGAAGAAGATTATCCCAATGGGTAGACTTTCTCGAGTCATAGTTGATATCGAAGGACATAAGGAACTAGATTATTTTGAGGCTATTCAACTTGTTGAAGATTCAAATCCATACCCTACACGGTTAGGTCTAGATTGGGCTATTGGCATGGATGCGATCATAAATATCAAGTGCAAAATTATGGTTTTTGAAAACAATTGAACACAGGTTGTGGTCCCATTGGACCCTACAGAAGGACAAAGATACACAGAAACGGTGCAAGTAGAAGAGGAAATTTACCATATCTACAAACTAACTGTGAGAGATGAAGATAGGATCAATCCCATAGTAGATGGTCGTCTTAGCTAGGATATGTATATTTCATTCCACTCAGACTTAGATGAGGAAGTGGAGAACTAGTATAAACGTTTGCATGAAGTCTCTACACTGCGTTGCAACCGATTCACCATATCTCTACGATGCATATCCTCTAAGGTGCGGGAATTACCTTATTATGATGGTGTAGGCAGTGTCAATTATTTTTTATATGATTTTGAAAGGGTTTTTCTAGAGAAAAAATGATTCCATGTGCTTGACTTAGCTCTGCGCTTAACCCCAGCCTGTTGGTGGGGAACACACAAGGAAAACTTGGCAGATTGGGAAGAATGTACCCACATGATGAAACTCGGATTCAGATAACCTAATACCTAGTTGGAAGGGACCTATGTAGGCAAAGAAGATACACACATGCATTTAGGTAGGTGGAATGCAACTTGGGGAGAATAACCGCAGCCAGGTTGGGTGCATACATGTTGGCTTGAGGGGTCCTGACCCAGGTTCGGTGTGAAAAGTTTGCCAACAAACCCCTGACTACTCGCCCTTCCGGCAGTGACCTACTTGCGCAGGTCAAAGTCTCACCCGAAGTAGTATGGGTGGGTGTTGGAACCAGGTTTCCGCACCCTGAGAAATGATGGGTAAGGCAAGCAGAGCTGCGCTAGGTCCTGTAATCCTAGATTACCTTATTCTGCGCAGGGTTAATTAGGTCTCTATTTGCATCCACGTGCGCTAGATCTATAGTTATATGCTTTTACGATAATAACACAACATTATATAAACAGAACAGAGTAGATCCATATCCAGAAATGCACTTACACAGATCTTCGCAGATTAAAGACAAAAAATGCACAATACAGCAAGTAACAACAATTCACACAAGACTACTCACAGATTCAGTTCTCTATCAATCCTTCTTATTCATTCATTCATCAATTCTTTCTTACAATTCCCTTCCCAACCTGTGCACACAGCATCAGGGTCCACACATAGCTAGACTTGGATCTCCGCACACACAGTCAGCAGGAGTCCTTTCCCCAAAACCCAAACAGATAGCTTTAAACCACAAATCGCATCAATAGCTCATCATTCTTGTTCTTTACAATACAAAATGCTCCTCTATTTATAACAATCTAGCCTATAATTTCCTATGGTCTACAAACCGTGGTTTTTGGACCCCTAGTTTACCCTTTTACCCATTACAATGTGTTTGGGGCTTTGACCCGCCCCAAAACCCCTGCGCTAGACTAAATCTAATCAAAAATATTCAAAATGGACCAGTTTCGCAGCTTGTTAGGAGAACCTATTCCAACAGTCCCCCAACACAATCTTGTGACTTGTCCCGATTCATTGCGGTGGTGCGGCTTCCATTTGCGCGCGCTAGGTAGAAAGAGCACGGACGATCGGAGGGAGCACTTCCTGACTCTGGGCCATAGCTTACTGTGCAATGTTGACAAACGTTAGGGAGGCAAGGTCGTCTGGTGCCGTGATAATTCGTTCTAATAGCCTGTGGAGGCATGCAATGGTGGACTGAGCATCTTGGGTAAGCTGGAGTGCGGTGTCAGCCCATGGTTTTAACCATTTTTGTATGAAATGCTTGGTGCGGTGAAGGTTCTCAATCTTGTCCATGACGGCTAGCCACTGCGCGGAAACGTTGGAGGGTGAGGAAGTTCTGACTTGATCCAGAGCAACTTCCGCCTGTCGTAATTCCTTCTGGACATGCTGAAGGATAGAATGGTGCCAGACTGTTGTCCATAGTTGTGTAGCTTTTTCAACCAACTGCGCGCCCTGTGTAAGATGCTCCTAAATAATATGCATTGTGTTGGAGACCAATGTAATCTGTTGGGCCCATACTTCCGGAGGTATGTCAGACCGTTGTCACGTAGTTTGGTCACGGTGGCGAACAACTTGCAACACTCTGATGTATAGTCCTTGGAGCTCTGTGCGAGATAGCTGCGCTAAATATATTTGGATGTCCTCAGTAGTTGGATCATGAGTGTTAACTAGGGCAGTGCGAGGGAGTGAACACACATTGCTTCTGCTGGGTAGTACTCTGGAGTTGCGGAGAAGTCGCAGCATGTCCCTGTATCTCATCGTTCCTGCTTGGCACAGAACCAGTGGTGACCTGACTGTGATGCTGCGGGTGGGGGACTGCGGTACTATCAGACCTTCCTCTACTATGTCTTCTAAGGCCACCCAGTTGGGTTCGCGGTTATCCCTGGAGTGCGAAGGTAGGTTATTCCTACCGCGCGGTACTGGTGCCTCTCTGTGCATGGCTCGCAGAAAATTCTTTCTGCAGGAAGCCAGTGCTCACTCCTTTGACTGCACTTAGAATTCCTAGGCCCGCTCAAGATGATACCTGTGAGTACTGAGAAGCTCGGGACCGGATCATTCAGTGGGTTAGGGTCCATTTAGCAACAAGGAAATGGGCATCCCAGAGAATGTTAATGAGAGCAGAAAACCAGTACGTAGATAGCAGGAGCATGTTGTAGAGTGAATAAATAGCCTAGTGCGAAGTCCTCCAGCCAACTGCACACCATCCGGAGCTATTTAATGGTGGAGTAGCTCGTTTGTGATACTTACCATTGATCATTCGGATCATTCTTACCATAAATGGCTGCATGGATGATCTGCCGCCTATTTTGCGTACTTGTAAGGTTCATTTCTTATCAAATTTGGATGTGCTGATGGATGCCATTCGTGCCTGAGGTCATTTCCACGAAATGTCAAACCGCGGGTGACGCCTACGTGCCATTCGCGTACCCTGAATTAAGGTCGAGGCTAGGTGTTCCATGACATGGTTCAGGTACCAGATTTGTAAGTTGGCCACCAATCTTCTCGAGCCATGTGCTTCGCCCTTGGTCGAGATGTCGCTGTACGATAGGGTTGCATCACGCATCGTCGTGCCATCTGTTACTTGAGGCGTTCGCAAATTCTCCCAATTGCACGTGGGTTCAGGTAGGTCCGTAATCGAACGCACGCCTAGGTTAGAGGTACCCAGGCGAGCATGTCTGGGCATGGTTCAATCACACCCTTGAGTGCTGTATGTCAGCAAGTATCTTCGTAGGTCGGCTGACCTTGGAGCCCATTTGGCAACTGGGGTCCCTAAGCACAGGATCACCTTATTCCAATACTTCTCTTGAGTGAAGCATACTGACCCTTGCGGAGGTGCTCCACGCAGTGTTAGTGGCAGTGCTCCTAGCCTGTGTTCTGTGGGAATTTTAGGTTCAAAAGTCTTCTTACTATCACCTATGTCCTTATGGCAGGGCAGGTCTCTTTCCTTGGTAGAGATGCGATGGAAATTCTTGATGGTCCGAAGACATCGTAGCACTGAAACCTCATGCAACTGACATTGCCAATTTTCCAGCTCCTCCTCAAAGTCAGAAAAACATTCAATGTCCTTTTCCTAGTAGAGCACTCCTTTATCCGTGGGGTTAACCCGATCTTCATCCCGCGCAGTCAATTTATAAATGTGATCTATTTCCTCCTCCTCATAGGATGGCTCTATATACCGTGCACCTTCTGCTGGATCTAGTGGTACCATGATGCACGTACCTTTGTTTTCAAACACCATGTTGCGCTTCTTGAGATTTATGACACCCCCCATGTCTATTGCCTAGTCCAGTCCGAGGAGCGCAGGTTAGGGATCCGTATCTTCCACAATTTCTATTACTTCAAAGTCAGGTAGAACCCTTACTCCTGCGATGTCAACCATGACTTTTGGTAACCTACCTAGAGGGGTGATATTTTGTTGATTTTCCATTCACAGTTGGGTGGTGGACCACTCCAATTTAGGCTCTCCTATTCGCTTCCATGTCTACTTTGGTAATACATTCGCATCTGACCCAAGATCTAAGATAACCTGATCCATCTCGTAGTCACCAATCTGCGCAGTCAATCACATCTCTCATCCGGTGCGTTTCTTGTGGCTGTATAGTTTGTGTACATCCTTGGTCCCAGGGATAAAATTGGGCCGAGTTGCGCAGACATTCAGTAGTGCCTGGAGATTCCCTATGGCCTTTGGGTTTCGTAGCAACTTTAGACATGCCTCCAAAAAGGGCTCCACTCCCTCTTCTATCTAGATTTGCGTTGGCTACTGCACGGGGCCTGCCTGGGGTACTTTTTCTTTGAAATTCACTCCTTCTCGAGGGCCAAGCTCCTCCTTCGTTCCTTGGGTGACCATCTTGCTGTGCGTCATGACTTTTACACTTGGATTCGTATTCCTTAGCTCAGTTTTAACCCTTTTTACGTTCTGCGTAGGGGTGGATTGTTTTTCCTGCATCTTGGCTATTAAAATTGGGAAATCCTCCACCACATGGTCTAGCTACCTACAATACTTGCATGATGGTCTGGTGGGATTTGGGCATTCTCTGGAAAAGTGTCCTATTTCCCCATAGTTATAATAGATTAGCTGGCCACGTCCTCGTCCTGCGCTTCCTCCCCGACCTCCTTTGCCTCTGGCCGGTGATCCTCCAAAGTGTGTAGAAATTCGTGGTGATGCAGGGTCCGATTGTACCCTATATAAGTTCCCACGATCCATCATTAAATCATAAGTACGACATTTCTGCTCATCGTGTCCCACTGATCGGCAGAATCTACACCATTGTTGCTTCAGTTCTGGGACATATGCACCTAGCCGAGGGCAATGGTTCGTATCATGCAATCCTGCTACCCGATAGTCGTCACACCATCACGCAGGTTCGATTGACCCTGGTCATTATATAATAGGTTCCCTACTTGCTCCTGGGCGTACCGGACTAGGTCCTCCCACTTGCATGTAATCCGTTAATAGAGGGCACTGATCCTTTGTATGGCCAGACACCCAACATCGTATGCACCAAAGATCTGCGCAACCATCCTTTCCTCGCTCCTTTCACAAGTTTTGTATTTCCATATGCATAGCTCCAAGTTGTTCCTGAATTTGTTGTACCCCTGCTGACGTATCCTCTCGGGGGGCAGCTTCTAGTTTCATAGCAACTTCCACAGCTTTCTCCTGCGACTCAAAGGTCTGATGGCTCATTGGCATGCGCAGGTGAGGTAACAACATAGCTATGAACCATTCTGTATGTTGTCTATCATCATAATTGAATCCTCCCTCCCTGATCACCTTCTTCAATCACTGATCAACCTCCCATATTGACTCAGACGCACCTTGTTTGAAGTCCTTTACTTCCGCTACCAACTGGGAATAAGATTTCGACTTTCGGAACTGTTGCTTTAGAGCATCTTTGATATCTTGAATGGATGTGCTCCCGTTCTGGGCAATGTATCGCATATACAAGTCCAGGGCCCTGTCTTCGAATGACAATTACAACTACGCCCTTTTAATCGTGTCACTTGCCACATTATGTGCAGTCTAGACAGAGTCTACTATGAACCAAAACCGGTCCATATCCTCATCTCCTACCCCCTTGAAGGTAGGTAGCTTCAAGTGCGCATCCATATCACTGTCTAGGGGGGGTGGTGGTATGGGTGAGTTCTTACCTTTGTGCGGCCTAGGTGGCGGTGTAGCTGGGGGGTCTTGTGCAGCTGGTTCTTACAACAGAGTATAGGCGGATCTTCCTCCGTCAAGGTTGGTCCGATAGTATTTACCACTACGCGTCGCGCTCCCGTCTAGATTCGAGGTCATTCAGTTAGTATGACTACACAGGATGCTCTTTTCACACAGTAATATCTTAATCAGCAATGGTAACGTCCTTAGGAATTTGCCCCGGAATCCTTTAAAGATTCGTCATTCGGCCTCGGAGTATGAGACAAACTGATCAATGGACAATTCCGTCACAAATCCTCCTAGCACGCTATCCACCCAGTGATCTACCCTGCGTGTGATAGTATTATCAGTCTTTTCCAACTGCCGGATCAGCTTTGGGGTCCACTGAGTGACTCGTTCATCCTTCCAGCACTTTTGGAATTCTACAAGTCTAGCCAGCCACTCCTGGAGCTCAATCAAAAATGTCAAAAAGAATATTTCGTAGCTTTCTATAATAATATACCTACTTTTCCACCTTTCTGCTGTTAACTCCTTACTGCGATTTTATTTTACCGCGAACTCCTAGATCTGCCTTTCAAACTAGTCTTCGATCTCCTTTCTTTTAGGCTTCCAGTATTCTCTTGTCATTACCTGATCTCTCTCTTAGACTTCTTCCTATCCCGGCAATGGAACCATTTGTTGGCTTGAGGGGTCCTAACACAGGTTCGGTGTGCAATGTTTTCCAACAAACCCCTATACTACTGGCCCTTTCGGCAGTGACCTGCTTGCGCAGGTTAAAGTATCACCCGAAGTAGTTTGGGTGGGTGCTGGAACCAGGTTTTCGCACCCTGAGAAAGGATGGGTAAGGAAAGCAGAGTTACGCTAGGTCCTGTAATCCTAGATTACCTTGTTCTGCGTAGGGTTAATTAGGTCTCTGTTCGCATCCACGTGTGCTATATCTATAGTTATATGATTTTACGATAATAACAAAACATTATATAAATAGAACATAGTAGATCCAGATCCAGAAATGCACTTACACAAATCTTCACAGCTTAAAGAAAGAAAATGCACAATACAGCAAGTAACAACAATTCGCACAAGATTACTCACAGATTCATTTCTCTATCAATCCTTCTTATTCATTCATTCATCAATTCTTCCTTACAATTCCCTGCCCAACCTGCGCACATAGCAGCAGGGTCCACACACAGCTGGACTTGGATCTCCGTGCACACAGCCAGCATAAGTCCTTTCCCCAAAACCCAAATAGATAGCTTTAAACCACAAATCGCATCAATAGCTCATCATTCTTGTTCTTTACAATACAAAATGCTCCTCTATTTATAAAAATCTAGCCTAGACTTTCCTATGGTCCGTAAACCATGGTTTTCAGACCCCTATTTTACCCTTTTATGCATTACAATGCGTTCAGGGCTTTGACCTACCCCAAAACCCCCGCGCCAGACTAAATCTAATAAAAAATATTCAAAATGGACCAGTTTCGCAGCTTGTTAGGAGACCCTGTTCCAACAATACATTTATCCATACTTTAAGTCAGATTCCTATGAACTTGTACCTATAATTTGAGCTACAATGAGGCACGACGGAATGGGCTACGCTACAGGAAAGCTTTGTTTTAACGTTTAGTTTTGAGAGTGGGTTCCCTGAGTTTGAAGGTCAGCGTGTAGTTTCTCGACCTATGTTTTAAGTTCCAGATATGACTGAACCCATGAATATCAGGCACGTCAACATGGAATAGAAGAGAAACCTAAGATTTCCAAAATAGGAGATTACTCGAATGAAGATATAGTAGCTAAGGTTGTGGAGCTTCTCGCTAAATATCATGATTTATTTCCCACAAATTTTTCAGAGTTAAAAGGTATTGTCGGGGATCTTCGTGTGATGAAAATCACGCTGACGCTATATGCTAGACCTGTTAAGAAGCGCCCTTACAGGTTGAATCCTAAGTATAAACAGAAGGTCGAGGAGGAGCTGGATAAAATGGTTGCTGCCGGGATCATTGTAGTAGTAGAATAATTAGATTTGGTAAGTCCCATGGTGGTCCAAGAAAACAAGACCAAAGGATAAATCATGATTTTTGTGGTTCTATGAAAGTTGAATGATGCCTATGTGCATGACCCTTTTCCAAATCCATTTTCTGATAAAGTATTGGACAATGTGGGAGGGAAGGAGGCCTACTCATTCACTGATGGATTTTCTATATACCACTAGATACGTATTGCACCCGAGGATAGAAGTAAGACAACCTTTGCGATGGAATGGGGATCATTCCAATACACAGTAATGACATTTGGTCTGAAGAATGCACAAACGATATTCTCGCACATGGTGGTAGTTGCGTTTAAGGAGTATATACATAAGTTCTTAGAAGTATATTTTGATTTCTGGATTGTATTTTTCTTATTGAAGAAGCATGTTTCACTCGAATGTTTATCTTGGATATTTATTTGTTTAAGTATTATCATTGAGTAAATGGTTTTCCCTATCTCATGCTTAGTATCCTTTTCTTATCATATTTAAGACCTTCTTGTTCATGGGTAAATGACAAAGGATACTTCATTGCCCTTTGCCCTACCTTGTTTTTCCCAAATTTGATGTCCACCCCACCTCACACATTACCTTAAGGATCCATTAACCTTGCTATATTGGCCCTGCAACAAACTTTGATTCATCATTTAGACACTCATGAATTTCATTGAATCCATAGCCCAATGATTCAAAGACCTCTCGCTCCACCTATTCCACTTGACCGTCTTACCCAACCAAAACAATCAACAAACCCTATACTTAACAACTAGCCTAAAATCAACCATTTAAAGAAAAAAAGAACACATATTTTGCATCTAATAGAGAGATCCCTCTCTGAGTCGAGGAAGGCTAGGTTCTAGGACTCCAAAGACTGGTTCCATGTTGCCCTGTCATTTGGTATACCAATCTGCCAAATCAAGGATGCACAAAATTCTGGCGATCACGGTGGGACATTATGAGTATGTTCATGCTTAAATATTCCTTAAAAGTTTCAGAAACCATTGACTAATAGTATCTAGTGGTTTATCTGCCACCTCATTGCCACACTAACATTATGGTGATCACGGTGGGACCGAGTACATAGTAGCCTAAGAAACTCTTATAGACTCATTTAAACCCTTGTAAAATCATAGAGAACTCAACTGATAGCCAAGAGTAGACTATGTTTGTTTCAAAATATTAGAAAAATGATGATTCAGCTATAGGAAACTCTTACAAACCTTAGGGCTACATATAGGAGCTCAAAAAACCCCAAAAACACTCCCTAGATTGGTTTTTGTCAGTTATTGGTGGTGGACCATAAACATACATCCTTAAAAACAACAAAAAATATCCATCTGGCAACTCCACTAGCCTCCAGTGGGCCTATTACTCCACTAGTCCTCATAAACTCCCCTGGGAATGCATTAAGTAATCCTAATCATGCGGATGGTGGACAACAAAGTTGAAATCTTCCACCTGGCGACTCCACAACCCTCAATAGACCAAAAGAATCCACTGGTAGAGAACTGTAGACTGGTTGCAAAGATATAGTGACCCTTTCTTATTTACAAACATGGATCCAAGGATACAAAGGAGATATGCTCCAATGAACAGAGATCATATCCCTGGACTCCCACACAAAATGCCTCAGATAAATTGGATGAAAAACCTGCCTATTGTTAGAGTCGGTCCTTGCAGCCCTCCGTCAGTGATCATTTCGTCTTTTGCATATTTATTATTAGGTGTCTCGCTTGTTCCACTTCGTTGCATTTCACTAGGATCATGCCATGAACTGACGAAGGGGTCTGTTCATAATCAAAATTTACTACAATCAAAATTTTTATTGAAGTGTTCATAATCATGATTCAATATGAAGTTTATGTGGACAATATTAGGGTAAATGGGAATTTATAATCTTTTGAAAAATATACCTGATGATTTTGGTATATTGATGGATATTGTTATATAGGTTAGGTTAGTGATCTTCCAATAATGTAAGGTGAAGACACAAGAAACTCTTGTCATTTGGATTGTGGGATTCATGGTGGAGACCATTATTATAAAACATTTGATTAACTCAATCAACTTGTTTATTTGTTTAATACCCATACAAACTTTGGTTTATTTATATGTAGAAAAAGTTACCTGGTTTATAATCATATTCTACGTACATTTTATGCACATGAAAAAAAACTAGGCTTCTAAATTTGGTAGAATCTCTGCCAACATGAAAAAAAACTAGGCTTTTAAATTTGGTAGAATCTCTTCCAACATGAAAAAAATAGGCTTTTACATTTGGAAGAATTTGTGCCAATCTAATTGGCACAAAACCACAATGTCATACATAGAGGATTTATTCCAGAGGGAAATAGAAAATAGACTAGTATTTTCTTCCTTTTTACTAAAGAAGTAAATTCAATTTTACCAAGTGCATAATCAATTGTGTTGGGTTCTTTTGTTTCCTCTAACCTTTGAGTACATGTGGACATATGTTCAAATTAGTAGAATTTGTTGCTATTTATTTATTTTTATCATATTTATTTTTCCCACTTTAATCCTATTCTCTATTGATATTTTTTGTTATTCCCCCAGATATATTCTATAAAGGTAGAGGGGGGATGAAGTGTATTTTTGTATTGTGTAGTTATTTTTTCTTCGAGGTTCTTGTCTTCACACCCCTTTGCTAGTTGAAGTACTCGTGGGAGGACATAGTTATCATTGAGAGGTAGAGAGTGCTTTCCTTGTATCCATGCAATTGCATCTTTGGATACTCGTTCTTGGTGTGGATTTGGAAGTGTTTGAATGCCCCTTGGATATTTTGTTGATGTAACGAATATTAGCTGAACTTTGTGCTTACAATTTTAACATATGTTTAGTGGTTACATTTTAGGATAATTTTTATTGATTGTTGTATTTTGACATCTTGAATTAATTAATAACAAGAAACACTCCCAATTAGTTTTCTAGACCCCACAACCAGTAAGATTCAAGCATGAAAATCATTATTCATAATTGCATCATATATACTCACCTATTTTTTACATTTTGACACACAAATTAGTCTTTTAGAGACAAATTTTTATGTTGTCATAACATATTTTCATGATTCACAAGGTGAGAAATCAATCTTTGGTGTAATTATAGATTTTAGGTTTGATAATTATATGTCATTTATAAGCTATAAATATCTTCAAAGTTTCACTTCTAATTGAGTATCCACCCGAACATATTGAGTATCTTATACACAAATATTTTTTCCTCCACCCACTTTTCATAAATTCAATGACCATTAGGTAGGACCTGCAACTTCGATGTTATTTTGCTTGTTTAGTGAAATATTTTTCAATACTTTATAAAATTTTATAATTGATTGAAATTTGTAGGATTTACAATTTATAAAGTTTCAAGGTCTAATTTTTTGAAGTCTAATTTTTTAAAGGGTGCTAGCTCAATGGAAGATCACTTGCTTTATAAGCAGGAGGTTGGTTGTTCGATTCCATTGTGCCCTGATATTCATATGGAATGGAGATGATTAATTTTTGGTGATGGAGGCTCTTTTTACCATCACCAATGAGCTTATGGCGAATTTTTTCGACCCTAACCAAAATATGAAATGGTGACGGTCATTATTTGTCATTATAATCATTATTTGTGACAAAGCTTGAATTGCACCACACCACCTATACTTTTGGCAATGTAGCATTTGGTGACGTTCAATTTTTGGTGATAGAGGCTCTTTGACTATCACCAATGAGATTGTGGTGACATTTTTTTGACCCTCACCAAAATATGAAATAGTGACGGACAATGAACATCGCCATATATATGCATCAATAGTGACAACCATGAAAGGTCCATCACAATAAATCGTTGTTGTTCATATGAAGGTGACAGTCACTTTCTGTCATTATAATAAATATTTGTGACAGATCTTGAATGTTACCACAACTCCTATACTTTTGGTGACATTTATTATTTTGGTGACATAGGCTAAGGTCCGTCACCATTGCTCATATGAAATGGTGATGAACACTATCTGTCATTATAAATCATTATTGGTAATGGACCTTGAATATAACCACAACACCTATACTTTTGGTGACGTTCAATTTTTGGTGATAGAGGCTCTTTTGACTGTCACCAATGAGTTTATGGTGACATTTTTCGACCCTCACCAATGTCCTTTTTTCTTGTAGTGAACTTATAATCTTATTTACATAGTGTTTGTAGTCAACAAATTTATGTCCAAAAGCATTAGACGAATAACAATAGCCAGAGAAATAATTTGTGTACGTGGTGGTAGATGATATTCTTGTGGGGACTCTATCTGTACCGACATGGCCCTCTACATATTTACCTGTCGCCGGAGTTGCGCAGGTTGGTACGCAAGGGTTATATGCAGACCGCACACAGTTCCATGCTTTTCCTAACCAACAGGGTGCAACTCCAACTGAATATCATGAAATTTGTAGGACCCATAAGCATCTCCCTCACCTCTGTTCAATCTTATAGAAATATTCAAATGTCCCAAACAATGTTTTCTGTGAGTTATGTGGTTCACCTACTCATCACACTGATCAGTGTAGGGAATTATATGCCTTAGCTGACTAGATGGACCGTTATTCTTACAGGATCAATAAAGCTCCTCGAGGACGAAGAGGTCGAGGAACAAGGGGGGAAGAATAGGAGGAAAAGGTATAATCCGCTACTACAATTGTGATCAAGAGGGGAATGTTTCAAGAGACTATCCGCTACCTTGAAGACCTTGGTTCTCTCAGTGCAGGGTCAATACACATGCGACGAAATACTGTCCAGAGATGATTTCCAAATGGGAAGAGCACAACCACCAAAGGGGAGAAAATTTAATTAATGTCACACCAAGGGAACCTGAGACAACTCTCCTTTCAAACATTAATATAGTCACCCAAGGAGGGAAGAAGATTGAAGCTGACTTGGGAGTCGCTGAACAACCAATAATTATAAATTTAACCTCACCAAAGAACTCATATTATTCCATCTAGTAGAATTAATGGTTATAAAGAGGCCGTAGAGTTTTTTAACAAATTGAATCCAAATGTTGATTTCAAAGGAGAACAAACAAAACCTTCAAAAGCTAGAAGCCCAAACCTCTTTCAACATAATCACCAACCTATAGCTGAATGGTTCAGTTTGTTTCTGTATATTGTGAACGCTAAGAAAATTCTTGGACAATTGCGGGAAAATTTTAAAGCTGTTATCAAGGATGGGGTGGTCGGGGAAAGAATCATTTCCACCAATATACCTAAAGGACATTCCAGATGGGTGCGCGGGAAAAAAAAATGAGAAGGAGGGAGTTTGATATTAATGTACATATTGCAGGCTTCCAGATCAAGGATACAATGCTAGACTTAGGATCAAACATGAATATCCTGTCAAGGAAAACCTGGGAAGCCTTGGGAAGGCCTAAGATGGCGTTCTCTCTAATTTAGTTATGCATGGCGAACCACTATTATATCCTCCCCATGGGACATCTGGAGGATGTAGAGGTCGACATAGCAGGGGTAACGACTTACGCTGACTTTGAAGTAATAAATATTATGCAGTAATTGATCTGAAGAGGTAGAAAATGACCTTTGAAGTGGAGGGATTTAGGGTGATGAAAACCTTGTATCCATATCAAGGGTTGATATTCACAGAGCCAGCGAATGAAAAATAAGAACTTGAAATTCTAGACTAGTTGTATTGGTTGACAACGAGAAAAATGGAAGATTACATTAATCTTACAACAGGAGGATCGATCAACTGGAGAAGTGTTTAGATCTCTGAAGTTGGATCTGAGGCTGCATGGGATGAATTGAAATAAGGTGGACATGAGATCAACACTATGCATTGTGCCACGATCCACCGTGTCAACTGGGTTGGTACTAAGGTACGATAATTTCCGATTTTTAATGGCATGGATTTTGTTACTAATTTTATTAACAAATTTGATGCAACCATCTCTGAAATACATAAAGTACCCTTACTAGATGTCGCCTTAAAAGCGATGCAAAAAAGGTGGTGGGGATCTCACTGCAACCATCTCAGAGAGTAGCAGGAGGTTAAGACAACATTGGTGGCTGGATTAGGATATTCATAGGAATACCTGCCCAATTTTGTTAAGTATCAGGGGAACACCGACCCTCAGAAACACCTGCAAGACTGTAAGGCCATATGGATTAGAGAATGAATTTCGGAAAAATTTTGGGTGCACAGCTTTTTCCACACTCTGGGGACATTTCTAAAGGTGTGGTATGTGAAGGAAGAGATAATAAGACAAACTGGTGAGTGGGACCATATGGAAGCTCAATTTATCCATGATTTTTCTTTCATCGATGATGACGAGAGGATAAAAATTGCTCTGCAAGTCATCAAAAGGATTTTTATCTCAGTAAGAAAACTAACTGAGGGATGCATAGACTAGAACTCCTTTGATCACATATATGTATCCAAATTCCATGAAGTCATGGCTTGCAGAAAGATAGACCTAGAGCCCGATGGAGATGATTTAGAGGCATTGAGGAATTTAAAATGTAAGGAGTCTGAAGGGGAGCCGAGCGTTGAAGACAGATCTATAACCAATGGTCTGCAACTAATAAATCTAAAGTTGTGAAAACACAATATTGGCATTGACAAGAACCAAAATTAGCTTTGATTGGAGATTATTGGGATGACAAAAGTACCAAGGAAATCTTCGATCTCCTAAGAGAATATGAAGACTTGTTCCCTTCATCTGTTGTGGATCTCTAAGGGATTAAGGGGGAGCTAGGGGAGATGAATATTGTGCTTAAAACTGATGCAACTCTAGTGAAACATCGGTCGTATAGTTGAACTCGAGGGTGAAAGAGAAGGTGAAGAAAGAAATAGAAAAAATGTTGGTAGCATGGTTTATCTTCCAGGTTGACGAGGCTAAGTGGGTCAGTCCAATTGTTATACAAAACAAAAAATAATCTGAATAAATCTGGGTCCATGGGGACTACCGAAGTCCGAACAATGCCTATGTTCATGAACCTTTCCCCACCCCTTTCAGTGATGAGGTCCTATACAATGTGGTAGGAAATGGATCTTACTCTTTTACAGACTGATTCTTTGGTTACTACCAAGTCCATATTGCAGAAGAGGATATGAATAAAACCACATTCATGGCTGAATGGGGATTCTATGCCTACCATTTCATGCCTTTTGGACTCAAGAATGCATTGAAAGTTCTAAAGGATTGTAATCGTTTCCTTCTGGGATTATATTCACATGTTTTTGGAGGTTTACATGGATGATTGTACAGTCTACAATTTTCTAAAAAGACATTCTAGTTTTCTTTGAGTGATGTTTGACTGTTGTAGACAGCTACAGATCTCTTTAAACTTGAAGAAATGCATATTCAATGTCCCTTTCAGAACACTTCTAGGCCGTTGTTACATAGTAATTTGTCACCGTCCCTACCATTCCCCGTCCCGCACAATGGAGGACCCATTTTTGTGACCTGTGAACATTTTCATGCCTTGAAATCATCATCAATGCATTCCTCTAAGCATGAGCTTCAATTTCCCTAAAGACATCTCCTTGCAAAAAATCATGAAAACATCTCCTTTTGCATTGGCGCGGGTAGAAAGTTCATCACTCGCGCCAATGGGGAAAATCCTACAAAGAGGCCGCGCCAACTGGCGCTCTGTCCCAGAGCAGCAGTCGCGCCAGCCAATTTAAGGAGTGTTTTTTAAATAAAGATGGCGGAAGTTGTGTTTCAACAAACTCAGAAACCATTGCCTATCTTGAGTTGGGAGGTTTGGCTACGGGAGTTCCATGGAAGGGAAGTGGTTTTCCACCTCCCATGGAACCTTCCTTGATGATAGGGCCAATCCCACAATAATAGGGATCCCAACTCCCTCCTTCCCCATCTATAAAAGCCTGCTCAATTCCATTGCAAACTAGTCTTGAAGTGCCTAAGCTTTGAATCTCCAAATTCCCAAGAGCCTTTGTGCTGTAAGAGCCCTCTTTCTTCCCTTAAGGCCGACTCAAGTAAGGAGACTATCGTCGAGAGACTCTGGAGAGGTTTGCCCTTTCCCTGGTGAGCTTTGCGAGACGTGAACCACCGGAGACCCATCCGAAGGAGACCGCGACATCAGAACATTGGTTGTACTCTCTTTCGATTGTTATTTAATGAATGATTACGGTTATGGTTCCACTCTGTTTTCATTTATGTTAATATGAGTTATATCCTTTCTGACTGATATATAGTTGCATATTCTGGATTTTAGGCTTGTATTCGTGTTGTTTCTTGCATGTGCAGGTGTCCATCCGCGGAAATCGTGGAGGGATCGTGATCTGCCGAAGCTGAGGAACGGGAACGCTCTCTTCTACGGATCATAGCATTGGATTCCAGGTAGGCCTCCATCTTTGGTCTTTTATTCGTAACTAGGAACTTGCGCTGTAACATTTGATGATTGTTGCTAGACCCCTGCTGGGCTAGTAGGGATCGCCTCTATCCGCAGAGGGGATTTACCTCCTCAACAATTTGGCGACTCCGCTGGGGAGAGTCTAGATTTCACTATCTCGTTTGGATTGTCTCGTTTTGATTGTTTTATGATTTTCCTTGCTTGGTTAGCCTTCTGGGCTGGGTTCTTTTGTTGTTTTTGCTTCTTGGTTTGCTTAGTTTACATTGATCTGCTTCTGGAGTAGTTCTTTTTTGTTTTTGGCTGAGAAACTCGACTGGCACGCTTTTTAGCCCGACAGTCGCGCCAATTGGCGCATGTTGCTTTTGTATAGCCCGCGCCAATTGCTTGCTGGCGCCAGTTGCAGCCTTACAGTTGCGCCACTCCTGTAGGGTATTTGAGTTTGCTCAGTTTTGAGCTCTCTAGGTCTGGTCAGTGCTTTTCTTCTTGATTTTTCGACTACCTGAGTGTGTTGGGGTCCTGTTTGACTGGGAATTTGCCTTCGTCCTTTGGTTGTTTGCTTTTATCTATCGATTTCACGTTTTAAGCCCTAAGGCATCTAGTGGCTTTGTGTATCGAGCCCTCCTTGGGAGTTTTGGTGTTTCGTTGATCCAGTCGACTCTTTGATTGCTCCTCTGCATTCTTTTAGTAGTTGTTCACTGTTTTGTTGCGATTTTTGGGTGATTGCTCATTTCTTCATTCAAATTTTGTTTGGTCTTGCTTTGGGCCTAGATCACACGGTCCATTGGAGCCTTTAAGTCTTTTTCTTGGTTTTGAGAGACTTTGGTCGATTTGGGATCTGATTGCTTGTGTCATTGAGTGAAATTTGTTCGTTTTGCTCTCTCAATATCGTTTCTCAAGTTGTTCCGTTTATTTTCAGTTTGTTTAGTGCATCTAGCTATCAAACATTGAAAATTACAAAAAAAAATCTCTTTTGCTTTTGGTTGATTAGTGCAAATTGAAATTTTTCGATTTTACTAGTAATTAGTGATTGGAATGAAAATTTTCGATTTCATTAGTTGCATTAGAGATCTCATTGTTTGTCTTCCGATCATTTTGTTTGTGTAAAGACTCTCAACTCTTCTGTAGCTAGTTTTCATCGAACGAAATGGTGTACTGTGGCATGTAGCTTTGCATTTAGGAGTTTTTGAAACAATACATTCGTTAGGGCCTGAAAATTGAAACCTAATTGAAGATCAACTTTAAAATCTATTCAATTAACCTAAGGCAGCATTGAAATCTAACGAAACATATTTAGAGGTCTAGGCTAGAGACGTGTTCCGGCTTCTTTAAACCTAGCAGTTGTCGTTCGCCTTTTGGCTTTAGACAGCGCTAGTACGGACTTGTGCTCCCCGTACCGTCGCGTATATAAAGGGAGACCCCTCTAGGTTTTCAATCCTTTGTCCACAGGAAGCCGAGTCTGCCGCCCTATACCCGTGATACACCGAACACAGCATTCGGGGAGACTACCTGCACGTACGGAAAGTCCTTGGTCGATTTCTGTTTCATTATTGAAACCAAGGTGTATATTGCAGTTCACGGATATTTGGTACACCCTTTGTGCCTAGTTTTTCCTGAGTAGTCATTTGGTCTTTTCTGACTCCCTAAATTTGAAAAGACCGTCAAGCGCTTGTCCTTTCACGCTTGTGTCAAATCTGAAAGAGATAGAGTCATCTTTTATCGTTTCTCGACTCTTAAAACATGAAACGGTGAAGTTTCTTATTTTTCAATGTGGTAAAAAATTAATCACCCACGATTATACGCCCTCTTAGATTTTTCTTGTTGACCGTTTAATCGTGTGTCTTGACTCTTTTTCGGCCCGTGTGTGGTTTTGAGTTTTGATGGCAACTTTTTCAGAGTTTACCAACCAAGGAATCCCCTCAGAAGGGAATCCTGGTCATTTTCCTCCTTTTGAAAATGTTGGTGCTCCTTACATGGCGACGTTGTCCCTTCCTGGGTTAACTGTTGGGTTGCCTGTTTGGTTGTTCTCAACCTCTATAGTCCCGAATATCTCCGCTATTGTTCAATCAGTTCCTCCACCTGAACAACATCATGTTGATTCCAAGGTGGACCTCTACCCTTCTTCGCCTGTTTTTGCGTCCTCCTCTTTTACTTCGCCAGGTGAAAGTCTGGATTCGAGTAACCAGGTGGCTAAGAAGAAGAAGAAGAAGACAAAGAAGAAGAATTCCGATAAAAGAGAGGCTAAAGCTGCTGCTACTGTTTCTGAAACATCTCCTCCAGATGTACCTTCCAACACTCTACGGAAAGTCAAGTTCCCCTGCATGTTGTGCACAGGAGACCATCTTCTCCGAGACTGCCTTGGCATCCCCAAGGTGCTCGAAGCATGGTTCGACAGCCGTCCGCCGTTGCCTTTGAATTCCGGGAGCTAGGTTGGGGGCACGTCTTCAACTGGTGCTGATAAGGCTCCTAAGAAGCAGGGTAAGATCACCAATCCCTATAAGTTGTGTGAAGGGCACCATGCCATTCATCTTTGTCCTTATATGGATGAAGCCAAGCGAGTTTTGGACAACCCAACCGGTTCTACACCACGCCTTCCACCTGGTTATAATCGGCTTTCTTTGAGTCCTCCGCCAGTTGATTCTACGATTGGTCAAGAGTCATCCTTGGTCGATCCCACTCCCCCAGAAATTCAAATTCACGAATCCGTACCTGACCAACCGTTGGTCGTAGGATCGGTTGAACTGGCCCCATCCGCGGTGCACCAGATCTTTTCTGTCGAGAGTGGATCTCACACCTCCCATGTCCTTTTGATTTCTTCAGATTCTTCAGACTTGGAGAAAGATTCTTCTGTCCCTGTACTTCAAGAAGCTGCTCCTCTGCCTCTCATGATGGAGGCTCCGGAGGATACCCCTCCCGCCTTCGAGATGGAGGTCATGGAGGATGCTTCTTCTTCCGTAACACCAGGGGAAGACCTTCTCGGCTCGATGGTATCCCCTCTGAGTAGTCTGGTCGCCTCCTTTGATTGGAGTCGATTTGCAGGATTCCGCCTTCTGTCTTACGTGCCTTTCGAGATCACAGTACAGGCTCTTGGTCTGGTCGTACCCAGTACCATTATAGAAGAAGGTGCCTCTGTTAGTATTCTATCCTCAACTACCTGGCAAGCTTTCAGTTCGCCACCGCTTGCACCTGTTACGCAAAATCTGTTGACTTTTAACAGAAGGACGAGTCAACCGTTGGGGATCCTTCCAAGGTTATCGGTTACTTTGGGAGGTAAAACCGTCCATATGGACGTGATGGTCGTTCCAGGCCCCTTGGATTTCAATCTGATTTTGGGGCGCGATTACACCTATGCCATGGGAGTGCTTGTCTCCTCCCTTTTTCGTGTGGCCTGTTTTCCGCATGAAGGACAGATCGTGACCATTGACCAGCTTTCGTTCTTTGGTCCTAATGTGGCAACTGGTCCGCCATCACCCCCTCCTAGTTTTTATTCACCCGTTGTATCTTCTCCACCGCAGGTCAACTATGTGTCTACCTACCCTGTGCCCGCACTCAGTGAAGACGCCGTCGTGCATAGTGTACTGGGGGCATTGGGTCCTGACTTCCAGGATGTTTTCCTTCCATCGGGAGTGGAACTCTTGGAAGCACCGCCTTCTTGTTCATTGTGATGTAAGTCGGTTAGAGCACGGTTTCCTCCCTGTGTCAAGCTCTTTAAAAAATGAAATCAGGTTCTCGGAGCAGAGTTCCTGCACTTGTGTCAAACTCCTAAAAACAATGAAACAAGCTGTTTGAGGATAGTTCTTTTAAGTGTGTCAACCTCGTTAAAATAATGAAACACAAGCATGTTCAATTCGAATTTTTTTTTTTTTTGAACCTTCACTCCATTTTCAATGGACTGAAGCTTGGGGGGCATGCACCTCGAATTGAGACACCATGCTGGGGGGCATGCCCGTCTTCCTCATTTTAAGCATAGTTTGCATGTGTGTGTGTTCATGTGTGCTTTTAAGCTTGCATAAAAATGAAATGTGTGAGTAGATACATTGTGTGAATACATTTCGCATTGGGTCATTTGTTATGTAACTGATACATTAGATTACATTTTTATTAGACATTTGCATGACATATAAAAACATCATCACATGTAAAAGATCCATCCAAAATGGTCATATGTGTATATATATATATGTGTGTGTCGAAATGTTTGCATAGTGTGCATCACATAAAGTCAAAATATACATAATCGTCTTAAGTACATCCGGAGACGATATGTCTCTCAAAAAATAGGTGTGGTATAATCCCTAAGAGCTAATCCGCATGGTGCTCATGATAGCATGTAACTGCACGCACTAAGCGTCTCAGGATTCGGTGGATTCGACTTGGAACTCCCACTGTATGACGCTGGTACGCCATCGGTACGTCTGCCAGCCGAGCATAGTCCGGGATCCCTCGGGCAATGCCCTCGAGATTCTGGATCAACTCCTCTCCTCCTATGCCCTCTCCCTCGGGATCAGGGGCGAGATGAGTCCTCCGTGAGATTGGAGACATCCCAACTGGTCTCTCAGGTCCCACGTCTGCATACATATATAAAATGTGTTAGGACGAATGTGTATTAACACAAAAAAGAACATAAAACATAAAAATAAAAAACATGAGGTCTTACCCAACTCCTCGTCCCAGTCATCTCCTTCTAGCAGTGGGAGATCTGGGTCTCCGGTGAAGTCAGTTCCTACATATGGCCAGTCCTCCACTACAATCAACTGGCGTCGTAACCACCTAAAGAACTCCGGCCTCCAGGACATCTGTTGGCCGCCTCCATCTCTGGGCATTAGTGCTGCCCAGCGAGCCATTCTTGGCTCGCGTGGTATCGGATTTGCTACTATGGCCCCTTGGCCCTGGAATATTGGTAAGCGTTCCAGAATGAACGATACCAGGATGGAATCATAGCCAAACTGTTTCAGTTTAGCTTGTTTGCATTTTGTGAGCTGTCTTTTCATGTTTATTGTTACTACTGTTGCCCAGTCAAACAGTAAGGGACTCATGCATTCTGAGGCAAGCAGGAGTTGGGCCTTTGTGGCCTCGTGCGGTGCCTGCGACCCTACAGCCCGCGTGATGGTATGTAGGACAACTCTCAATGCCAGTTCAGGGATAGTGTGGATATCCACCTTTTTGCTCCCTGATCCCATTTGTGCTCCTTGGCACACTCGTGCCATCACTTCTTCCATCTTCTCGCCAGATGGTCTACTCCCAGTCAAGACGGGGATCAGACCTCTGCGAGACAATCCAGTGATGAAATACACATCAGAAACCTCCAGCTCCAATACCTGATCTCACAACTTGAACACTTGTTCATGTTCGTCCCAAATACTGATCAAATACTGGAGGAGCTCGGGCTGAGCTCGTAGACAGGGTGTAAGGAAGAACTTCTTTAGCCCACAGTTTCTGAGGGCATTCATGCAAGCCTCAATTTCTATGGCCTGTTCATCCTCTTCTCCATGCTCTCGTTCTTTCCATTCAATCACCATTTTGCTTGATTACCTGCATCCATATGGTCATAAACCCTTAGTTAGATCTCTGGTAGGCTTCAAATTCCATTCAATTTGGTTAAAATCTCGAATTTTTAGGCAGAATTTTAGGTTCGGCCGCTGGCGCGAGCCCTTTTCATAAAAGAGCCCATTGGCGTGGGTCCGTGCCCGATACCCGCGCCAATGAGCGCAGCCCTAAAAATTCAAAGAGTGGCCACAGAGGGCTGATACATAAGGGAAAACTATTAAAAAATGGATGGAAATGAAGAGCAGGGAAGCGCCTCTTACCTGTAGCAGACGAGAATCTGAATGGTCAACCGGATCTGTCGCAATCGCCGTCAGAAGTTTCCACTCCAAATGGACCACTACTTCTTTTTACCAAGGTAAATAGTAAATGTAATTTTATTTTTACCATTTTGGCATATTTATGACTTTTTCGACATGAAATGAGTTTTAAAAGTTATTTTTATCGAATATTTTAAATATGTTATGTCGAAAATGGGTTTTACGCTTGCTTGGTATGTGCAGCAGCAGGTTTTTGCGACTTTAACGATGGAAACGAGTTGTATTTTATACTTTTTCGGACTCGGTAAATACATGAAAAAGTCACTTTGGAGTCATCTTTCAGCTCTTTTCTGACTCTCTAAAAATGAAAAGATTGCCGAGGCCCTTGTCGTTTCGATCTCGTTAAAATGGACATGAATCGACATCTACCCAATATACGTTTACCCCTTTTTCGGGCTGGGATGGATTGATTACGAAAAAGGAATACCCTAGCCTATCGCGACTAGGAGGTTTTCTCGGATATTGTTTTCTACCTTTTCGGATCTGAGGAACTATTTACGAAAAGGGACCTATGGAGTTTACTTTTCTGCTGTCTTTTCAAACTCTCTAAACATGAAAAGACGCCGAGTTCTTCCTTTGTCAGACTCGTTAAACCCTGATGACATTGGATTTCGTCGAAATGACGTTCTCCGAGTTTCTCCTTCCTAGGACTCGTTAAATGCACTAGGATGGATTCACTCGAAGGGCGGACTTATATCACAAGCATATGCTATCCCCTTCAAGCTTGTTATCAAAAATAATTGGGGTACTCGCCAGAAATGGTGGGGGAAAAATGGAACCATCGTCGTTGTCGTCGGCAGTATGTCGCTCTTGAACATGGCACTTGTCTGCATTCGTGTCGGGTTGGGGACATCTCATCTCGTTTCTTCACTTTGCCTCCATGGGTTTGGATAATCCCTTTTGACCTCTCATCTGCTCATTGCCTCGTCACCATGACCTCTGATCCGCTGATGTCAAATACTGCCAAGTCCACTGTCGTTCCGTTTATATGTTCAAGAGAAGTTGGCCTCTGTGAATATCAACCTTCATCTGATTCTCATACGATCCTGATTCACAACAAAAACATCATGTTCCTTTGTCTCGTGTCGATGATGTGGGAAACATTATAGCCCACCTACGATCAAGGTCACTTCCTATCGACTTCAGCTCATCATCCAGGAAGATGATATAGAGACTCCCTTTCGGTACCTTGGAGCCTGCATGCCTCAATGGCAGGTTCTTCACAGTCGACGCAAGGTTTTCATCATTGACCTTTGATCAGATGATTCTGCGGGTGTTCGACGCCAGCTCATTATTCACATTCCGTGGATTGTACCTGTAGTACCTTGGGGTCCATTGTCATTATTGGTGGTTCCTCTTGAGTCTGTTAAAAGCTTTCATCATTGGCTGGTAATTAGATGATGTTCTTGCATGTTCGAATTCAACTTACTTATTCACATGCTAGAACTTGTACTTTGTTTGGGTCGAGATGGAGCGCAAGACCCCGGATTGTGTCTGTTGTAATCCAGGCTGCGATTGTGGATTATTATCATTATGTACATGACTCACTGATTGGATGGCTGCGACCATACCCGAGTCTATTTGTTTGATCTTAGTTGGATGGCTGCGCCCATACCCTGGATCCGGATTATAGCATACTCTGTTTCGGATGGCTGCGTCCATACCACTTATACATCATGTACTTGAGATATCAGTTGTATCTTTCTGCGCAGGTTTTCCGACGGCGGGCCTTCAATTGAACATGTTCTCGTAAAGCATTTCACCTCTCTGGCCTCATACTGGGGTATCCGTTACACAATAATTTGTCATTCCTACATTCTCCCCGTCCCGCACAATGGAGGACCCATTTTGCACTAGGAACATTGTTTATGCTTGAAATCATCATCGTGACATTCCCCAAGCATGAGCTTCAATTTCCTAAAGGACATCTCCTTTAAAAAAAAAATCATAGCAAATATCTTTGTACTGGCGTCGGGCGGGGCGCAGATCACTATGCCAATGGGGAAAATCCACAAAGAGGCCGTGTTAACCGGCGCTCTCGTCTCGCATAGCCACGCCCAATTTAAGGATACTTTAACAAATATGGCTATTGTGTTTCAACAAACTCGGAAACCATTACCTATCTTGAGTTGGGAGGTTTGGCTGCGGGAGTTCTATGGAAGGGAAGTGGTTTTGCCACCTCCCATGGAACCTTCCTTGTTGATAGAGCCAATCCCATAATAATAGGGATCCCAACTCCCTCCTTCCCCATCTATAAAAGCCTGCTCAATTCCATGGCAAGCTAGTCTTGAAGTGCCTAAGCTTTGAATCTCCAAATTCCCAAGAGCCTTTGTGCTGTAAGAGCCCTCTTTCTTCCCTTAAGGCCGACTCAAGTAAGGAGACTATCGTCGAGAGACTCACGAGAGGTTTGCCCTTTCCCTGGCGAGCTTTGCGAGATGTGAACGACTGGGGACCCTTCCGAAGGAGATCACGGCGTCAGAACATTGGTTGTACTCTCTTTCGATTGTTATTTAATGAATGATTATGGTTATGGTTCCACTCTGTTTTCACTTATGTTAATATGAGTTATATCCTTTCTGACTGATATATAGTTGCGTATTATGGATTTTAGGCTTGTATTCGTGTTGTTTCTTGCATGTGCAGGTGTCCATCCGCGGAAATCGTGGAGGGATTGTGATCTGCCGAAGCTGAGGAACGGGAACGCTCTCTTCTACAGATCATAGCATTGGATTCCAGGTAGGCCTCCATATTTGGTCTTTTATTCGTAACTAGGAACTTGCGTTGTAACATTTGATGATTGTTGCTAGACCCCTGCTGGGCTAGTAGGGATCGCCTCTGTCCGCAGAGGGGATTTACCTCCTCAACAGCCGTA